>CM054127.1:41153046-41495546 GCA_028751855.1 Ambrosia trifida
TTTGTAAAGCGCAACATTTATGTACTAAAGTATAGATTTGAATGCTCGATATGTTTCTTCTATTTTGCAAAAATTTGGGCAGAGTTTCCCCTGTTTTTGCAAGAAACCAGACAACTCAAGCTGTCTATATTTTCCCAAAACTCAATTGTACAAATAAACACATAATTTGACTAAGCTTTAGACACGACAAAAGTTAACTTATTAAAACTATGACACGCGAGGAAAGCTATACTTTTTGATAAGTAACATATATGTATATATATATATTCCAACATTTCATAATCGTCATATTAATACGCATAAATATGTGTGTGTGGTTTGACACTTGATAGTTTAGTTGCTCGCCAAAGCTCCAAAAACTAAAACAGTAAAACGACTAGCTAGAATAAATATTTTCAATTATGTTTTGCCAAATAATATGGTTGTTTATATACGTATTTATTAACCATTTTCTTCATCGCCTTATTATTACTCCAAGCTTTTTATTACAAGTCGGTTCGCTTCGTTTTACATTCTTGAATATATAATTATATATACAATTTAATCCGAATAAGCAGAATTAAGACAAGCGTGCGCTATATACCTTTCCGCTATATGGTCACGAAACGACACGAAGCGAATGTCCCAACATCCATACTGACCAGCCTTGATCGAGGTCTGATTGTTGACCTAGAGTTGACCAGAACTTTGACCGATGTTGACCGGTGTTTGACCACAGTTGACCAGGTCCGGTTTTGACCCGAGACCGTGAGGTGTTTGACTGTTATAATACTTGAAAGAAAAACGAATCATAGTAGGGCCAAACAACCAAACCTCACAGATCTGGAATTGAAAGAAAACTTGGCCGGAACCTGCACTCGAACGGAAAACAGGAAATCGGAAATCTGCAACCCGAGTCCCAGTCTGACGTCATAACTACCGAGCCAAATCCACCGTTGAACCAAAACCATAGCTGATCTGGTACCATCACCCGCCGCCGCTCCTTAATAATCCGGAAACAAACCAGATGGAATCGGGACCTTAAAAGGATGATAAAGATGATCTACCAGGCCATGGAAACAGGGTAAAAGCCGGCGTTTTCTGTTGGCTCAAGGTGGATGTATGACGGGATAGGGTGGTGGTTGTTGACGGCGGATTTATGGTGGTTGGGTGGAGCCGGAGCTCGGGTGGTCGGCGGCGGCGCCGCCTGTAGAGTGAGAGAGAAGAGATGGAGTGATAGCCATTCGTTCTGCTGCTGCTGTTGTTATTTGGAAAAGGGATGAGCTCGAGTGTGATTCTTGTGGGTGAAGGGTGGGGTGCAGAGAAAGGAAAGGGGTGGTGTGCGGTGGCGGCTTGGGTGGCGGTGGTTCTGTGGTGGTTATTGGTGGCGGCAGCCACCTATCTAGGGAGGAAGAGGAAGAGGCTTTTAGTGGTTAGGGTTTTGAGGAGGAAGAAAGTGGTGTGGTGAAGGATAAGATGTGTCTAAATAATTAGAGTATTAGGTTAAGTGGGAGGATACCGCGTAAACGAACCTGTCAAATGTCTCGACACTCGCTAATTACGTAACTTGATTAACTATTAAGATAGTAAATTTTTTTCTTTGGATAAAATTCATATATGTATAGACTGATTTAAACGAGCATTTGGAATGTATCTATCTATACGATATATTTATGTTTATTAGATTTACAAGGGTCGACTAGTCGTTTAATATCCGTTGTATTCTCACCGCGTCACTATATGACGAAATTAAGTAATTTAAATTTGTCGGTGAGTAATAATAAGATAAAAAAATAAATTATTTCTTGTTAATTATGTAATATCGTGAAAGAAAATTTAACAGTTGTGCGAACATAATATAAATATTTATTATTATTATTATATATATTTATATATTTTCTAACCGATGGCGGAAACATCGAGGTGTCACGTAAGAATGAGTATACAGTAGCACATGGTAACCAAATTTTAATTGAAATAAATTTAAAGTGCAAATATCCAAAAATAGAAATACATAATGAGTTTCAATGTGGAAATCTAATACATCACAAAGATCAAACAAGCATAGACTTCATATTGTCTTCACGAAAATACTCTAGTCTTCATGCATCATTATTTCCTGTTGAGTTGTAAAAATGGGGGGGGGGGGGGGTCAACTAGAAGTTGGTGAGAATACATAATCCATGTTAAGCAAATAGTTTAAGTATAAAAGTTTAGCAATTCATATGTCTATCGTAAGTTTAAGTCTACATGAATAAGCATAATATGTTGAATCGACATAATCAAACCTCCGACTAGTTTAGGTCCATCCCGTCATCTACGGTTCACCTTAGTAATATGTTGGAATGATAACAATCACCCACGTTACCTATGTAGGAGGTACACGTATCCGGGTGGGGTTGTCAATCCAATAGATCTATTATTGAGTATCGCTGGCTTGGCCATAGCTAATGATTATGTAATGTTGAAACTCGTTGAAACTTGTTGAAATTGTTGTTGACTAATTCATGAGGCAATAAAGTTTACAACTAGACATGCATGTTGAATTGCTTAAAATGTTGCAAGTATAAAGAATCGCATAAACATGGTTACGTAAACTCACCTTAATTGTGATGATGAACTTGCAAAAAAAATGACGAGAATCAATAAATTATGCTTGCACCTAAATAAGTTAAGAATAATAATTTAGTGTCTATTGACATTACTTCATGATATGTCACTTTTAATTTATCCATTTTATTGTTATTATCATTATTACAATTGTATAAATATTAGACCATAACCTTAAGTAAGTGGTGAAATATACATATTAACATAGTTCGTATAATAGTTTTGCTAAAATCAAGTCTTAGAATTTACATGGGTGTCAAACACCATTGACTTTTTTTTAAAATTTTTCATTCAGTAGCATATCTTGTGAATTTAGATATATGCACCTTTATATAAAAAAAAACGTCTAGTTTAGTGAAAGTAATAATAGTAAAACAAAAACCAATGTTTGAAATTTAAAACAAGATACATTAATATTCTATTATTATTGATATAAAATTCAAGGCCTATTTGTGTTGACATAATCAGTGAGTGTACGTAGGTTTTTAAAACAAGTTGAGTAATGTTTGCAAGGCCAATATTTCCATTAACAACATGGACTTCAATATCGCTCACTTGACTCAATGTTTGAATGTGTATTAATGAGATATATTAGAGGATGGATCATAAGCGGTACCATGCATGAAGATGAAATGACCCATCTTAGATGCGGCTGTTAAAGTCGGTCCAAACAAGCGGCAGTGGCGAGCGTTGTTATTGGCAACAGCGTGATACTGCGTAGAAAGGAGGCCAGGAACCGTGCGGGTGGTGGCTGTCTATGCGACAACGGGGTATGGTGGGTATTAATGGGTCAAAACGAGGGCTGATAGTGGCATTTCATGTGGGTTGCGGTGGCAGTGGTTGGCGTGACAGTTTGTTTGGTGGTTGTGTTGTCTTGAGCGGTTGTGGTCGGAGAATGATGTTGCGACAGGTGCGGTGTGGTGATGGTCAGAGGTTGTTTGTGGTGAACCTTTTATGGTGGTTGTTTGGTGATGGATAGTGGCGTTCGGCGGTTGGGTTCACGGGTTGTCGGATCCGTGGAGGCGACTAGTCAAAAGGGTAGGTTCGGCCATTCCTTGTGTGTGAGTTGATAAGGCTTTAAAAATGTTTATATATGTGTTTCGAAGTATAGAATCCGAATTGTTACATCCGTGATTTAGGGAGTCAAAACAACAATTAGGTAGGTAACTTAAATTGGTCAAAACACATGAATCATATTGTATATAACCTTAAAATGCATGGTCGGTGGAACCAAGAGAAATTACAAAACTGCCCTTCATCTAAATTACCAAAATGCCATCTTATTTGTTATATAGTACTTTTGTCCAAACAAGGCCTGACACGTCATTACCAGTTACCACCATCACTGAAGAATGCAATGTTAAGACTGAAACAACCAATGCTGATCTACAACTAAATAAGACATGCAAGGTTATATCTGGTCACCGGAACCCTAACTTGACTAATATCGTGAAATGAAATTACTAACTGTTGACGAAACTGAACACCACCATCATCATCACCTTTGACCGGTGGATCCACCGGAAAATTGCTAAGTGTTAACCGCCGTCGCCGGAGAGATGTCAGCGGCAGTTAACTCTCCGTTGTTGAGCTCGAACCGGAACAACCACGAGACCCTAACCTTTTCCGTCACCAGAATCATGGCAATAGATCCTTCTCTCTCCGTCTGTAGACTGGACAGCGGTGGAGCTCGAGGGGCGGCAAATATTGGATTTTTTTACCGTTTCTTCTCCCAAAAATAAGTAGCATTTGGGTCGAGCTTCTAAATATTTAGTTGGTACGTGTGTGTATAGATCTTCCGAGAGAGAGAGTGGTTGTCGGTGAAAGAATTGGACCATATGATAGAAATGGGAGAAGTCGGATAGAGACTAAAGGGGTTTATATATTCGATATTGGCATATTGCTTTTGATTCTTCTGAATATCTCACTTTACACTAAACAAAATAATAATTTTTTATCAACTTTACAACACCTTTCATAATGACATTACTTTCGTTTGTTTTATTAATCTTAACAATAGTTATATCTATTATTTACTATGTATTTGGCTATGATGTTTTGTGGATTGGTTCAAAAGTTGGAATTCTACATAGTTTCTAATCTGCAAATTTCAGTATGTGGTGATGGTATTGGTGGGGAATTGGGGATGGTGATGGTTATACGCCTTTCAGAAACAAGTCAA
Source organism: Ambrosia trifida (assembly GCA_028751855.1). NCBI lineage: Eukaryota > Viridiplantae > Streptophyta > Magnoliopsida > Asterales > Asteraceae > Ambrosia > Ambrosia trifida. Next base: position 41,157,818 of record CM054127.1, read on the forward strand.
GCCAAATCAATACATTTTCACCGAACGATGTAGTTATTTTACGTTTTGACGCCGTCGCAACGCGGACTTAGACATGGCCGCCGCAACGCGCGGCCAACGATACCATCTAGTTTTCACTTAATTAGAAAAATTGATTTAGTATTAAAGAAAAATGGGTTGGATAAGTTTGGAAGGTGTTGACCAGCCGGCTATCAAGTTTATTTCTATACATATAAATTTTGGGAGTGATAAAAAAAACAATAATACCATTATTATTTTAATTTAAAAGAAGGAAAAAAAAAACCAACTAATATTGATATTATTGTTAACGTATTATTAATATTAATGATTTAAAACAATCAATATCTAGATGTAATATATATATGTATATATACACACGCATATATTTCAAAGAAAAAAAATGGGCATAAATGATTTATTTCATTTATAGATATGAATAATTTATAATGCTTTAAAATAAAATAAAATTTCAAGATCATAAAATGAGTAACAGGGGTTACAATAGCTAGTTCCATAACCATAGAAGTTCGTCAGTCATGAGTAGGATTCTAACCTAGGTAGTACCTTCACCATCACTTGAATTCATCTCAGCGTAGTTCACGTCTTTGGTTCATTTTATTTTAGTTAATCTTTATTTTATTGCATTTTATTTTTCAGTAAAACCCCCTTTCAAAATAACAAATCTTCTAATTTCAGTATTTAGGATAAGTAATCGAGTCTAGTTTTCATTTTTCATTAGAGTCTCGTGGGTTCGATACTGAGACTTACTTTAGCTGTACTGCACTGACCGGTACACTTGTCGGTTGTGTGGTTTAGGTTTAGAGAGTCCTAGGTTATAAATTTAAAACTTAGAGTGTCTAGTTTAGAAATTTTGTTAGTTTTTATTAAACCACTTAGAGTGTCTAGTTTAGGTAAATTTTGTTAGTTTTTATTAAACCACTTTGAGCACATCAAGGTTACCAAACAGCCCCTTAGACCACTTTGAATTAAAGACGACAATAGAGAATGGTTGATCAATGAATGATTCATGTCTTATGATCAACGAATGTTCTATACAAATGGGACTTATTGATAGGAATATTAGGGCTATAGTATTTGGTTAAGTAAAGCGTTACTTGAACTCAAACAACTAGTTGACGACTGTAAAGTGTCATATCGTGTTAGGAGCAGTGTGATGTAGCTAGGCGTCCAACTCTGCTCACACTGACTCGTTTAATTAAAATAATCCAAGTGGGTGATTGTTGGATTAGATGTCCGATAGTTAATTAAAAATCCACGTAACTAACCCGGTACGATCCGAAGAGTTACACGTTGGTACACGAATCAGATAAGTTCATGTATAGGTGTGTTACTATTTGTGAAATAATAAATGTTTCAGACTCGAGGGACTTAATATTAATAAGATTAATGTTAAAGAATATTATGATATTATACAAGGGGGCTTAATGTAAGATTGTGTTTTATAAAAAGGGGATTAAGGTGCGAACCCTAATCACACTTTTTTTTATCAAAACAACTTCCCGTTCACGCTAAGAAAAGGTTTCGGCCAACCCATAGAGCTGTCGCCACCTTGTTGTGCTGCAAACAACCACCCGTCGGCCACCTCCTCCTCTTTTGTTGGTTCGTGCTCGGTTGTGAACTACCTACTAGTAAGGATTCGTTGTAACCCGCGTGTTACAATTCCGGTGTAGTCGTCAAAGGTTGATTACTAAACCCCTTATGGTTGTTTATCATATTTATTTGTTTATACGTGTTTAACCATGATCCTGGTTAGGAATATTTTATTAATTGGATTAATAAAGTTAACTAATATACATATATATATATATATATAAACCTATATATATATATAATCGCCTTTTGTTAAAATATATAAACTGTTTCCGCCTCGTATACGATACCATAATTCCCAACATGATAACCACAATAACGGATGGGCTTGCCGTGATGGCCGTGATCATCACGAACACCGCCCCACCCTTTCTATCACGGTCGCGACAAAGTGTTGTCGTGACAGCCACCATGCTCTTCACTACTTCTCTCTCCTCTTTATTTTATATTATCATAGTTTGAGTTTCAAAGAAAAATAAAAAAAATGCTAAATTAAACATTAAAACATTACATAACACACTCATAAACCTAAATTAAAACATTCCATAAACCTAAATTAAACGTTACTTAACATAAATCTAATTAAAACGTTACTTATCATAAACCTAATTAAAACATTAATGCACCAACTAATACATGCGATCTCAATCCTCTAGAGTGTACTCTAGAGATGACACGTCACGATCGCTATCACGACCGTCCGACCTAGAGTCTGAGCGGATGCATCCATAGTCAGGACTTGGAAGACAATACGGTTCACCGTCCATAGTGACGTGCTCTTCACACGGGTCAGTTTCGTACCCTTCAGCCCAGCTAGATACGACTTGTGTTGGACGAATGTTTGAAACGGGAGGGTATGGGGTGAAGTTTGTTTGCGTCTCCCTAAGTTGTAGGTGATTGAATTGGAGTACAGCCATAGTGTAGTCATAGGCCCAGTGAAATTCCTCGTCTGTAAGAGGAGCATTTGGATTGACACTTGATTGAGTGGGGGTGATGGTTGGTAAAGGTGGAATAATTATTAGTTGGTTTGGAGTATAGAGTAGACGACGAGGAGTGAACACTGGTTGAGAATTAGTGTACACTGGTTGATGAGTAGGAGGAGACACCACTGGTTGAGGTTGAGGAGGAGGAGACAACACTGGTTGTCAACATCGGCTGGCACGTCGGCGGTGACGTTGGAAGGTCCAGCTGCTTCGGTAGGATAACCACCACTCATATCTTTGAATTTTTGTTTATAGATTGAATTGTGAGTGATAATTAGTTTTTTGTCTTGTATTTATAGGGTTAGAAAACTAGTCGTCTGAAAAGTAGCCATCGGAAAAGTAACCATTGAAAAAATATATGTTTGAATGTTATTATTTTTTTATTTAGTAAATTTAATAAAAATAAATTTACTTTTTATGTTTTTTTATTTAATATAATGTTTTAATTCTATTTATGTAAGTTTTTATTTTATTTAAATGTAATATTTTTATTTTATTTAAAAAAAAATTAAGTGTTATGGGTATCATCCACCCCATGATTTTAGTGATAAAATTTGATGGAGTGTGATGGAAATGAGGTGACACAATATTATTGGGTGTGATAGTGTGATGGTATGATGGGTTTGATGACCACCCCATCCACCCTAAGGCCATGGGGTGTACTCTAACATCTGGGGCGTTAAGGGTAACATGGCATGTTAATTTGTATTGCATACCACTCTCTTCTTGTGTTAAAAGGTGTTAAAGGAGTTTTTTTTAACGGCCAAACAAACTTTATTCAAGATACTAGCAAGGTGCTAGCAAGAAAAATCCGGGTTAAAACAACCGAAACAACAATCCAAAAAAACCGACCAAACCAACAAACATACAAAAGAAGAACCTGATTATCCCATTTTTATTGCATCAAATCTACCCCAAGCATCCCAAGACATATCCGTCATCTTTGCACGATTAATAACCCACAAGTAGCTCATTACTTTAATTTCCTGAATGATTTCCCGAACCGATACTTGTTTATGGTTGAAGACATGGTCGTTCCTCGCTCTTCATATACTCCAAAAAGTCGTCAAAACGACCGCATAGGTCGTCTTCTTTACACGAGCTCCATTCTTAGCCGTTAAGTGATAGGTAAGTATATCTCGAGCATGTAATGCAAAAAAACTCGAAACTCGGCACCATGAGAAAATCAGTTGCCATACCTCCATAAAGTTCGGACAACCCGTAAACAGGTGGTCGGCCGAGTCAATGTTTGGCTCACAAACAGTACTTACCTGTGAGATAACCGGAATATTTTGCCGAGCCAAAGCCTCCAAAGTTGGGAGTCTGTCATTAAAAAACCCGCCACGCAACCACCCCAACCTTCTTAGGAATCCAATTGCACCATTCGAACGTTGAAACCAGGAGTACATTTGTCGCGTCAAATAACCAATCCTTCATATTTCGCACACAAAATCCAGCATCGTTACCCGTCGACCAGGTCCACAAGTCCGCTCCTGTGGCTAAACAAACACCTGAAAGTAATGAGGTTAACTCAGCAAGCTGAGCCCGCTCTGCAGCCAAGAAGGAGACCCTTTTCCATTCCCACATGAGCTGCACCTGGTGAGAGGAATTGGACAGCTGATCAACAACAAGACAACATCTTTTCTTTTTCAATTCATACAGTAAAGGGAACTTCCTTTGAAGGGTATTGTCTGAAATCCACCAATCCACCCAAAAGAATATACTATGCCCATTCATGACATTCCCTTTAAGAAATAAATTTGATCCAGGATGAATATTTTTCAAAAATACTCGAAACACTCGCTATTTGTTTCCACATGCCTCCTAACGTCAACTTCACCGGAATGAAAGACCAACCACGCCCACTACCATGAATGGACCATACCACCTTTCTCCAAAGGGAGTCGTCGGACACTTTAAAACGCCACCACCACTTAGACAAAAGATTAAGATTTGCGTCCCTTAAAGATCCCAAACCAACACCTCCATATTTAGTTGGCGCGACCACTTTATCCCACGCGAACCAACTCATTTTGTCCACATCTTCCACTCCACCCCAAAAGAATTTCCTACGCAACTTCTCAAGAGTGTTAATGACTTGAATCGGTGCTCGAAATAAGGAGAAAAAAATACAATGGAAGAGAGCTCAAAATGGATTTAAGTAACGTAATTCGGCTACCATACGAGAGACACTTAGACTTCCAAGACGATAACCGCTTTTGCACCTTTTCAATAACCGGGTCCCAACTTCTCACCAAGTTCATGTTAGCTAAAATCGGCACGCCTAGGTGAGTAAACGGAAAACAACCCCGAGAACACTTGAGGATGGTGGCCGTGTCTGCTTTATCGACTTCTCCCACTCCTATACCAAAAACACTACTCTTCTTGGCGCTAACCTTCAATCCGGACAAAAAAAAAAAAAGAAACCCCTTACAAGTCGTCTAAGATTAATCGCATTAATTGTAGACCACTCCCCACAAAACACAACGTCATCCGCATACATAAATTGAAAAATAAGAGGAGCAGTTCCACCCACTTTGATACCGTGAAACACACACAACTCACATGCTCGCCTCATAATTCGAGTAAGACCCTCCATAGCAAGAATGAATAAGAAAGGAGAAAGTGGAGCCCCTTAACGAAGGCCACGCTCACAATAAAACTCTGATGTGGGAGAACCATTAACCAAGACAACTTGTTAATATGTTAACCGAATGTTAAAAGTTTGCATTAAATTATTTTCCTTTTCTAAACATAAAACCACTAAAAATATATGGTCTGGTGAAGTTATTGAGATTTTAAATCATTTCATGGGTTAAAGTGGAGTGAAATAGGAAAAAATGGGTGATGTATAACTTAGGTAGAGTTAGGTCCTGTTTGGTAGCCTCTTAATGAGGCTCTGAACCATTCAGCTCTGAATGGTTCAGCATTCAGACTGTTTGTTTCAACCTAAAAAAAGGCTCTGAATGGAATGATTAAGAGCTGAACCATTCAGACTTGATGCATAGCTGAATCATTCAGCACTTAATCATTCAGAGCCTCTTAACCATTCAGACCTCTTAATGATTCAGCACTTAATTAACCAAACAACCCCTTAAGAAAAATTAAAGTATACCTCAAGACCTAACAAAACAAATTATATCGAGTAATCTGATGATTAATTAACTTATTATACGATGGATAGATATTGAGTACGTTATCCAAAGACAGCTTCAATTTCTACAAATCCATATTAAGAAGCGTTTTTATATCTTGTTTATAAATAAAACACAATTATTTTTTTAACATTAACTTTATTCAACACCAGACGCGTTCTTAAGTTGAGGACCGTTAAAACATGTACAACATATACAAATGATACAGGTACCAATTCTTCCAAAGAAGGAACTTGGATATAAACCGTTTCTAGTCTTCCAAAAGACCCAACATATACACTGAATTATTTTTTCCCCATCTTTCCCCAACAAGCTTCTTTATTTTAGGCTCCGGATATTTGCACAAGTAGCAAATTTATTCACACAACCCTCTACGGCCCGTAGAGGCCTCTACGGGTCGTAGAGCCCATTTTTCACTCCTTCTATGAGCCGGAGAGGCCTCTACGGCTCGTAGGTAATCATTACCAATGATTAGCAATCATACAATCATTGGTAATGATTACCTACGAGCCGTAGAGGCCTCTACGGCTCGTAGAAGGAGTCTTATTATTTTTTGAGAATGAAGAAGGGAGAGATGGATGTCTTATGAGACCTACGGCCCGTAGAGGCCTCTACGGGTCGTAGACAAAAAAAAAAACAAAAAACGTTTGGGACGAGGTTCGATCTTAGGCACATTATCACACAAACACACACACAAAGTCTTATTTCGTATATGGGCCGTAGAGACCTCTACGGCTCGTGTAGGGACCTCTACGGCTCGTGTAGGGTTTAAATGCACTCCACCAAACCACCTCTACGGGCCGTAGAGGCCTCTACGGCTCGTAGAGGGTTGAGCATTTATTACACTGACACCCTCTACGACCCGTAGAGGCCTCTACGGGCCGTAGAGGGCTGTGCAAGCTCACTTTTTGTAATTGTGTAAATAACATACCTCTTATTTTAAGATCTATGTTATAAAGATACGATAAAATAACAAGCGATGTACGTATTGATAAGGTTGCCAGTTAAACACTCATATTATCGTATTGATAAGGTTAATTGCTAGTTTAGACACTCATTGTTCTAATAATACATTCTATATTATAATATTTTATAAAATTCCGAGTATATTCTTATGATGTACTTATTTGTATCTACGTTTTGGTCTAAATGAGTCAAGTATACTGATCTTATTGTTCTTTGTCGTGACGAACCGAACCGATACTGTCCGAACAACTTCAGTAGTCGTACAAATATCTATTTATATATATATATATATATATATGTGTGTGTGTATGTTTCATTGAATACGGTCACGGAATCTAATTTGCAATAGAGTATCTTTTTGGTATCATAAGGTACAACGAGTGTCGACATTGTACCAGTACTGTGACGACCCGAACTGATAACGTCCGAAAAATGTTAGTGCCAGTATCGTTATTTGTTTTTATCTCTATCGGTTCCAATATCAACCCTAACAACCTTAACCGACATTGAACAAATTCCCAACGCAATGCGTGGGAAATTCTATGAGTTGTTTTTAATCGCTGAATGGATGCTGAACTGTGTTATGCTATTTAATGAAAACCTTGAATTCCTACAAATCCTTGCATCTGCACTTGATAAATAAAAATGGGCAGAAATTAGTTACATAAAGGGGAATGTTATTTACACAATAACAAAAAAAAGGTTTGCACAGCCCTCTACGGCCCGTATAGTGCTCTACAGGCCGTAGAGGGTGTCAGTGTAATAAATGCTCAACCCTCTACGGCCCGTAAAGACCTATACGGCCCGTAGAGGTAGTTTGGTGGTGTGCATTTAAACCCTATACGGGCCGTAGAGATCTCTACGGCCCGTAGGCCATACGAGGTACGAGGTCATTGAATGAAGTGCCTGACATTCAGTGTGTCAGTCTGAAAAAGCTAACCCTCTACGGGCCGTAGAGGGCTATACGGCCCGTAGAAAACCTGGTTGTTGGGAGCATTAAACCCTTTACGGCCCGTATAGGCCTCTACGGGCCGTAGAGGGTCCAGATATATTCTTCTTCCTTGTCTTCTTTCTTCAGTTAACGAAAGAAAATTTAAAAACGCGGTGCACAAAAATCCGATCGATTCCAAGCTACCACGATGTCTTCGGGTCACTACGGTAATGTTTGGGATGAATGGGAGCATTCGTTTAGCCTATCTCACGTCTCGGAAAGCCTTTTCAGAGCCGTGGTAGAACGTGGTGAGGAGGAGGTTAGCTCCGTTGTTCGCTATGGTGACGGGAATGCACTACCCGATTTGAACATGCTGCCCGATTTGAACCAGGAGTACGTAGAAGAACCGGAGTCATTTTACGTGCCTCCGCCAAGTCATCCACAGTACGAATACGCTGGTAATCATTCGCACGAGGGAGGTGATAACGGTGGCGAGGAACCTGTCCCGGATGTTTCGTACGAAACGAATCAGGTGTGTTTATGTATTTGCACTTGTTTATAATTTAGACCCGTGTATATTTAGACTCGTATATTTAGGGTTTGTGAGATATTTAGACCCGTGTACATATTTAAACCTCGCACAGGTTATGGCGTGCGTTCCCGCATGTGCTGATGATTGATGCGACCTACAAAACGAACGAGCATAAACTTCCGTTTGTTCAAGTTGTGGGTATGACATCAACATCCAAGTCGTTTTGTGTCGCCCATGCATTCATCTCCCGTGAAAAAAAAGATAACTACCTGTGGGTGATACAAAGGCTTAAAGAGTTGCTAGAAGATAGTACGGAGCCCCGTGCTATAGTAACTAATTGTGAGAAAGCCTTGATGAATGCATGCGACATTGTATTTCCAGCAGCTTCGAAGTTGTTATGCAGGTATACATATTATTATTATTTTTATTTTTATTTTTTTATTATTTTTATTATTATTTTTATTATTATTATTATTAATATTATTATGCATTCAGGTGGCACATTCAACGAAATATACTGAAGCACTGCAGACAAGCCTTTGGAGATGCAGATTGGAAAATATTTGTGAAATCTTTTAAGCGATTATGTAGATCTTCATCTCCGGCATTTTATCAGCACTGGTTAGACCGATTCTACAGACGACTATGTCAAGACCAACGAACTGGTACATATTTTATTAATTTAGTTTAAAACGCATACACACATTAACAAATATCTTTGTTCTATCTTTACAGATGTTTTTGAATATATATACCGGGTCTGGCTCCGTGACTACAAAGAAAAGTTTGTTTCTGCATGGACAGACACAAACTACAACTTTGGTCAGTATATGACCAACAGAGCTGAGAGCCAGCATTCACGGTTTAAGATGCACATTAAGGGGCCTAACAACTCGCTCCACAAACTTGTGATGATTGCAGACGATGTGGTAACGTCACAACAGACGACAATAAACCACTCGTTTGAAGAGAGTTTGTCTGTGAAAAAGGTGCACCATGACTTACCGATTTTTGAGGACCTACTCGGTAAAGTTTCCCATGCAGCGATCGAGAAGATGATAACTGAGATAAAAAATATAGAGAAGTTGAGGAAACGAAAAATGAGTTGTGGTCACCAGCTTTTCGCGAGTTCTGGGTTGCCGTGTGCATGTCGATTAGATTCGTATATAAATAAAGGTAATACCATTACTTTATTATTATTATTATTATTATTATTATTATTATTATTATTATTATTATTATTATTATTATTGAATACATGAATAAAAATTCAGCTGTCCGAAATAGACGTCTTCTGGACACGACTGAATTACGAACCGGAAGTAGTATGGAGCGAACCTGACCTTGCGAGTGAGTGGGAAATAGTCAAAGAGACACTGCTGTCTCAATCACCACGCGTTCAGAGAAATATGTTGTCAAAAATAAAGTCGGTGGTAAATCCAAGTATGACTAACACTCAACCTCCTGAGGTACAAAAGAATACTCGTGGGCACCCAACTACAAAATCAAAGAAAAAAAATCAGCAGGAGGATGCGCAAGAAGATGTTAGTATTATTATTATTATTATTATTATTATTATTATTATTATTATTATTTATTATTGTTATTGTTATTGTTATTATAATTTATTGTTATCCATTGTAGGAAGACGAGCCTGTTAGAAGACGTAGGCCATCAGACCCAGGTAGAGATACAATGAGAGTGTGTAGCAGAAAGTATCCACTCTTAAGAGGGGACAGGTACATAAATAACTATTTATACATACATACATACATACATACATACATATATACAGTACACATCCCCTAATCATGATTTCCCAATTTTGGCTGTGACAGGTATAAATTTGTGCTTAGACAATTTAAGCATCAGATTGATCCCCTTTATCGACGGTTTGTCACGCATATTCAAGATGTTTAGCCAGACGGTAACTGTGGGTTCCGATCTGTAGCTGTGGCTTTGGATAGGGAGGAGGAAGACTGGGATTTGATCCGCCACGTTCTTAAAGAAGAGTTCATGGGTCAATACCATGAGGACTGGTACGAGATTTTGAACGGATTCGACGATAACGCGTTCGCCCGCATATACTCGTCCATAGATTGGACGGGAGTCGGGAATACACCACACTCAAAATGGATGGAGATGCCTTTGACTGGATTAGTGATTGCTCAGGCATTTGGTGTGGTCCTTCAATTCTTCAGTTCTCTTGGAGCGAACACATTCTTCCCTATTCACATTCATCCTGAAAGCGTGCAGAACATCGGGTCATTTCGATGGCCTTCGTGAACGGCAACCACTTCATCATGCTTAAGCTAGCAGACGACGCTCCGATGCTTTATCCGAGTATTAAACAATTAAAATTTATTTTATAAATTTGTATTAATGTTTTACATGCTTGTGTTAATGCATTACACGCTCGGGATTAATTATTACATAATTAAAATGATTTAAAAAAAAAACCCTCTCTACGGGTCGTAGAGGCCTCTACGAGCCGTAGAGGGTGCCTAAGACTGGTTTATGTTATATTAAAATTTTCCAACTAAGAAACCAGCGAACTGGTAGCCCAGATGGTCCCCATATACGAAATAAAACTTTGTGTGTGTGTTTGTGTGATAATGTGCCTAAGATCGAACCTCGTCCCAAACGTTTTTTGTTTTTTTTTTGTCTACGACCCGTAGAGGCCTCTACGGGCCGTAAGCATCATAAAACATCCATCTCTTCCTTCTTCATTCTCAAAAATTAATAAGACTTCTTCTACGAGCCGTAGAGGTCTCTACGGCTCGTAGGTAATCATTACCAATGATTGTATGATTGCCAATCATTGGTAATGATTACCTACGAGCCGTAGAGGCCTCTACGGCTCGTAGAAGGAGTAAAAAATGGGCTCTACGACCCGTAGAGGCCTCTACGGGCCGTAGAGGGTTGTGTGAATAAAATTTAACCTTATGCAAATAGTGGGAGCCTACATAAAACCCTGATGAGACTCTCACATTGAAGGTTTCTTATACAAATATGAAATTGTTATGTGTCACAATCTAAGTCCAAGCCCATTGGAATTAGGGAATAAAATAAACCATGCAGATGTTCGTAAAGGGACATATATGCATGGGAAATGGAATCCAACTTATTATTTATTTTTATTGTAGTTCATTTGTTTTAAATTGTGGTCGTTAGGTTGTGCTAGAATATAGGAAACTATGGGGATGCCCTCTTTTCCAGTTTGTTAGGAAGACTATATATATATGTTAATTTGTTCTTGTTTAATTTGCTCCTTTTTTTTTAAGTTTTATATAGGGAGGAGAAAATGAATTAGTAAAGTCTGGATTTCTCCCTATATAACATAAATATCCTTGTACAAATCCAGTCCTTGCAGAGAATAAAGCATCACATATATATAAGAATTGAATTGAATATGATATGATATGATACCCTTAAACGATTATATTATATTAATCATGAAAGATTGATTACATAAGCTAAGTGCATCAATGCATACGTTTTCTAGGTTTTCCTTTTTTTTTGTTAATTATGGCTACCAATCTTGAGTTTTATGAATTGTGCATCCATCTCAAGGTTTCCTGAACCATTGGATATGGGGAGAGTGTGAACCGAACTTTTTTTCGAACATTCAAAAGAACTTGTTTGGCATAGTTGAAATAGGCCAATGGAGATGGGTGGGTTGTCTAGGGAAGACTTGAAATATACGTTGACATCAAATGTTAACGTCTCCAACTTTGTTTCAGTGAAGCTTTCTGGCCGCATTAACTACAAAATTTGGAAGGGTCAGATGATTTGTCTCATAAAGAGTCAGGAGTTGCTTCATATTATTGATGCTAAATCTCCTTTTCCGGGGGTTAAGGGTGTCAACATGATTGCGCAATATGACCAACTTGTCAAAGGATGGATTTTTGGTACTATGAGTGATCATGTGCTCAATAACTTTGTAAAATTCGATTCGGCACAAGAGGTATGGATGAAACTAGAATCCCGCTTTGGCCTACCAATACGCGACACAAAAGGTAGGTACATTAACTGTATATCTCATGCGCGCAGTTGATGTTTTTATTTGAATTTTGAATTAATATTCTTTCGGCAATATTGAAATGAAACGCAGGTGTTTCATTGAATGCACTTGATGGTTCAGCACGAACAGATGACTTGAGATATATGCTGGCATTAACTGTTAACGTCTCCGACTTTGTTTCAGTGAAGCTTTCTGGCCATAACAACTATGGTGTTTGGAAGACACTGATGCTTTACCTCATAGAGAGTCACGATTTGCTTTACATCATTGAAGGCATAATCGGGGGTGATTACGAAACATTTAGAAACTATAACAATCTGGTCAATGGTTGGATTTTCAGTACTATGAACAACCATGTGCTTTGTGATTTCGTACACCTCACTTTTGTACCATATATATGGAGGAAACTAGAATCAGCCTTTCGAGATCCACCTGCTACAAGCTATCGAGAAGGTGCGTACTACGTTAACTACCACACCCTTAAACATTCCGCGATCATGTCCAAACCCCACAAGCCACCAACTAAGCGCGCCATATCAGATTTACAAACTTTCCTTGAAAAACCCTCACTTTTCCCCAATGTACAAACTTCGCCTCACCTTTCACATCATCACCTACTTTCGCAGTTATTTAAATATGTATCAATTGCATTTAATAAAAATATATTTTAATTTTCATTTATAAATAAATAATTAAAATATATTTTAATATAGATAGTTGTTCAAATGCAGCAGTTGAAATATATTTCTGTCCGTAATTACTTAATATTCAACTTTATGTTGTTTAAAGTTTGCAATTCTTTTATGTATTTCAATTATGAATTTTAAATTAATATAACATTTCTTTTTAAATTTTTGATGAGATATGGCCCACCAAAGAAGAGTCCGTTGAAGGTCCGAACCCGCGGACATGAGATGAACTGTACAAGTGCCACAATGTGGCCGGGCGAGATATGGTCGTTCGCTGGAATCCAGCGTGCAACGGATGGGTGAAAAGCAGTAGCACCACATTGTGTGTGCTCTTATTTGATTTCCCATACAGTATCTCGGCAATTAACTGTTTTTATTTGACGTTTGAATTTGTTTACTTTCTGAAATACTGAAACGACATGCAGGTGATTTATGGAATATACGAACAGAAGACTTGAAATATGTGCAAGCATCAAATGTAAACGTCTCCAACTTTGTTTCAGTGAAGCTATGTGGGCACGACAACTATAAGATTTGGAAGGCCCAAATGGTTTGCCTCATAGAGAGCCAAGGATTGATTCACATCATTGAACACAAATCTAACGTTGGTAACCCCATGACTAAAATATATAACAACCTTGTCAAAGGTTGGATTTTCGGTACTATGAACGATGAAGTGCTCAATGATTTCATACACCTGTCTACGGTATCATATATATGGAAGGTACTAGAATCAACCTATACAAATCCACCCGTAACAAGCGAAAAAGAAGGTACTTAATTAAATACCACGTATTATATTTTCCAATATTGTGACTTTTGGCAAGGTCGTCATCAGTGGCGGATCTAGAAGAAAAGTTGAGGGGGAGCACAGGCTATATTTTTTTGTTTATGAGCAGCCGATACATAAAACAAATTAGATTTTTTTTTTTTTTTTTGGTACTAAAAATGTATTTCACCAAACACATTGAGAAGTAGCGTGGGCTACCACTCAACCTATGCGAGATTTGCCCTTGTCATCATTTTTATTTAACTTTTGAACTTATTTCTTTGTCGAAAAACTGAAATGAAATGCTTCAACAGATTCTCTAGGATTTATGTTCGAAAATCAATTGTTGAGCGACGTTCCAGAAATGGAAAACGCGGACAATCTCAGACGAGAGAGATTGTACCAAGCAGTTGTTGAAGGGTGTTGGTGGAAAGCCAAATCCGTATTGAAAATCCATAAAAATGCAGCCACTGAGGCCATCACTAGAGATGGGAACACAATCCTTCACTTAGCGGTTGAAATGGGCCAGAACTATTTCGTTGAGAAATTGCTGGAATTTTTTAAAGATGGAAAAGATATTGAAACCAAAAATCATATGGGTCGAACAGCGTTACACATTGCTGCTTTAGTTGGTAATAAAAAAGCAGCCCAACTATTAGTTCATAAGAGAAAAGAATTGTTCATGATTCAAGATGATAAGGAAGAGTCACCATTGGATAGCGCTCTTTCCAATCTTAAGCTCAATATATCTGCATATTTGTTGAAAGCCGGAAAAATATCTGATTTAAGCAGTTTTTCTGGTGACCATCAACAAAATATTGTCAAAGCCATCTGTATTGCTATCTCAACAAAACAATATGGTGAGTAATTAGTACACCAATGTATTTATTCAAGATACTAACGCTAACTCATACACAGTTGAAATCATGTTATAGTATATATGCACACATACACATACACATATAGACACACACACACACATGTTTTTAACTACAAAATAAGTTGATGGCTAACTTGTTTGTTTTTAAAACAAAATAGACATTACAACCCAAAACAAAACAACCCAATTATTTTAATGTCTTATTAGGAATCACTGCCACTACCTATTACCTCTTGTGATCAGACATTGGAATAATTTAAAATATTCTCGTACTTTCTCATGTAAATCATGCAGATTTAGCGTCGACATTGCTTTGCAAATTTCCTGCACTTGCTCCAGCAAATGATGAGATATTGATGGCAATAACTATAACCTTCCCAACTGATCTTGGATTCAGGGAATCATTTATCTATCCATGTATTTCTCTAGATTTCATATATATTCATGTAGACACATTAATTTAGACAAGTATTCCATTGATGTACTGAGACTACTCTATGTATCTTGCAGCTTTCAATGAAGTCTGTCAGAAAACAGACAAGAGAAGTTTTTTGCTTTTTCACTCTAATTTTTGGGATAAATGTGTCGAAGACATCTTATGGGTAGCGAAGAAATGTAATAACATGTGTTGGGATCGGTTGGGGAAATTTTCCATGATATTGCTTGGTGAGCGATCAAATATATTTACACTTAATGCTTGTTCAAAGTGTATCTAATACATTTTGGTTATTTATTGAGCAGTCCCAATAGGCATACTTTATCCAATATATCATCTGATTTTTCTCCTCATTATGGTGCTTCGTTTACCCTTCTCTATGTTGTATTTCCTTATGTGGAAGGTTTTAGCAACTATCGGTAAGCAGCGATTACACATTAGTTTAAAGAAGGAAGCTTACATTGATTAACACTAACTGTTCACTCGCCCTGTTATACCTTTACTTTCTAAATTGTAGTGCCTCAAATCCAGAATATAGAAAAAAAGAGAAAAGAGTACAACGAAGCAAAGAAGATTTTGAGCTTGATATGTCACCAGATGGGCAGTGAACCAAATGATGGTTATAGTGAACCAATTTTTGAAGCTGTATGCCAAGGTGCTTACGAGGTTGTTGATGAAATTCTATATACGTCACCTGCTACTATAAATTGTAAGGATGAAGAAGGGCACAACATTTTTCAGTTAGCCGTAATAAATCGTTCAGAAAAAGTATACAATCTTACACATTACATAATTGAGCGCATGGAGTCTTGTAGAACAATGACAGATTCTTCTATGAATAATCTTGCACACTTGGCTGGAAAACTTGCACCATCATTTGTACTTGATCGTACTACTGGTGCAGCTCTACAACTACAACGAGAGCTTTTATGGCGTGAGGTATATATGTCACAAATAAAATATCAGTCAACATGTTTTTCACTTTACTCTCTTATTGCATAAAATATAGCTCGGTTGATTTCTACAGGAAGTGGAGAAGTTCATGTACCCTCTAGAACTTATGAACGAGAATAGCTCTATGGAGACACCAGCAATGGTGTTCACTAGAGAACACCAGGAATTGCTGAAAGAAGGAGAAATATGGATGAAGACAACTGCCGAATCATGCAGCATCACTGCTGCATTGATCGTCACTATCGTATTTGCAGCCGCAATCACTGTACCTGGTGGGAGCAATCAAGAATCTGGGATCCCGTTACATGAAAAAAAATTCGCCTTCACTATCTTTGCAGTATTCAATGCATTCTCACTATTTACAGGGGCTACATCATTATTACTATTCTTATCAATCCTCACTGCACGTTTTTCGGAGAGAGATTTCTTGGTTAGTTTACCAAGAAGGTTGATTTTTGGTCTTTTGACGTTATTCCTCTCTACAACTTCCATGATTGTAGCCTTTGGTGCAATCTTATTCCTTGTCTTTTGCCTTCAAAGACCATGGATGCTCGCACCAATATTTGTGTTTTCTTGCATGCCAATTTCAGTAATTGTTTTTATAAAAGCCCCCCTGCTCATAGACTTGATCAAATCAACATATTTCCCTATATTTGGTAAGCAAAGTTACCTTGACTCTTGTAAGATAAAGCGGAAAAATACAATCTTTATGGATTAAGGTGGATTCAGTTATGCACTTTAATGAGCTGTTTTGTTGCAATTGAAAATTTAGAATTTGTTGAATATGTTGCATGCTATTTAAGTACCAAAGTTGTCCATAGTGGTACTGATCGCTTTGTAAGGTTAATGTTAATTGTTTTTATTGATGATCATTGACAATGTGAATATAATTCGTAACCTATATGATGCAAAATATAAACTTAAATTTACGTAATCTATCCACTTCCTTTCATTTCCCTAAATTAGTGAACTCTGAACACAACGTTAAAACGCCACGTAGGTAATGTGGGGATTTATAGCCTCTCCTTTAATTTAGGTGTTGTGGTTTTAAAACAATAATATATATATATATATATATATATATATATATATATATATATATATATATTACACCTTGTGTAGCTCCCCAACCTCCACATCTCCATTCCTACACCTCATAGCAGCTCCACCATGGGAAATAAGAACCTACGATGGAATTAGAAATAAATAAACATACAGAAGTGAAAAGCTAAACCTGAATTAACACGGGAAAAAAGGTTTGAACCTTATTCAGAAGGTGATTGCTAATAGAAAACTGCATTAAGCTTCATTAGATGCAAACATTCCACAAAAAATACCCATATAATAACAGCCCTAGATAAAATTCATGAACAAACGGATACACCAAACCTAGATACCTTAACATGGAGCTGGAGGAATTTGACATATTCTATGATATCATCTAGCATGGTAGCCTCGTCTGCCTACCAGAAACACACAATATAAATACAATTAAGAAACGAAACGAATTACTTTGTTAGCATTGGGACAACTTCTTGTAAAGTTTTCATCCTCTCGACAATCCTATCCCGCCGCAATCTCAAAAGTCCAATAACATCAAGTGAAAAAACATAAAACAAATACATAAACATAAACATGAAATTTATAAGTAAAGACATTAAGACATACGAAACGACATAATTTAGTACCTACGTAGATATCTCATCGATTATCAGACTCGCTTTTGGCTTGACTTCTCACCTTTTTGCTCCTCCAACACCTTCCCAGTTTCATCATCAACTTGTGCTGCCTTCCTCTCTAATTATTTAGCCCTAAGTGCCTGTAGTTTGAATAATTCGGGAATTAGATTTTCGCCGGCAATGAGATCAACGAAGACTGCCTCAAAGTCGATTTGTTTATCGACAAAACAAAGCAAGACTCGTTTAAGCGATACGTATGCTGGTACCATCATCAAGGTTACTATGTTAAAGCCCGTGCGCCACCTTCTCGAACCCTAACACCACCCTCTTTTTCACTCTAACTCCGCCTTAATACCGTCGTTTGGGAGGAAGAGGTGGGTTACGATGGTTGGTAACGTCGTGGAGGTGGCCGACATGGTGGAGGTGGTTGTGTGGATGTGGTGGTAACCAGTGGTTGTGGTGAGGGTTTGGAGAGAGATAGAGAGTAGAAAAGAAAAGCAGTAAGTTCTCTAGAGGCACATGGGTAAAGATAAAAACATAAACCAATTGACATATGGTGAAACCTATAACATAACACGTGTAATGATTGGTGGCAAAGGAGTACAACAAAACAAAGCAGCATGTACAGCCAAGCAAAGCACAAAACACTGCTGATGCACATGGTATAACACCTTATTGCGTAAATACTTTGGTAATTAGAAGTATTTAAATAAATAACATGAAATAAATTTGTTAAAATATCTACTTTTGATCGCCAGTCATGTTTTAAAGTATAGGTACAAATGAACCGAGCCAAGCCAAGCCTGAGCTTGACTGGTTTCGAGCTCGAGCTCATTTAAGTTATGAAAGCTCGAGCTCGTCTCTCAGGTAGTTTTTCAAACTCAAGTCGGCTTGTTTATTATTCATTTATTAATAATGATATTATTTTTATTATTTAAGTATACATTTAATTAATATATTAAAAACTATATACATATCGGGCTCGTTTAGCGTTTAGGCTTGTGATTCGGCTCGGGCTTGTTTGCTAAACGAGCTTGTTTTTAGGCTTGGCTTGGCTTGGCTTGGCTTGGGCTCGAGCTCGGTTAGGCTCGACTTGTTTTGAGCTTTTTTCGAGTCAAACTCAAATAGCTTGTGGGTAGCTTGGTTTGTTTGCACTCCAATTTTAATGTTTACGATATATACATTTTGGGTGTAGCATGTATGATCAATCACAATTTGTAAAAACTAAAAAGCATTACAATTTTCAGTCCACTTAGAGCAACCTGAATTGCCTTGCTATCTAGTGTATTGTATGTGCATGTTTGTTAGTTTGATTTTTGTGAGTTTTATCACTATGCCATTTACGTTGTTATTTACTTCTATGGATTGGGTTGTGGGTGTGATTTAATTCAAAAGTTAATTGACTTGTATATTTTGATGGGATTATTATAAAATTAGAGAATATGCTAATAACATGGTAATCTTATACTTTTGAAAAACCAATTAAGCATAATTATACTCTAGGTTGTAAATTTCATGTTTGATGGTGTACTTTTCTCATATTATGCTTTGAGGCTCACTTTTATAACACTAGCGGGAATGCCTGCGCGTTGCCGCGGGTACTTACGTTTTATTACCGCACGTTGCGCGATGAATTCCACGTAATTTATTTTTAAAAACAATTGATGAAGATCAAATTTGTACAAACAAAATAATTTACAAAAATGATCTTCTGGAAAAGGCAATCTAATTCGACCTACCTTAGTATTAAATCGAAAGAAGTTACCATCCAAAGGTTGTTAATGGGTGGTCAAATATAATGAAAGCTAGGGTCATCCACGAGAAGATGTTAACTCATATCTGTATCATATATGCAACAAATTTGGTATACTAAACCTTGATATATTATTGCAACATGTGGTAATTAAGTTATGTATGATAAACTTTTTAAAATGAAAAAAAAAAGATCTTACTCTTTTTAAACGTAGTAAATTCGTTTAGTTTACTTATACCTGGGGTGATTCGGGCATTCTCATGATGTGTCCAGCCTTTTGTTCAACTCCAGTCTTATTCAACTTTCTCTGCAAGATTTTTAGAAAATATAGGTAACTGCAAGTATGTTAAATGTTAATCCCATGGCATGTTTACAGCTAAAAGATCAAGAAAAAAGCTAGGTAGATTGGGTAATGGGTCAAACAGGCTTTTGTTGAAATGGGTCATCTTGTCCGGGTCATGTTTGATTGGCCAACAAATATGTTTTGGTCCACTCTTTGATTTTTGTAAATAAAAAAAAGACGAAGAAACAATCTAGGAGGTTGTTTGAGACGTGTATGAGATCTACGTAAGTGGTAGATAGAAAATATAAATGAGATTGCAATGAACATCATTGTAAAAAAACTTCAAAAAAAGAACATAAATTAAAGTCTTTCAAAAACATAAAAACCGTTATCCCAACTCAAAAACAAAGTTCCCAACTTCAATCTACAAATATCAAAAACCAACACACATCAAAACCTTCAAGCACAAATAAAAGTCAACATGATGACCATTTGACCACTATGATATGTTTTTCCTCTGCAACCTTCTCGGCCTTGGCTTATAATTTGTTAAGCTGTTGCTTTCGTTCATAAACAAATTGGGCCTTCACCTTCCTCTTTTTTCTCAAGATCCTGCAAGTAATTGAAACAATAATGATACATCAATAACTTAAATGTTTTAATATTTTTAGGTAAAACAAAAATGTTATAATATTTTTAGGTAAAATATAATAGGATATATGAATTCTTAGTGCTAGCAATAGAAAAATGACATGAGTCCAATTCGGGCAACCGCATAGTCATTAAGAGTGTTAAATAAGCAAGACGCTCGTTAAGTATTCATGCTTGGTTTTCCAAAAGCTAGAATTGAGCAAAGGTAAAGGAGATCAAGCTTTAGTATCATATTGCTTGTGTATAAAAATATTTTTTTGTAAATTGGCTGTTAATAAAGACCAATTTTATAAATTGGAACTGTCAATCATATGAAATATACCGCAGATGTCCAACAAAAAGAAAATAATGCCTTTTTACCGAAGCCAAAACTAATTTGTGAATATAATTAGCACATGGATAGAATTATTTGATTAGGAAATTTGATAGCAATTGAAGATAACTAAACATAACATTATCAGCATGAATGAAAACGAATAACATTATATAAAATAAAATAAGATCTGCAATTTCATGATAAGAGTGATTACCTTGATGGTACATTAATGATTCCATCCAACTTCAGATGAGAGCCGGCCAAGCAAACAGTACTTATGTCTACCAATTAGCCTCAATACCCTACAAACATGAATGGATATCATTAAACCTTTTCTTGTAAATAGTATCAAAGACCATATTATGTCTCTCAAAATGCAAAAGAAAAAACAAATAGTTCAATTCTCAACCTAACATAGGTTACAGACGCAAGCATAAACAAACCTAACTGGTCTCGTAGGTCTAAATTTATATTAGCAAAATTAACAAAAGAAATGATAATCATAATCAAGTCAAGAATATGAAAGAAACTTGACAGTTAAAACAAAGGGTAACCTGCATATCTGAAAATATATATATAGGAGGCACGAGACGATTCACATGAGGCAGACGATTCAGCAGCCTGGGCATTCTCATTCATATTCAATTTTGCCCATTACTTGTTGAGACTCCAAAAGCTGAAACCCATATTAAAGAGACATTGGGTTTTAATGGGGTTTCAATTTCAATAAAGGAGTCTGTGTACAAATGGGGGTTACATTATTGTGGAGAAGATATTAACTATGTATTAAACACATGTACTATGGGCATGATATGTTGTATAAAGGGGCATAATGGGAAGAAAGGGAGTAAAATATAGAGATGTATGCTTATGCCTCTCATATGCCATCTTAAACACTTGATAAAATTACCTTTGTAGCCATCTCTCATCCTTAATAAGGTAACATAGATAAACTTCAGCGTTGTTAATATTTTGGGTATGTTTTATGCTCACTCCTGTGGTTTTTTAAATAAATTCCTAGGTTTAGTTCCAATAGAACAACCGAGAATACAAGCGGGGTTGTAAATACATCGGCAGATAGTATAGGGACATAAAGCATAGCGTATCAAGAAAAAGAGAATAATAGCCAAAAACACATGATACCAAATATCAGTAACTTGTTCAGATCTTGATCGTTACTATAGTCTATATTTACGAGTTTCAAATTTTAATAATCGATACCAATGATTTACACCCAGCTACTAGATAGATTGTTGCTTTCTACGTATTTCATACCACCATAACGACTCATCCACAAAAGTCATACACATACCACAAACGCCAACAACTACAAGCAACTCACGAGCACTATCACTGGTGATGCATAGGGCTGTTCACGAGCCGAGCGGAGCGGCTCGTTTACAATCGAGCCGAAAATCGAACGAGCAATCTTTGAGCGCAAATTTTCCGAGCGAGCGTCGAGCGAGAATCGAGCGGAGAATAATATGGACGATCATAAAATTGGGATATTTCGTACGATGCATTCATTGTCGGGTGACAACTAAGATCGAAATGTCCAATGATAACACTAATATTAAGATCCTAGTGTCCAAGGATGAGGCTTAGATTGAGGCTCGTAAGGTGATGAGCATACGTCAGAAAACAGTTATTGCATTGTGACGTAGGTGTGATATCAAGCGACAATTAGCGATGGACGACTAATAACATAAAGAAGTCAAGACTGTCATCTCATGACTTATTGTTTTACTATTAAATCTAGTGTTAATTTTTTTATTGAATTAAGTGGGCTGGTTATATTTTGTTTGCATATACTAAGTAAAATCCAATAAAATCTTATATATAAAGCCATAAATTTATCTATAAATTGTGTGTATATTTATTATTAAATAAATAAAAATTTATTCGAGCCGAACCGAGCCGAGCGTACCTTTGCTCATGCTTGGCTCATTTACAAACCGAACTGAACCGAGCTGATCGGCTCATATACAACCGAGTGAAAGATCGAGTGAGCGTTTTTCAAGCATTTTTCAAACGAGCGACGAGCGATTTGAACAAGCCCTAGTGACTAGTGACGCATAAAATAGCAAAATTATTGATAGACTTTGTCGTTTTGTATAGTGATAACAGGAGTTAATTTAGTGAAACGGATGTACGGGTTAAGTGCGGTGTAAACGTGAATGAGCGGTTACATTTAATAACCGTCGTTATCACGGTAACGGAAAGTGTACACTACACTCTTCTTCTTCATCTTCCCCTGTAAGCTTCCCACCTATATAAATAACCCCCACCTTAATTCCTTTCATCACTTCATTCCATCCTACCATACAACAACAATTAAGGTTCTCTCTTTTCATTTTCTTCAACATTCATATTCTATATTATTATTATTATTATTATTATTATTATTATTATTATTATTAACTTGTATTCAATTTCAAGTTCTTCCTCATACTTAATTCTGCATGATAAATAATAAATTCAAATTCATTCAATCAATTTGTACTTGTTTCATGTTTATTTGAAATAATATCTGTTTGATCACATCGATTTTGGAGAAAATCACCAAAATAATCACTTAATTATTTGAAGAGATTGATACAGTTATATATATAATTATTATATGCAATCAGTATATAACATTTGTGATATGTTATTGTTTGTTACAGATTATTACTAGCAATGACGAAAGGATCTAAAGGCACAGGTAAGTCCGCTGCAAAAACCGTTGCAACTGTCGGTTACATCTCAACTGTACCGGTGAAAACAACCGTGAGTTTCAAAGGAGCGAAAGGAGGCGGTGGAGGAGAAGGAAGTTACCAGACCAAATCACGAGTCAGTTACGGGGACAAGCAGAGCGGTTGCTATGGAAGAGTAACTGCTAAGGAAAAGGCGTCAGCCGGAGAGTTTCACTGGAAAAATGGAACAACTGGAACAAAGAGTGAGTACACGAAAAGCTCTACTGTTCGAGTTGGTGATAAGAAAGGCTATACTGAGGTTTATAATGAGCAGAGGGTGCGTAATGTGAGTTATGATAAGAGCAGTGGTGGTAGCCAGAAGTACTTAACCTATGACAATGGTGACGGTGGTTCGTACGGTGGTTATGGTTATGTTGGTGGCTTTTATGATTATTCTGACTAGTTTGGAGCAGGGTAATAAGCGAGTAATGGTGGTGGTTGGGTTAATGTTAGGGTTTATGTGGTATGTTTAGGTTTATGATTGTTGGTTCAATCAAAGATCATGGTTAATCTTGTTTTGTTTGTTAATAGCACCATGAGGCATGATCAGTTTTCGTCTTTTTTTTTTTTTATAAGTTTAGTATGAAGGTATCTTTTTCTGTTTAAGAAATTGTTGGGTGTAGTTTTTTTTTTAATGTTTAAGTTTCTTGTGATTGTGAATTGTGGAATGGATAAAAAGGAGAGGCAGATGGATATCTAGATATCAATGAGACAATGAGGATGTCTCAATAACCAAATCCAATATTATACAATTAAAATCAACAAGTATACATGGTTAACAGATTTTCTATTTAACTTAATTTTGTACTATATACTAAGATGCGTGCGTTTTTTTTTTTTTTTTTTTTTTTTTTTTTCCCGTTTATTGCTACTTTTTGGTGGTGAAGCAAAAGGAGTGAGCAAACTTAGCGACAATTGTGTAAGTTTTTTCGATCAACCAAAAACTCAGCTATGCATCGTTAGGTGCTTGGGTGTGGGGATGGCATAGGGTCGTGGTGCTGTAGTTTGGGGCGGCTACACATCCCCGTGTCCGCCTGCCCCGACGCCCCGTCATTGTCGTGTTCGTCTTCATCATACCGTTTAAGTCGGGTCTGCTCATTTCTGGGAGTGAGGTCCATCTCCCACCCTCTTGCTCTATTCCCATCTTGAGTAGCCTACCCCACAATTAGTGGCGAAGCTTGACCCGAAGTCACCGGGGGGTCGTTTTCAAAATGAAGATTCGGGGGGTCGGTCGCCCCCTCCCGCCCCAACTAAGTTGCGCCACTGCCCACAATAACGTGGCGCTTACGTGACGGCCCAATACCCTCCTCCACATCCCATAGCCTTATAAGTTTCATAACCAAAAGTTCCAAAACGCTAGCTAAGAAATGTTGCTGCGAGTATGTTTACCACACATAAAATGAGTGGGTTTAAAATATATAATTTTCTTACGACCCCTGCATTTATTTAGTTTTAATATCATAGCGGTTTGATGATGAAAACTATAGGGATACGTGGTAGATAGGCAAATACTTTATGAATTAAACTACCATATCTTTGTCATGGTTATGTTAGAGTGCCCGGAGTGAGGCGGGAAGGGGGAACACCACCGCCACCCTGGCGTGGGCAGGAAGGAGGAGGGCGGGGGCAGTGACCTTGGCGTGGGGCATTTTGGGGGGGGGGGGGGGGGGGTGAGGTGGCACCATTTGATTGGTCAGTTTTTTTTTTAATTTTAACACAATATAATATTATTTCCTCCCCCCTCTTCCCTCCCTTCCACTCCCCCACAATCCCCCCCACCCCCCACAAGTGCCACATGACGCTTCATCCCCCTCTTCCCCCCCAACACTCCGAGTAGTCTTAGAGTGTGGGGAGTGGAGAAAACCGGCGTGAAAAGGTTTTCACCCCACATACACCGCCCCCCTTTGGCGTTATTTTGGGTGTTGCCCTTTGGGCGGCAAAAACTTCATGAGCGTGGGGAGGGGTGAAAGGTGATGTGGCTCGTGGTGATTGGACCGGATTAAAAAAAAGGAAAGTCCATATGACCGTTGCAATTGAAAATTTTTTTTATTGAACTAACCGTTGTAAACGGTAATAAAAAATAAAAATTTATTATTAATATCAATAACTTCCAATTAATATTATATAAACCAATCCATTTTCACACCATTCTTTCTACATCTTCTACTTATTTTTATATAATCATATTTTTTTTAAGAAAAATACAACCGACCCTTTGACCCAAACAACCCATACAACTACACCAAAAACCCGAATCCTAGTACATCACCGGTTCGCCCGATAGCAAATCGTCCACCCAAAATTCACACATCATGTCCCGATTATGTGGGTTTCGCATCTTACCTTAGGGGTGTTCCTATACAAATTTTCCATATGACGATTCTTCCATTCCTACACACCCACAAACCCCTTTAACTTTACCCGAAAGCATACCCGAAACTCAACCACAAAATATTGTTGGATCATCGTCCGGGAAGACGGGTGTAAGAAGGAGTCATAAGAAGAAGACCAATGAGAAGAAAGCTCTTGCCGCCGCCGAGCGAACCATAACAAAATGGACACCCGCCGAAGAGATCGTGTTAACAAAAGCTTGGATAAGCGAGTCGGAATGCTCGGCTCAAGGTATTTTTTATACTTTTTTAAACATAATATATGTTGTTAAAAAAAATATTTTTAACTATGCCTAATTAATTTTTTTTAACTAGGAAATAATTGACACAAAAGCGATTTTTGGATCGAGATAAACAATGCGTTCCATAAGTTGTTGGACCGAGAGTTCTATCGAGCAAATGATAGTCTCTCGTGTAAGTGGACCAAAATATATAGAGCCATGAACGTATTCAAGGGTTTCTATTATAACAGAAGAAAATTTCCAAAAAGTGGTGAGACGGATGGCGACTACGTATCGAATGCGCTTAAAGCTTATCGTGAGGACAAGGGTATGGAGTTCAAGTTTTTGCATTGTTGGGATGTGGCGAAACACCATTCAAAATGGGCGAACATCCCCTCTGCTAGCGATTCATCAAAAAGGTCGAAAACAAGTTCATCTCAAAATCGTTCGGTTGCTTGTGATAACTTGGATGATGATGAGTTCGACGAGTAATTGAGTCGCCCACCCGGTAGAGACAAGACAAAAAAGAGGGCCCAAAAATCACCTGGTTCGGGTTATAGATCGGGTAAAGGTACTTACACCGAGCAGTTGGACGATTTAAATGCTAACATCGTTCAATTCAATACCATTCAACAACAAAGGCTCGACGAGAAGAAAAGCATTCGCGAAGCTTTTGAAAGAAAAGCGCGAAGATATGAAATTTCTCGCTATGCCCGCCAATCACCTCATCGGTCCCGAGTTAGAAATGACGTTAAAAATGAAGCGCGGGATCATGGGAAAATATAACAAGTAGTTTTTTAGTTTTTTAGGTTTTCGACTTTGTTTTTTTTATGTTTTTTAAATTTTAGGTTTTATATTTAATTTTATTATTAATTACTATGCTTTCAGTTATCTTTTTAATTTAATAAAGTGTTTTTAATTAATTCCAATCTCTACGTAAATTCTAATTTCAATTCTAAACTAGTTCGCTTACCAAACACAGCCACTTAAGAAATACATGTAGCGATCCATCATCTCAAATCTATGTCTTTAACAAAACTAGTTGGTATTCTCACTCACGCATTGCTGCGAGGATCCCACATGTGCAATACATGTGGCGGTAATGACCTGCAGATACTGATAAATATAAAAAAGTAGTTAAAAAATGAAGTAACGGCAGTGAGAAAAGTCAAAATTGGAAAGATTTTTTTTTTTTTTTTTTTTTTTTTTTTTTTTTTTTTGTAAAGAGACTTTCATTAAAAACACAAGCCACGAACGGTCCTCAAAGCAAGGACCCCCGGGCAACCAAACAGATTACATCACATCCAAAGGATAAAGTACACCATTGATTCCAATCGACATGTTTAATTCTAGTTCTATGTCGAAACCAAAAGAAAGACGTTAACTTGATGCGTTCCAGAACTTCAATCGGCCTTTGTGACTTTTGGGAGAAAATTATGTCATTTCTTTCGAGCCGGATCACCCACAGACTAGTGAAAATAATACCACGAAGAACAGACCTTTTCGATGTCGTCAAGGATTGAGTTTCATCAGCTTTAACTATGTCCGAAACATCAAAGGCAAAAAGAGGACTCAAACGACACCACGCAGTGATTCTACTCCAAATCTCCGCAACGAAAACACACCCTGAGAACAAATGCATAGCTGTCTTCAGGTCCGTTTGGCATAAGACGCAAGAGAGCTGTTGTAGATGAACTCCTCTCTTTGATAATTCAGAGCAGGTAGGTAAACGATTACGAACAGCTCGCCACACCATCACCTTACATTTAAGTGGAAAGACTTAGAGTGTTCAAATAAAAATAAGGTATCATTTTTGTCATTTACATAATTCTCCTATCTATTGAAAGTTAAATTAAAAAAGTCAATTTTTGAAGAATGAATATCATTATTGTTATTTGGTTGGTTGGTTGCCAAGGTTATTTTGATAATTAGCTCCTCTTTTATACCTTTTGTTTTTTTTTTTTTTTTTTTGAACGGCAAATTTCTTCTCCTTGTGGGACTTGAACCCATAACCTCCCCTACCTTTTGTTTTCTTAGTATTTGATTATACTTTTTCTTTATTTCCTTCTTTGTTTTTTTTCACTATTTAAAACAACCTTGGCAACCAACTAAATAACCTTGTGTGTTGTGGTTTACCTTAAGCACACACTCTATCAATTAATATTGTGCTAACTAAACGTTGACGACCTGACGTGACACTGTAATAAAGCTTTAAGTCACTCACTTGATCCTGATGTGGCTCACCTTAAGCGATAGTATTAGCCAACGACCATATTTGACCCGCTATCTCACACGAGCACAGTAGCGTGTGCTCGCTCGCAGGGACGATCGCGTTTGTCGTTGTGTTGTGCGTGAGTCACGTGGCTCATGAGCTCGCTCGCACGCCGTGTAGTATAACAATAATGACAATTTCACTGGCCTGTGCGATCAGATTTCACAACGCATGCAGGGCTATTCTTTTTTATCCGAAACCTAAAACCCGACCCGAAATCGAAGCCACCCGAACCCGAATTAGATAATACCCGAAAAACCCGAATAACTCAAACCCGACCAACCCGAACCTAAAATGGATCGGTTATCGGGTCATTTTTCCCAACAAAAAACCCGAACAACCCGACCCGAAAAACCCGAAATCCGAAACCAGAATAAAAACCCAAACATATAGGGGCTGTTTGGTAGCCTCTTAATGAGGCTCTTAACCATTCAGCGCTGAATGATTCAGCATTCAGTGTGTTTGTTTCAGCTTCTGAATGGAATGATTAAGTCTTAATCATTAAGATTTGAGATGTTGCTGAACCATTAAGCACTGAACTATTAAGTACTAAACTATGCTGAACCTTAATGAGGCTCCCCTACCAACGCGGGGCAAGAAAACTAACCATTAAGAGGTCCAACTTAATGATTCAGCGCTTAACCATTCAGACCTCTTAATGATTCAGCACTTAATAACCAAACAGCCCCATAATGTCTTTTTATATTAACTTTAATTTCTTTGGCATCTTAAACATCAAGTTTTAGGAATTTTAAACACTATTATATCATGTTGTAAAATAATGTTTGAATTTTGATAGTATTTTTCTTAGTATCATGATAAATTTTGATGATTTTTGCAAGAAAAAAAAATATTTTTTATATTATGCATAAACCCAAAAACCGAACAAACTGACCTGAACTAACCCAGGCTCGAATAACCTTAACCCGACCAACCCAAACATTAAATGGTTTGGTTATCGGGTCACTTTTTTCAATAAAAAAATAGAATAACGGACCCAAAAACCCGAAACCCAAAAAATAACCTGCAGAATACCCTAAACGCATGTAATTAGGGCTGCAAACGAACCAAACGAACCAAACGAACACGAACAAGGCCTTGTTTGTGTTCGTTTGTTAAGAAAATATGTGTTCACGAACAATTCATGAACACTTACCGAACGAGATTTTCTGTCCGTGGTCGTTTGTTAAGAAAACAATCGTGTTCGTGTTCGTTTGTTAATTTTGTTTATTAACAGAAACAAACACAAACGGACATATATTAACTTTATAATAAAATCGAATTCACATACATATATGTTTATTTATTTGTTTGGGTTAAATAAATAAAACTAAATTAATATTAAGACAAATTATAAAAATTAAAAACTTTATTAAACTATCGAACATAAACGAACGAATGTGGCCTCTGTTCATGTTCGTTCGTTAACTAAACGAACAAAATATTTTGTTCGTGTTCGTTCGTTTATTAAACGAACGAACATAAACGAACTTCTCGCCAAACGGTTCATGAATTATTCGCAAAAGCTCGGTTAATTTGTAGTCTACATGTAATCATTGAAGGCAGGCAACCCAAACTTTGGCAGCTAACCGCCGTCTGAAGTTTACCGTCTGACGTGGGATTGTACGGCTCACCAACCAGATCCAACGGCTATCAATCCACCAGAAAAATATCTAAAGAATAAAAAAAACACCCCAACACCCGCTTGTCTTCATAGACGACTTTTCTAGACCCCTAGTCACTGTGTGCTTTTTAGTGAGAGAAACTAGAGAGAGAAACTAGGTATTCTCCGATATCTCACAGGTACTTTTCTATACTGTACATGAATTAGTCACAATTATAAATAAACCATCGTTGATTGTTGATTACATGTGGAATTTTATCAACTGACTCATCTATTTTACCTTCAATTTAGCCAATTAGGTTATTATTATTATTATTATTATTATTATTATTATTATTATTATTATTGTTGTTGTTGTTATTGTTTTTGTTGTTGGTTATAGAGTTGATATTTGACTAGAGAAATGATTTTTAGGGTTTCGGTTTTATAATATTATTGTTTTAGGTTTGCAGATTGTGGTTTGGGGTTGAAACACTGGGTGGAGATGCAGACGAGGAATATGGAGAGAATAAATTCGATGAGGGACAGGGGGAAACGTGGTTTGGAAGGTGAAGATGAGCAGCAGCAGCCGGAGCGGAAGCGGCCCGCGTTAGCTAGGTAATTAATGAAGTTTGAGTTTGCTATTGTTAACTGGTTAGTGGTATGGTTGAGATCTGATTTGGAATTAGAGTTTTTTGACAGTTAAGCAAGTGTGTTGGATAAAATATTATGCATTTATGATTTTATGCCTGCTAATTTGATATTGTATGTGTTGATGGGTGTATGAGTTGGATAATATTAGTTATGTCGGCTTCTGTTTTGTTTTGGGGGCGTTACCACGCTAGTAAAGTTGACTGTTTATTGCTTATGTTGGATTATGTTGTGTTGTTGGGTTGTTGTAAGGTTCACTGTTTATGCATCTTGTATTCCCAGTATTTGTGATATATCACATCCTAAGTGTAGGAGATATCCATGTAAGTTTGTACGGCTGATATGAGTTTGAAGAATTTGGTCGTATTATTATTATTAAGCACAGGATTTCACATCATGGGTCAGTTTTGGATTATAAGTTAGATTTTACTAGCAGTAGAATACATAGATGTATGTTTTTTGAAGGATGTGTGTGTGTGTGTGTGGGGGGGGGGGGGGGGGGGGGATAGATTCAAATGCTATCCCTATTTATGTTCAATTTTATGTCCATGTCGTTTTGGTTTGGTGTATAGTTCCTTTCTTGTAGCTTTGATGACATTATGTCCACAATGCTAAATACAATGAAAGTGATAATTAGGTTGTTATTGCTCTTATCATTGATTACTTGATAAGCTCTATGACCTCTGTCTACCAAAACACGGCTCAGACATTATTCACCACATCATGTGGTCCACATGTAGTTTATGTGTAATGTGTGTGATTACTGAACGAAAGTGGTCGCACATACACACTAGTGATAACTGAATGAAAGTGGTTGCTCATACATGGTAATGATAACTGAACGACAATGGTTGCTTATAAATAGTAGCGATGGGTGATAATATTCTCATAGACACCAACAAAGTATTTAAAAGGTTACACTAAGGCCATCCAAGTATCAAAACGTTGTTGCAAGCCACCCATGTATTAATATGGTTTTGTTTATGTCAATTCCAACTAAAAACTCGGCAGAGAAGTTGAAAGTACTAACAATCTCTTCACAACTACTGATTGGAATCATGCTTGGAAGTAATGTGTATGAAAGTTGTGGAACTCATCAACATGAATAAAATTTGTGAAAGAACATTTTGTTTTAACATTGAATCAACGTTTAGCAACTAGCAAGGTATGGACTTGTTTTTACCAGAATTAGAGTAAAAGAAACCAATACTCGGGTCTTATATTGAAGCTTGTTATGGCCTTAGCATAACATTTCAGTAACACTTGTATGGCCTACCACCTATGTATTCATTATCTCTACGTAGTACAAGTTTGATTTGAAGTATTTCCAAATTCCAATCCTAAAGAAAATTGCATCTCGCCTTGCCTGTGACGGTCACTGGCCAACTGCCAAAGGCATGCGCTTCGGCTGTGGCTTTGAAAGTTACTCGCCTTGCCACTGCATGCGGCACAATTGCTTTGTCCAAGCGCACAGGCGTGCACCTTGTGCGCTTTTGACTACCATGTTTCTAATATTAAGAAACGCACACACTGAAAATTATGAATGTTTTTTGCAATATTAGTGGTATACATTGTTAATGTAACAGAATCACCTGAAACCAAAGCCTTGTATTTTGGAAATTCTTGAACCCAAACTAACCACTAGAGTTGGAGAGAAAAAAGCGCCTGAGGCGCGCGCCTTTGGGAAAAAGCGCCTGAAATCTGACAAAAAAGCGCCTGAGGCGCGCGCCTTTGGGAAAAAGGATAGGCGCAAAGCCCTGAGGCGCCCTAGGCTGCGCCTTGCGCCTAGGCGCGCCTCAGGCGCGCTTTTTAAAACCCAGCTTTTCTCTGGACTATTGTTTATAAACTACTTTTCAAATAGTATCCGTTAGTATGACATCTACGGGGCTTGCATGTTAGGGAACTAGCAAGCTGGATTTGAAATGTTGGGAATGGCTGGCCTTTCTTTTCTTTAATATAATATGGAGCAATACTTGATGGTTGTTTATTCTCATGCTATACTTTAGAAAGAAGGTACATTAGCATCAAGGGTTTTGCCAAACAAGTAGTTTGAAAGTTGTCTTATGGCTTCCATTTGGTTTATTATTTATAAAAAGTTGGACAAGTAGATTTCTAATGGTTTCCAAAGTGCACCAGTTTGCTTGAAGTTTGTTTTGAACATTTATAAGTTGGTTATGTGCAAATCACTAGTCAAGTTAATCAGTTCACACTCAATTATTTTTGCTTGGGCTTATTGGAGAATTTTAGGAATTCTGCTTTTGATACATAATTATTTATGCAGTGTAATTGTGGAAGCTTTGAAGGTGGATAGTCTCCAAAGGCTTTGCTCATCCTTGGAACCTATTCTTCGAAGAGTTGTAAGATGCTGCCTTTTACATTTCCTCTTCTTAAAATATATCAGCTTACTGGTTTGCTTTTTACATTGTGTATTTTAGTATGGGCTTATCTTACTTAGGTGGACCTTTGTTACAAGTAAACCAAGTTAAAAACTAAAATCATATTGGAGTCGATGTAAATGAGTAGCGCCATTTACGTGTCTCAGATTATTCCTCACTTTATGAAGCTATTGTCTTTACATTTAAAAATTGAATAGGGAGTCACATAGGAATTCTGCTGGTTTCATGCCTACCGTTACACCAGCTCACTAGTTGTTTTCTGTGAACAGGTTAGCGAGGAAGTGGAGCGAGCTTTAGCAAAGCTAGGCCCTGCTCAGTTGACTAATGGAAGGTGTGTGATATATATTTTTTTCTAAAATTGCCTTCGTAAGGTATCAATGGTCATAGGAATTTTTTTAATTAATACAGTGCTATTCCTTTCCTATACGTCTGGATTTGTTCCGTTAAATGATCAAAAGTTTATAGATATATGTGGAATATCAAGTTAATCACAATGAGCCATTTATCGTGGACATTCAGATTAGGATGATAACAGTTGAGAACAATGATAAATTTTTACCTTATTTAGAGTAATAATTGGATTTTGTTTAATGCAGTTTAACCAATATTAGGTAACTTATGTTTGCTTTGAAGAGATTTTTGTTTTTTTTACTACAATAGTACAGTGTATGCACAATTTGATTGGTTTAGGTCTCTCTCTCTCCCTTGGCCTTTTTTTCTCACTTATCTGCTTTGCAGACTTGAACAGGGGGTGTTCAATATTTAGGTGGACAAGAACAAATAATTATTTAATCAAACCAAAACCGACTTTTGAAATTCGAATTTGTTTGTAGGGTTTTAAGTCAGTTGGGTTGGACCTGAATTAAGTTTTGATATGGTTTTCTGTTTTGCTAATGCTAAACCAAGCTGAATTTCACATGTTGTGCGTCTATATATATTATAAATAAGGAATATAAGTTAATTTTATCATCCTCAATTGGAATTTCCAATATCAATGCTCTAAGTTAAAATAATAACCATCAAATCGAAATCCCAGGATATAATTGTGTATCTTCTTTAATCTTTCATTTTTTGTTAGTCATGTATGAAACAGTTGAATTTACCTTATTATTGAGGTGAAAATCATCCACAATGTTGATTAAAATGATTTGTATTAAGTGAAACGCGAGTTTCCCATTTAGGGAAATG
Source organism: Ambrosia trifida (assembly GCA_028751855.1). Taxonomy (NCBI): domain Eukaryota; kingdom Viridiplantae; phylum Streptophyta; class Magnoliopsida; order Asterales; family Asteraceae; genus Ambrosia; species Ambrosia trifida. The sequence goes on from CM054127.1 coordinate 41,191,886, forward strand.
GAGTTTGGATTTTCAGTTTGAGACCAGACCATAGCAAATTCAAAATAGGTTTTTGTTCCCAAACATATTATCATTTGCTGATTTGCATAAAACACAGACACATTCATGTGGAAAATGCTATAGTTCATGGTAGCTATCCTCACAAGGCTGTACTATTCCATGTGCGTTGACTTTGATGAACCTGTGCTTGTATAATATGACAAACTTTTTTATCTCAAACTAAGTTGGTGGGAAAATTTTAGGTCTTCACCTAAGCGTATTGAAGGACCAGATGGAAGAAATCTGCAGCTTCACTTCAGATCCAGGATGTCTTTACCTCTCTACACTGGTGGAAAGGTTGAAGGCGAACATGGTGCTGCTATTCATATCGTCTTAGTTGATGCCAACACTGGCCATGTTGTTACATCAGGACCCGAATCATCAATAAAACTAGATGTTGTTGTCCTCGAAGGTGACTTCAACAATGAAGATGATGAAGGTTGGACACAAGAAGAATTTGAAAGCCATGTTGTTACAGAACGTGAAGGAAAGAGGCCATTGTTGACCGGAGATGTGCAGGTCACAATCAAAGAAGGTGTTGGGACGTTAGGGGAGTTGACCTTTACAGACAATTCAAGTTGGATTAGGAGCAGAAAATTTAGGCTCGGTTTAAAGGTAGCTTCAGGATTCTGTGAAGGGGTACGTGTACGTGAAGCCAAGACTGAAGCTTTTGCTGTTAAAGATCATAGAGGAGAATGTATGTTGGATTGTTTTGAATCATTTTAAAAATATCATTGCGGTATTTTTTTAGTTATTAATCATTCTTCCCATTGACAGTGTACAAGAAACACTACCCGCCTACTTTAAATGATGAGGTGTGGAGACTAGAGAAAATCGGCAAGGATGGATCATTCCACAAGAGGCTAAATAAAGAAGGGATTTTTAAAGTTAAAGATTTCCTTCGTCTTGTTGTGAGGGATCCCCAAAAGCTACGCAATGTAAGTATACAATATTATTTATTGCGTTTTTTATTCTTTAAATATGTAAATAGTTCTTATTCTGTAATTTTATCTTCAGATTCTTGGAAGTGGCATGTCAAATAAAATGTGGGAGGCTTTGCTAGAGCATGCAAAAACGTGTGTCTTGAGTGGGAAGTTTTATGTATACTATCCCGAAGATAACAAAAATGTTGGCGTCATTTTCAACAACATATATGAGCTAAGTGGTCTCATTGCTGGTGACCAATATCAGCCTGCTGATTCTCTTTTGGATGCCCAAAAGGTTCTTGCTACATGCTTTATATCACATTATTATCATACATCATACATACATACATACATATATATATTATTCTCGAGTATGTAGATTTGAGTGATGATCATGCTTTATTTTATTTTCTTCATTCAGGTATATGTGGATACATTGGTTAAGAAAGCATATGATAACTGGAACCAAGTTGTAGAGTATGACGGCAAGTCGCTTGTAAGCTTCAAGCAACCTAAAAGGTCAGGTGTGTCACGGAATGATTATTCAATGGGATCAATAGAGCAGACAAGATCTTCAAATAATCATCTATTGCCACCTCGTCATCCTGTCGTGGGTCCTTCCGAGTCTCTCTCTGTTGATTCTAACCTGCTATTAGGCGGTAAAACATATCTTCTTTTTATGCTCGTTTTTAATAGTTTATTATGTTCAAAGTAAGTTCATTTGTTTTTGTTTTGAATTGGAGTGTGACAATCCCTTTCCATCATTTGGGTTCAGGGTATAACGACAGTATGGATAATGTGTACCAAACCGGGCCACAACTTGTGAACACCAATCCACATGTTCAGGGTCAGTATGACATTAATTTTGCTTCAAATGGTCGACAAGTTTCCAATTCTCAGCAGATACAAAACAATGGGTACAACGATAGATCTGAGCTAGCCCTCGGTCCTCCACAATCATCATCATCATCATCATTCCATTCTTCGAATGCATCTGTTCAACAGCAGCCCAATATGAACATGTTTGATGACTGGTCCCAGAACAGCCGTGACAAAGGGATGGGGGACTTCATGTCAGAGGAGGAGATTCGCATGAGAAGTCATGAGATGCTTGAGAACGAAGATATGCAGCATCTTCTTCGGCTCTTCAGCATGGGTGGTAGTCATGGTGGTAACGTGGCGGAAGATGGGTTTTCTTTCCCATCATTTATGCCGTCGCCAGCTCCAAATTTCGACTTTGATGACGAACGCGGCCGCTCCGGGAAAGCTGTAGTTGGTTGGCTGAAGATAAAGGCGGCAATGCGTTGGGGTTTCTTTGTGAGGAAGAAGGCTGCTGAAAGGCGGGCACAGATTGTTGAGCTAGACGAGGATGAATGAAATCCACTGGACTGGGATAACTGCTTTTAAGCTGTCGCGAACTGCTGCGAACCGTTTAGATTGCAGAAGTAAATTCTAGGGTTTGTGTAGGTTTTGTGATTTGGGTTTTGCTTGTATAGTAAGAGAAGTTCAACTAACAAACTTCACTCATGAACAACTCAGAATAATGTTTTTTATTTTCTTTTTTCTGTATAATTAATTTCGTTTTGTAAGATATTTTTTTTTCTTTTGAAGAAACTGTCCCTTAGAAAAAATCTGCTTTATCTTTATTAATGGTTTACTAGCTATGACGCATAAATAAACAATTCAGTTTTGAACATAATTTTTAAAACTAACGTTATATAATTAGAGATAAATACATCAAAGAGCACATGACTCTTTGTCTTTGGTTGATTAAGTGCTTAATCATTAAGAGGTCTGATTGTCTGAATGGTTAAGTGCTGAATCATTAAGTCGGACCTCTTAATGGTTAGTTTTCTTGTCCCACATTTGTAGGAGAGTTTTATTAATGTTCAACTTAGTTCAGTGTTTAATGGTTCAGTAAAATCTCAAGTCTTAATGGTTTAGCCTTAACCATTCCATTCAAAAGTTGAAACAAACGCATTGAATGCTGTATCATTCAGCGCTGAATGGTTAAGAGCCTCATTAAGAGGCTTACCAAATAGTCCCGTACATGTTTAACCGGATACTTGGCCTGTAGACTGTAGTTATTTGTGAATTTTTTATACATAAAAATCCATATGTTCAATGTAAAACTTAAAGTTAAAATTTCACGAACTTGGCTACTTACAACATTGCTAAGTTGATAATTACCAAGTTAAAAGGATTTGACACCTATTCAAGTTACACAATTATAAGTGTTTGAAGGTTAGGGTAGATATTTAAGTGTGTGTAGGGTAGGTTAGCTCTTTCGTGTTTGGTTAACAAGTTCAAACATCAACCCTAAACATCTAACAAGTATGGTTAAAAGTAGTCAATATTAATAAATTCATCCAATGAAGAATTTGGTGATCAAGAGCTGATTATTGTTTTTATTCTTTGAAATTGAAAAGAGAAGGCATACATATAGCTGAAGGACAAAAAGAAAAAGCAAGAAAAAAGCAACAAACTAAACAACTTGATCCTAAAAATAAGTGATAAAGTAAGAGATAAACATTAGCTTTTTTTATTAATATCCAACACTCCCCCTCAATGGTGCATAACACCGGATCCCTGGCCTGGCCCTCTATGTATATGTCGTGTTCCAGCTCCTGAGTCCTCTTACGAAGAGCTCGTAGTTGGGAGTCATGACGTCCGACCATGTCCCTCACGGTGTGAAGGGTATGACGGACCGGTAACGGCCCATTTCCAGTGGGTAGAGGGGTATCACGGAACGGTTGAGACGACTCACCAATCTCGAATGTAGAAGAAACCTCATCATCAGACTCCTCGTCGCTGAATGCGAGGAATCCATCAACAGTAGGCAAATAGGTCCTCTTGTGTGCCTAAGATCTCCTCAATAGCTTCTTCCTCAGTGGATCTGGGTCTGCTGGGGCTGGTGCTGGCGCTAGGGCTAGTGGAGCAGTTGGAGCAGGTGGAGGGTGAGCTCACTTCCTGGGGGTATACATCACACGTACCCCAACGGGAATCGGGCGAAAGGAGCGGAACGAGGGTACACGTGGCTCAGCTGGTGGTGCTGCTGCGGGTGGAGCCTTTGGTAACTCATTTTGTCATTATCTGTGTTCGTGATTAACCATTTGTGGCAAAAACCGATGTCTTGGTTTTCTTTGTGTCATCATGTGATATGTGTGCCACGTATTTGTACAGAATAGGGCGTATTTACACATGTTTTGGGTCTTTCTTGTATAAAATGTCGTTTTCCCATGTTTTATAATAGTTTACACATGTGTCCATGTTATTAACACATGTTTCTTGGCTTTTAACATATGTTTCTAAAATCAACATTGTATTTATGTTAACTTTAAGTTCCAAAAACGATCATTATGGCTTTATATCGACCCTACACACACTCGCATGCACTCGTGTGTAGGTGTGCGAGCATGTTCATTCGTATATGGGTGTTCATTCGAGTGTATACATACCACATATGGCTATTTACCTAAGTGTTCTTATTTTCATATATTTCGACATTGTGGCCACTAAAATCGATTAATATCAACATGTTATGGTAATATTTATGTGTGCGAGTGATGTTACTAGTCGAGTGAATGCAATGTGAGCCGAAACATATACAAAATCAATGTATAATTAGTTAGTGTACATACCAAACTTTAATGACTTAGAATGAGGATGAGAGGGATCTATGGCCAACTTTCTTCCACTTTCGGTCTCCTAGTGCTTGGAAATGAGTCGAGTGGGTAGTGATGAGGGTGTATGGTCGACTAAGGGTTCAGTTTTGGGAGGGTTGGTTTTGCTCGAGGGGTTTCAAGGGTGAAAGGGTATAGTTTCTAAGTGTTGGAGTGTTGTTTCTTGTCCCAATCGATCATATATATATACATATATATATATATATATGGAAAAAAGTGGATGAGAGCTTGGATAAGTATGGATTAGTGTCTAGGTAAGCCAACTCTTCTTGAACCTGGCTACATAAAGTTGTGAGAATTTTGGCAATGTGTGGACATGAAAATTAGAAAGATTACTTAAAAAAAAAAGTATGGACTTGTATGATCATGTCATTCTTGGAACCATACTAGTTGATCCATGCATAGTGTTTAGGATAGTTTAGGAAGTCAAAATGGCATGGATAGAAGGAATGAAATGTCAAAGTTCTATTTTGGTGAAATACCTAAGTTTTTGTGATCATGTATGCTTGTTTCATGGTTGTTAGTGTGTTGTGCATAGTAGTCGATTCCTAGGGAAAGAAACATGGATTTTTGGAAGTCAACTAGTGTAGGATTTGCCTTGTATTTGTCCACATTTCCACTTTGGTGATACACATGGGTAATTGGAATGTGAATAGGAATGTAGGGATGTGTGTTACGATGTGTGTGTGGATATGTATGCATTGTGTGGTTTGTGTGTCTTGTCCAAAATAATGTTCATGTATATATGTACGGTCGTATATATATATATATATATATATATATATATATATATGTAGGTATATTAGTTCCATTAACTCTCTCTCTCTCTCACACACACACACACACATATATATATATATATATATATGTTTGTGTGTAGGCGTGTATATATGGATACATATGTATATTTGTTTGTTCAATGAAAGTTCTAATAATATACACTTGTGCAATTGTTTTACACATATATTTATATGAATGTTTATCTTGTGTTCATGTCCATGTCGATTGAATATATATATATATGCACATATTTTCAAATCCATTTAATCTACACACTTGAAATAATCAATTGGTATGTGTTTGGGCTCTTGTGTTTTGGTATCGACAACATAGATGTGACACTGTGTAATGCTATTAACATTGTGTTATCCATATAGTATGTTGTGTGCTAATTTACCTTTAACATATGTTGAATTGTTTAGTTAACACATGGTACATATGTTTTGGAAATTTCATTAATGAATGATGAGATTCCATGATTTTATGTGTTGAGCATTCACAAGATGTTTCATGAATGTCCGGGTTTGCATGGGTAAATAGGTCATTGAAATGGACTCCTGAACTATCATAAGCCTTCATAGACTCAAGATGACACATGTGTTGTAACAAAATGTATAATGCATAACTGGAATTTACAAAATGGTGAGAGTGTCTATGGATCTTAACCTGGAAATCTGGCGGGTGTCACAGAAATGAATTGGCTTAATATGTTGACCGAATAAGTGATGTTTGGCCGAGTAGCTTGCAAATAAAATAGTCTCCCAACTAAGCGCCTCTATTGATGTGCATCAACTTTCTGTTCTTCCTCCCCCTTACCAAGCTTCAAAGTGGACTCCATAGGAAAAGGGCTCGGCTTGCATCCAAGTAGGCCACTATCCGGCAAAATGTCTAATGTATACTTCCTTTGGGTCAACACTAGCCCTTCCTTTGTCCGAGCAACTTCGATACCCAAAAAATACTTTAGAGATCCAAGATCGGAGGAGTTTAAAAATGGATAAAAAAATATACCGTATTAATACCGAAAATCGGGGGAGTTTAAAAATGGATAAAAACAAAATACCACCCGAACCCAAATCCATTTATCCCAACCCTTCCCCTACCCACGGCACCACCCAACACCACTGCCACCCGTCATTGCATTACACAGCCATCTCCACTAACCCTTTCCCACCGCCTCCCATCACTGTAGTACATGTTGTTGCTGTCCAGTCCAGGTTTAAAATGCAGAGCATGGTGCTGCTGTTAAAATGTGGCCCATTTAAGTTAAAAAGTTCATATTCCATGACCACTTGTCATTTTAGCTAAATTTGTTTGTGTTTAGCCCATTAAGTTGATTGAAACACAATCTGAATCAACTAAATTTGACCAGTTGTTTTAGCTAAATACGTTTTTGATTGGCCTATTTAGGTTGAAACACAATGCAAATAGTCCAGCCTAGCAGGTTTATAAACATTTTCTGTTTCGCTATTTTTACAGTCTTATATCGAAAATACCGATCCCGATCAGTATTGGTACCGATACCGAACCAATTCGTCTATTTTTGAGTTCGGTATTTTTGAGATTGATCCGTCCCAAGCTCATCCTAGTTGAACAGACAAAAAAGTTAATCTTTTCATTTGGTCGCCATCAGTGGCGAAGCTTGACCCGAAGGTTCGGGGGGTCGGAAGTCACCGGGGGTCGGAAGTCACTAGTTTCGGGGGTCGAAAACCAGTTTCGGGGGGTCGAAACCCTATATTTTCAAAATTTTCTATACGAATACTATATAATCGGAACTTCTGCGCGAAAATCCGGGGGGGTCGGCCGCCCCTCCCCGCCCCTACTATCCTTCGCCAGTGGTCGCCATCATATGTTTTTTAAAATGATTTAATAAACGAATTAAAACTAAATACAAATTTAGATGATCGGTAAGATAATTTAAATAGTTTATTACCTTTAATAAAAAGTCAAATAATCCGTTAGACCAAATGTTGTGGCTCACTTTAAGCATAAAAATTATCTTTTCATATCATGCTAATTAGATGCTGACGTGACACTGGATAAAGCTTCTGTTCAAGTCAGTTGACCCTGTTGTGGCTCACTTTGAGCGATGGCTTTGTCCAGCTTTTTATTTTTTTGTTTATAAGACAAATTAAAAAAAAATTAAATAACTAAGACTTAAAACATTAAATGTAACTAGTGAGTAACCCGCGTGTTGCGGCGGAGTTGACAATACGCGGTAGGAACATAATATGCATCAGACACAAGTATTTTGCATGTATTTTAATCGAGTCTATTTTCGCCTTTTGAGGAGATAACATGTCCTTCACTCGCAATATTGCTAATACAAAAAGATGACCCACCAAAGTGTACTTCAAATGCATTGCTAAAGGAGTTAGATTATATGATTGTAAACAAACACATAATATTGCTATGAATAATATTTCTTTTTGGAGTATTAAAAGTGTACATTTGTGTAAAAATATGCATCTGTTATGAGGAATTTGAGCAAGTTATTCCCTTTTAAACCTATTTGGGTAAAACCATAAAATACTACTTGTAGATGTAACCTCTAAATATAACAGCGTCAATAAATCAAATTAAAAAATATATAACATTCAAAACTCAAAGCATGTAGGTAGGTTTCACTGTTTTAGCCCTACACTATAATAATGATAAAAAAAATTATGTTTCTTTCTGTTTAACTGTCTAAAAATTGAGGGACCTTATAGATGATAAGAGAATCAAAAGCATCAACATCGCTAACATTTTGTTTGCCATCATTTGGAGTCATGTTTCAAGTGCTAGAACAAACAACTCATACTAACATATTTAAATCATAGGGTCAGGAGTAAAAGCAAGTTTATTGTAGTGAAAGAAGATGTGAACCCAACCAGACTTCTGTATAGTAACCTACAAACTCCGTGTGCTTCTCATTAATTTACATATAATTGATCTTAAGGCATGTGCATACAATAATTATTAACTAAGCATTTTTCAAGTGGACTGAGAGTATAAACAAGGGTGTATCACAAAGGTAGATACAAAAATAATGGACAACTTTATAGTGAATTTTTGATAATTTAATGAAATAAAGTTACACAATAGAAAGATGTAATAATTCAATGTAGATACAAAAATAATGAAGGATAACTTGATTGTGAATTTTTGATAATTTAATAAAATAAAGTTACCCCATGGGCATTTAGGGAAGAAAATTGGAAAAATTTAGAAAATTGTAAAAAAAACTATTGGTATACCATTTTAACTTTGGAAAATTTGGACATATTTGCGTATGCCTCCTCCTTTATAATGTAGTATAGATTAAAAATAAAATAACATCACATAAATATTAAAAACCACAAACAAATATTAAAGGCACAACTATTGTTGAAAGCGCGTTCTCATAGCTCTCCAAATCGCAACGTTCGGATAGTTATTGTTGTGCATGGAACGATACTTGTTACGAGCCTCCTCAATCGCATCGTCTTCATTTAAACCAACATTGTGGTTCAACGCACTTACGAATAACCCCTCAAATATTGTGCACTTTGTTCATAAAGCCATAAATATTCTTGTTAAGACTTCCCAAGAACGATAGTTGTCGCCCGTTTGTTGACGGAATCTAGTCACAATCGTGCTCCAAAAAGTTTTCGTAGTCCCATGTCCACCTTATTGAAATGTGGTAATATAATTGTTGACCAACGCGACTTCTTCCTCCACGGTGGATTAGGTTTTGTGGGTGCGGGATTGGGTTTGAATTTTGGTTTTCGTTTGCCATTAGGTGATCAACATATAAAAAAAATGATAATATGAATGTATATGGAGTGGTTTGGTTTAAAAAATGAAGTGAGTGAAGATAATACATATATATAAAGAGACTTTTTTAAATATTTGACCGTTGTCAAATTTAATGTCGCCAACGGTTATTTTTTTAAATATCCCACGCTAGCCCACGCGAGCCAGCTCGTTCGTGTTCGCTTGCGGGCACATTAACGCATGGATGTTGCGGTTTTCGCGAGCCACATGGCTTGGCTACCGTCTCGCGCCTGCTCGTTCGCTTCCCACAACAAACAACTTTAATGTATTATGTCTCCTCTTTTATTATATCTTAACCCGAGCGACACACTACGGTACTAATCATGGAATGGATACTATTTTTTTATGCAAAGTTAATAACGAAAATTAAATTTGGCTTCCTACGAAGCAACAGGAGTGTATGGAATCTCTGCTTGCGTTATATCTCTAATCATAAAATTTTAGTTGCCACAATCAGGGCCGACCGACGAAGATGTTCACCAATCATGCAGTAAATGTTTCCAATCCAAAATTACATTGTTTATTTCTTTTGTTTTGGTTTAAGAGAGACAACCCAATATTCAGCTGATCGCCTGAGGATGCGTTTTGTGGGTACTAAGTATTCATTTATTCGAAAACAATTTATTGTTATAAAGCTATAGGGTGTGGTTTCTCCTTCCCTATCTCCTTTATCCTCCACCGCATAGTCACGTCATATTTCTCCTTCTCTCCCCCATTCCCCCATTTAGAGCATTCACATCCCAACCCTAATCCCCATTTTGATAATTTACCAAAAAATCACTATTTTCTAAATTTATTTCTTAGATTCTAAGAAATTTGAGAATTAAATTATTTAAAATTTAAGAATATAAATATAATTCGGTAGTTTTTTAAAATATATAGTAGTTTTCAGGACTCTTGTCATGTTGTGGCGAGACCATTAAACCAAAAAAAAAAAATAAATAAACGTAAAATTGTTGAACAACACAACTTGCACAGTTTAGATGAAACGTAAAATATCGTAAAAACGAATAACTAAATCAAATTGTTAATAACATATTAAAGCATGTCTGAATTATTATTAATTAATTAATCAATTAAAAACAACAACATCAACAATCAACAACAACAGCAACAACAGTTATGATTAAGTAAATTTATAAGGCCACGCGGGACGGTCATCACACAACATCTTATCACACCTAATCACTTGGTGTCACCTCAATTGATCATATTTTATCACATCCATCACTAAACATATGGGGCGATGCATCACACCATCATTAACGTCACTAAATCATTCCCAACCAATCTTAAAAAAACCAACAATCACAAAATTACAGTTCATCCCTACACCTTTGTCACAATCGTGATGTGCATCACAACTGGGATATTTTTTCCATCACATGAGTAACAGAGCGGTGTTAGTGATGATCACGGCCATCACGGGTGGTTTATCACGTACCGCCCCATGTGGCGTAAAGCATAAAGGTTTTAATAAAATTAAATTATTCCATAAAGATTATTGTGTACTTCTACTAACGTTCAAAGCGAAGGATACCAAATTATATAACATGCAATAAAGGGATGCGAATTGAGCTTGTGAGTATATACCATGGTATTTGATCGAGTGGCATTCAACCATTGATTTATCACACTGAATAAAACAAATGTGTAAAATCAATATTGATAAATTTAGTTAAAATTACCTTGAAAAATAAATTTTAAAACTTCTTTATTGTGAGCTGTTATATATATATTAAACTATAAATACACCTTTTATGGGGGTGGTGTGGGCGAAGAGGCCTTCGTAGTATGTTTCTAACATATATATCATATGTGATGATGTGTATGATATTTGAAGTGGATTTTTGTTTGCTAGTTCATAGACAAAACTGCACACACTAGAATAAATTATTACTTACATTCCCTCTCTGGTCTAGTCCACATGCTGCTATCTTCATAAAATATCTCTACTTAATTTGAACTTTGAAGAAATAACTACAAGACTTGAAGATCATTACATTTTATTTAAAAATTTATGGCAAAATATGCCCATGATTCAATTGCCAATATTGTCTCTTTGATTGATCCCACTTATACATAAGTTTAAATATTTATACGAGGATACATTTAGTGTATTTTCATACGGAGTAGTTATTTATTCCTCCTATAAGCTAATGCTTTTCAAACTTATTATATATTTCTACTTAGGTTATAACTGATTATAAGAAATACACATTAAACGGGAATATTAGCCATAATATTCATAACTTTAGCTTTAGGTTTATTTTTATTTTTTCTATTTTTATCGAATATTTTTATCCGTAGACAGTATTAATTAAGCAAAGTATATGGCCATTCTAAAAATCAATAACAAGATTAAAAAAAAAAAAAAAAAAAAAAAAAAAAACTCAAAATAAAAAGATGACTTTTTTTCTCTTCTAATAATTTGTGTTTATTTTTCTTTTTCTAGTTTCTAAGTAGCCTTGAAAAATCATACACGAAGGTTTTTTGACTTGTTTTAATTTTTCTTTTAGGGGGTCTGCTGATCCAATGAAAAGATTCAATTGGAGTACTACACTAGTTTAAAAAAAAAAAAAAAAAAAAAAAAAAAAAAAAAGCAAACTCATTATTTTTTACTTTGTCATGATAGTGTATTCAAAGATTTCGTTTGCAAAATGAATATCTAGGTGCCTAGATAGGGTAGTGGACTCCCTAAAATCAACACACTAGACGATCCGGAGTGTGGGGTGGGGGGGGGGGGGGGGGGGGGGGGTGATATTATTCCATTTACCCCATTTTCCCTTTCACTCCCCACAATTTTCACATTTTAAAAAGCAACATGCGGCCTGGTGGTTGTATTATACTTGCGAGAACTCGGGTTCGACACTCGCTGGTTTTATTTGTTCTCAGGGTCCAGCCCAGTTGGTGGTTGGGCTTGTGATAAAACCACACCCGGTCTCAGACCCGGGTTCGATTCCCATCACCCTCAAACTTTTTGCCATTGGGGTTGGTGGCCCAATGGTAGAAGTAAAGCTTCTAGGAACACCTAAGGGGGAGATCATGGGTTCAAGTCTCACAAGAAGTAGAAATTTGCCATTCAAAAAAAAAAAAACACGGGTCTCACAAGTGCCACACGACACTTCATACCCCTCTTCCCCCCTTCCACTTCGTATGGTCTTACAATGCTCCTTAGAAACTCCACCTAAAAATATAGTTTTGCGATATTTGCATATTCAAAGACTTCCACATGTTATATCTGTATCCGTTAATAATGTCGTCACTACATGTTCCAATCCTCTGAGCATCCACAACGCAGGGTTCGGACCCTCACGTCTGGATTCAGACTGCAGAAAGCGGACCGACATAGTGTTAGAGGAGTTGGACTTTTAGAAACTGTTCACGTATAAATAAAATAAAAAATTTATATTAAGATTAAAATACAAAAAGGAAATTGAAACCATACAATACACTAAATATTACAACTGAAAAATAATAAAACTATAAGAAAGGAGTAGAAGCAGAGTATGACTATGGCTGAGAATCGTGTTGAACACGGAACCCTTAAAAAAATTCCGAGTCTATTACGAGAGCTCCTTTTGTATCCCAGGGTATAATAGCCGGAGTAGTAGTACTGCCAAAGTTGGCTCTAAAAGGCGGACCATACCTTGAAGAAGTAGTAGAACAAAAGATTGCTGAAGAGATGTATTTTCGAAAATTTTGGTGTTTGTGGTGTGTCTTCAAACCAAGGGTCTCATTGGTTTTATAGTGGGGAAAATAGTCAAAGAATTAAAAACGAAAATTAAAGTGCATTGAACATCTTCAATTTTAATTATTAATAGTTACTGTTTGACTCGTCTGTTACAACTCACAGACCGAAAATGAACTGCAGCTGTTGGAAGCTACGTGACTCCACCTAAAAATATAGTTTTGCGATATTTGCATATTCAAAGACTTCCACATGTTATATCTGTATCCGTTAATAATGTCGTCACTACATGTTCCAATCCTCTGAGCATCCACAACGCAGGGTTCGGACCCTCACGTTTGGATTCAGACTACAGAAAGCGGACCGACATAGTGTTAGAGGAGTTGGACTTTTAGAAACTGTTCACGTATAAATAAAATAAAAAATTTATATTAAGATTAAAAGACAAAAAGGAAATTGAAAGCATACAATACACTAAATATATATTACAACTGAAAAATAATAAAACTATAAGAAAGGAGTAGAAGCAGAGTATGACTATGGCTGAGAATCGTGTTGAACACGGAACCCTTAAAAATATTCCGAGTCTATTATGAGAGCTCCTTTTGTATCCCAGGGTATAACAGCCGGAGCAGTAGTACTACCGAAGTTGGCTCTAAAAGGCGGACCATGCCTTGAAGAAGTAGTAGAACAAAAGATTGCTGAAGAGATGTATTTTCGAAAATTTTGGTGTTTGTGGTGTGTCTCCAAACCAAGGGCCTCCTTGGTTTTATAGTGGGGAAAATAGTCAAAATAGTCAAAGAATTAAAAACGAAAATTAAAGTGCATTGAACATCTTTAGTTTTAATTATTAATAGTTACTGTTTGACTCGTCTGTTACAACCCACAGACTAAAACTGATCTGTAGCTGCTGGAAGCTACGCGACTCTGCGCACGCAAGACCCGCTTACTTGGTCCTCACCACCCATGATCTGTACCACGCGCATGCGGTAAAAAATATACTAAAGCGGCTAGCGCTGATTGGAGTGTGCGAAGTGCAATGTACGCCAAATTGCGCCCATCACCCACGCCACACGCGCGTAAGTTAGGGTTTAGAGTATCCTTCGCGATTTCACTAATGTGTGCTCCCAGCCTCCCATGAGAAAATAAGAAAGGAGGGTTCCCACTTATAAACCACTCCAAGTGTTATCTCTGCACCTATGTGGGACAAGTTTCACTTGCCCATTTTACTTCCATATTTTCAGCTTTTAATGTTTGTTTCACCAAACTTTGAGGATATATGTCACATTCATGTTAGCTTCGTTTTGGACACGGTTTGGTTCCTTGTGAAGCTCTCACAACATAAAGCACAAATTACCTACAAAGAGATATATAAATAAACCTTGGTTTTAAATATATATTTCAATCCAAAGTTAGGAAAAACTCATTTTTTATAGTTGTAAAAATTGCATTTTCACCTGGTGGTCGGGTCTATTATGCCAAACTAGTCCAGTTTGGTTTTAGTTGGGGCCACGACATACATAAATTCTATTTTTATTTGTTTTGTTGTGTTGTGTAAAAATGTGGTATAATGTGGAGGTTTGAAATGATTTCGTGTTAGATGAAAAAATGGGTTTAGAATAATTGTAGTTTAAAATGATGTGTGAGTGATGCGGCTGTTTTAGATTTTAGATTTTGACCAAAGTTATGAACACTCTTATAGGGTAGAACACTTGTCAATTTGCTAAAACCCAACATACAACTACTTGCACAAAAATAATAATTAAAGTTGAAAGCAAACATTTATCATTATCTTTAAATCACAAGCATGCGTATTCAATTCAAACACCAATCTCTCCGAATAAATAAGGAAGATCCGATGCACCGACAAGCAACTAGGGTCCTGCCATCAATGGAGGCGACAACATTACGATTGCCCATTCTTATCTTCCATGCAACATAATCCTACATACACACATGACACACACACATATATGCATGTATATACATGTGTGATCAGTATATATATATGCACAACCTAATTCAAATCATATCTAATAAAGCAAGCCTTCAAACATTCTTTACAACTCAATTCTTATCTTGTCATATCTTTGTTCAATAATCATGAGTTACATTGATCTAAACTTACCCGATAACACCATAGACCTATTGCATGATTCCTCTCTTTCTTCATCATCAAGCATCGTTGAGAAACGAGTGTTCTCATGCAACTATTGCAGGAGAAAGTTTCAAAGTTCTCAAGCTCTTGGAGGCCACCAGAATGCTCACAAGCTCGAGCGGAACATGGCTAAGAAAACCAGATACTTGAGCTCAGAAGTTAACAAACTCTGGAACCAGATATCAAGGTGTGGTTCCGGTGGTTCAAGCCATGTTGGTTGGGCGCAGCCGCCGTTTATGAACCAAGGTCATGTTAGGAGGTTGGAGATGGATAATTATTATTATTATAAGGTTGAGACTGTTCAAGAAGATTGTCATCAGCTTGATTTGTCTCTTAGGCTTTGAACAAATAAGTGTACTTTTATGTTCCATGTTCCATCTATGAATTATAAAATATTGTAGCTCTTTAATTGATATTTTAATCTAAGTAAGTTTTGTTCTTCGACAATCATTTGCGTCTGTGTACATGTAAATTTAGTCTAGTTTTAATTTATACTAAAGGACAATTATGCACACACATGCATGGAGTGCTTAAATGTCTAATTATTAGTCCCTCATCCATAGTTATATTGTATCTTTTATGATATGAAGATGTATTTTGATATGTGTTAGGGTGGGTGAGGTGGTCTGTGATGGTGTGACCATTACGAACACCACCCCTACTAAACCATCACGGGCGCGAGGCCAGAATTTCGTGACAGCCACCACGGTAGTGACAGAATGAATAAAGGGGGTAGTTTGTTTGGGGATGAGGTGTGATGGTGTGATACACAACCTCATGTATTTAGTGATGGGTGTGATCAAATGATAAAAATTGAGGTGACACAATCTAATTAAATGTGATAAAACCCACTATGATGACCGCCCGCCCGCCCACACTTATATGCTCTTTCTTGTTATGTAATAGGAAGCTTTTGATACTACCTTTGTTTTGTTTTCGTATATGTTATGAATGCTTCTAATAATATATAGTACTATTATTTAGTATCATTTCTACATTATATTTTGGTATGGATAAATTAAGGAAATTCTGATAAAGAAATATCATCTATTATTTAACACTTAGCTAGTTAAGATTGAACTTCTTTTTTCATACACCTTTTTATGTTTAATAGCTTAGCTCCTTTTTTCAACTTGAACACATTTGCACATTGTTAAGCGACACTAGAAAGATATTTTGGTAAAATATATGATCCTTGATAATGAGTAGAGCTTGAGGTCTTTTCGTTAGTTATTGCTCGTGGTCACTTATCAAAACAAGCAACTAAGGATTGCTTTTTTTGAACATTTGTTTTCCTATAAATTTGGAGTGTATTTGCTCGATTTTTATAACCCAACTCATGACCTTCATAATTTGAGCTAAAAAAAGATATGGAAAGGCTCGTATTTAATCTTTTTTTTTTTTTTTTGAACAATCAAACGCAACTTTTCATTCCACACCAAAAAACAGTTACATCGTCAAACTACCCAACTAGCCAGCAATTACTTGGGCGGACCACCCAAGTAATGTTGTCTTGATAATATTTCTTGATAATATTTCTTGATAATATTTCTCGTCATATATTTTTTTATCATTTTTTTATTTTTATTATTTATTTATTGTTATTATTACTATTTGTATTTTTTGCTATTAGTATTTGTATTATTCTTTAACAGTAGTAGTAATAATGCTAACATTATGATATTGTCATCATATTTATTAGTAGTATTATATATTAAAAATGAAGTTTTTAACTTTTTTAAGTTGCACAAAAAATTTTCTACCATCTATTCACATTTATTTCAATATATTAAAATCTAAAGTTATTCTATGTCTCATTCTACAAAATACTCATTCTTCGCAAATTTTCAAAATTATCAATTTTATTAACCCGGCAAACTGAACCAACAAGAGATTTTAAATCATCTAAACAAACAACTAAAGAATTCATCACCAAAATAAAGACTATTGGAATCTATAGATATATAAAACCATTGACTCTTTCTTCAAACAAACCATCCTTCATATATATATTAAAAGCAAAAGACCCATCCTTATCATGATCATGGTAAGGATTTGGATCGTCTGCAGTGAGCATCAATTATGTATCTGAGCCGCAAAGAAGCTTCCCTTTCCAGCATTAAGTGTCGAAGAAATCTCGCTATAAACACTTCAGATCTCTCATTAACATCAACATCTTCTTCAGGAAAACTGGTGGATCTTTGCAAAGTAAAGCTTCTGTGCTTTTGCATCCCTCCTTGTTCAGGAGAGAAATCAGAAGAAGGTGTCATGTAAGGAGTTAATGAGTTGCTGCGATCGTAGTCTGAAGGGGATGACATGATTGCCATTAACCCATGGGCTTCGTTGAAGCTCCATCGCCTGCTGCTCAAAGCACGACGACCACGGCCATGACCACGACCATTTCTTGCAAGGATGGCGGCCGCAAACCGCCATGGTTTTTTGCTTAATTTCATGAGGAATATGACTTTTTTTATCCCGGTTTTTAGCCGGCCTAACAAAGAGGGTTTCTGGCTCGTGTTCTTGTCTTGAGCAGCCATTAGATGGTAATAAAGTTAGGAAATGTTTGGAAGAGTAATAGAGTAATAGTAATTTCAAAGTAGCCAATTTACCATAACTTCATTGCGTTATACGTTTATAATATTTATACACACACAACCAAAACATATCATGAGCAACGACCACAAGAGTCTTTACTAATGATTCTTCTAGATAATTGTATGGATACAATAATCTCCTTTTCACATTAATACGTGTTTGGTACAACAATAACATAAGTATTGACTTTTAGTCACAAGATATATAACATAAGTATTGACTTTTAGTAAAAAGATATATCCAAACGAAAATTCCTTTATGACTTCCAATTTTTGCATGGTAAGACCCTAGGGACGACAACTTTCGATATTTAGGATGAAAGGTATTTTTTTACTAAACTTATGAAATTTATTACACCCCTCTTTCACATCAAGGTCACATTAGCTTTTCTCACTATTAACCTCTTACTTGCTATAACTTGTTAAATCACCGAAAATGCAACACACTTCATATGCTTCTCACGTCACAACCAATTTATAAAATATGTTGAAAGAAATGAACTAACTAAGATTGTGATTGGTTAGATTTTGGGTTGGGTCCACACCTCCCACCCTTCTCCATCGGTTTCGTTGGCATCTACATACACACACATGCCGCTAGCCAGTTGCCGAATGGTTCGTCGTCTACACGTGGAAACTTGCCTATGCGTTTTGCCAAAGGGATACATTGCACCCTTACAAGAATATAATCAGAATAGCTATCTCGTTTAGTAAATGAGTCATATACGTGTTGACTTATTAAACACGTTTATCTAAACGTAAACGTGTTGACCCACTAACCCATTTATGGCCCTTTAACAAATTATTTACAACTCAAAAACCTGATTTGACACTTTTACGATGTGATATTACTACACAAAAATCGTAAACCCTTTTGCCATATTCATATAAATGAGCTAAACAGACCGTGTTTTACGCAAACTTAAGTGCGCGAATGAGTGTTGATGTTTTTATGTGAATAAAAATATGGGTCATCTCCATGTTAAACAATTGAATCTTTCGATCCGACATGATTATGGAGATGTTTGGCAGCCTCTTAGTGATTCTATTAAATGGTTACGTCTAAATCAGTCAGCGTGTTTGGTTCACAAGAATGGCACATCTAAATCATATAGCAAGCCTCATACCCATTAAATTTCAAATGATGTTGAATGAACATTTACCTTTTGTCTCTTTACCTTGTATTCATAACCCTCGCTCGGCCACTCACACACCACCTTCTCAACACACCACTCTTCCTCTAGCACAAACCACCACCACATTGACGTACTCTTACTAGTTTAACAATTACTAATTCAGAATCTTTTACCCAACTAAGCCTGTTACTGATTCAACACTTAATAACGTAGATGTTACTAAACAATCCCTATAATACCCGTATAAACATAGTTATTGAGTACGTACATCATGTGGCCGGACGAATATGATGCTTCTTTTTTTATTTTTATTTTTTAATTTTCATTATAGTTGAGAGTAAATTTAATGAAGTTTTCTTTTAAAAAAAAAAAAGTAAATTATATTTTGGTCCATGGTGTTTGGTCACTAATTAGAATTCATTAATTATAATAGCGTGTTACGTGTAGCATCATTCAAAAAAAATTAAAGTCTTTTAGTCAACGAAAATAATAATAAAAATAAAAAACAATAAACTTCTTAAACTTTTAGCTTATTTAATTTAACTAGCTTAAGGTTTTACCTACAAAGCAATATTAAGTATATCAAATCACTAATCCTTGTTTACTAAATGAAAACAGTTCCTACATACGTGTTTTCAAATATATGAAAAATCAAACTGGAATATAGCGATTGAAGTATTTCTAACAACCATTA
Organism: Ambrosia trifida; assembly: GCA_028751855.1. Taxonomy (NCBI): domain Eukaryota; kingdom Viridiplantae; phylum Streptophyta; class Magnoliopsida; order Asterales; family Asteraceae; genus Ambrosia; species Ambrosia trifida. The sequence continues at coordinate 41,211,382 of CM054127.1, forward strand.
ATTAATTTATCCTAGCATTTGCTTATGACTAATCTTCAACATATCGTTTTCATATGCATTTCCAACACAATAACATGCATACTACGTACACATAAAAATGCACGCACATATATATATATATATATATATACCCATACCCAGGGGCAAGGTATTCTTGGGGCTAGGGGTGGCCCTTGTTGGAATAAATATACGTAACGTTTGTATATTTATCGATAGCCATTATAATCATTTATATTATGATGATCAATTATTAATATTATCCTAAGCCCAATTACAGATATGTCTTTGATGGGCGGACTATCATTAGATGGGCCTTATTGGGGTGTCCCCTAGGTATTGGATAAAAAATACCAATTTGAGTAAAATAATACCGATTAGTTATATCAATAGTCTACTGTTAAAGTCAACAGATGATTGGTCTTTAGTAAACAAACATTAAAAATGTAAATGTGATGTCATTGTTAGTAACAATTGTTTAAGGCAACAACTATTTGAACGAAACCGTTGAAGTAACATCTATTTGAATCAACACTGTTTTTAATAACAAGTGTTTTATAAAAATCTCCTTAACTGACACACTGCCTTTGAACAGATGTTACCAAATACAGTTTTTCTTATGATTGACTTTTTAATTTGGTGTTTACTAAACAGATCATAACAGCTGGTATATTTATGTTTATTTTATATTTTGTCAAGTAATTGTTTTAAAAAAAGATATAGGATTCGCGTGTTTTCACACGGGGTTTCACGTAGTCCATAACAGATCTTACTAAACAGATTTTACTTACAACAGACGATTGGCTGCTTGATCTGGTCTTTAGTAAACAGACCTTAAAATATGATAAAGTATTCTCGTGTTTTCACATAATTTGGTCTGTTATGTGTTTTATATTTTGGGTAGTAATTGTTTTAAAGAAAGATATAGTCATCCCGTGTTTTCACACGGGATTTCACCTAGTATATTATAATAAACCAAAGCTAAAAATCCCACATGGCACTCAAAGAGGCAAGCTCCCCCTTGAGTGTGCCATGTATATATATTCAAAACAAAACCTTCACTAACATATTTTTATCTGCAGGCTTCTAAGTTTTATCCCTAAACCCTAACTCCATCCTCTTCAAATATCCAAGGTCAGAAACACCTAATCCTACCCCCATTATATTATTATTATTATTATTATTTCCTTATATCTATCTATATAAATCTTTATATCTGATTTCAATTGGTCGAATATTGAAACCCTAATTTATGGCTTCTTGATTACGAGGAGGAAGACGAGAAGACCACTATGATGATGAGCTCAACAACTCAACTATGATGATGAACTCAACAAATCTTCTTGTTTTCTGATTTGTGTAACAAAGGATTGATGGTTTCAAGGTTTCATCAAGCTTTTTAATTTTCGTTATAAAAGTGTGAGTTATTGCAGTTTAATATGCACTAGTGGGGTACCCGCGCGTTGCGACGGAAGCACAACATTACTAAAAACGAAGCAACAACAAAAATAAATATGTGATTATAAATGCAAACAAGGGTAGGGCATGTGTCATATTGTCTTGTTGCCTCTCACATGAAACAAAGAAGGACATCATAGACAATTCATGAAGGCTTGGAACGATGACCAAACTTCGATATGCGTGTAAGTTTTGATTAACATATAGTAGTGTAAGGTTGGAAAAGGAGAAGTTTGTCATCTCCTATTATTGTTTTTAAATTTTGTAGGTAATCTTCCTAAATACTTTATAATATAGTATAGATATAAATATAGATAAAATCATTTTAGGAATTCTCTCTGTCTAACTCTTATAGTCATATATATATAAGTATTGTCCACGTCAGTTGAGGGAAAATTTTTTACCATTGTATCTTTTACAAGTAATGAGAAAATTTAAACTATTGTATCTTCCACATCTTTAGTTACTACTAAAGATTTATTGTCTTTATTGTTTTGAATGATGTAGTTTTATTGTTTAAAATTAAAATTATTCAACTTAAACTACCTGTTCGATTATTACGAATTTATTTTTAATCTATTTTTTACATTTTTTATTTTAACTCTCATTTTTATAAAAAATAAACATAGTTCATTCATTGTTTTACTCTACAAATATGTAGTAAGCTTCCATCATTCCAAGCTATGTAACACGAATGCTACCATTGTGAGATTTAGAATTATGTAAACCAAGAATTGAGGGTAATATATGTGTTGTAGCACCTGATTCAGCGGTCCAATCTAGAGAGTCGGTCCAATCTAGAGAGTCGGAGGCTACATTGCATTGAGCAAGGAAGGCCTCGGCAAGATTGGCATCATGCGGGACCGATTTTTGGGCAAAGGATGCGAGTTGAGGACAAGTACTCACATAGTGACCGGTTTGGTGACAAAGTTGGCAATGTGGAGGCCTTTTGGTGTAGGAGGGGTTTCGGCCTTTAGAGGAAGAGGCACGGCCTCTTCCACGAGATGAAGAAGGAGTACGGGTGTGAGAAATTTGGTCGAGTGGACATAGAATGCTGCTTGGGATGATTAAGGACCATGGAGTTGTTGAATAAACATCTCTTGATTCTCGGCGTTAGCCAAGAGATCACGAAATGAGGGAGCCGGGTGATTGGTTCTTTGAGAGGTGGAAAAATTTTCAAACGAGGCGCAGAGTCCACAAAGGAACCAATGGCGTTTGTCCTCATCACTTATGGGATGACCTATAGCCGAAAGTTGGTCGGCTAAAGCTTTGAACTTTTGACCGAATTCCGAAACCGAAGAGGTTCCTTTTTGAAGGGTTCGAAGGGAGTCTTTGAGAATGGAAATTCGTTCAATAGAGGAGTGGCTATAGGCATCGGCTAGGGCTTTCCAAACGGCTTTGGTCGTGGTATGTCCAATGGTTTCGGCCATGGCTTCTTCGGTTAGGGTAGAATTGATTAGGAAAAGAACTTTCTGATCGGCTATTTGCCAATTCAGAAAATCGGGGTTGACCATAGGTTTGTTGTCGGTTAGAATAGCTTCGGGTGGTGAAGGGGTGTCTCCGGTTACATGGCCGAGAAGTTTGAGATAGGAGATGACCGGAGTAACTTGTTTCTCCCACGAAAGATAATTGGTTGAGGCTAATTTGATGTTAATTAGGTAACTAAGGGAGTGGAGAGGGATTGAAGTTGGATCAATAGCCATGGGAGGAGTTTAGGAAGGGACCTAAAGAAAAGAAAGAAGAATATTACTAGGAGAAAGTATCTTGCAATGTTTTAGGCTGATACCATATGAAATCACAATTGCCAACTTGAATTTCATTGCAATGTTACAACCCTTTAAATACAAATTACTAGACTAACAATATGGAGAGAATTACTCCTCTAATCTAAGAAACTATTGAATAGAAACTATTGACTACATAATTACACTATTGACTACATAACTGCATTGACTACATTGATGAGTAGGAGGATATTGCTCCATGGAATATGCTATTGTCTAATATTTATGTCTCAATTTATAGACATTGTTTAGGTTCAGAATTATTCAACTTAAACTACCGGCTCGATTGTTAGGAATTTAATTCTATTTTTTTATTTTAACTCTCATGTTTACAAAACATAAACATAATTCATTCATTGTTTTACTCTACAAGTACGTGGTAAGCTTCCCTCATTCTATACCACGTTTATTTCTCATTTTATTATAATAAGTCAAATGGCATCGCCGGTTGAAATAATCAAAAATATATGACACTGGTTAATCGGTCAATATGCAAGTTGTTGTCCATAATATATGACATGTAATGAATGAGTGTCTTTTGTCAACCAACAACCCAGTTGTGCATACCACTATATAATCGTAAGATGTTATATATTGTATTTAGATCATGTGGATATTTTGTGGTTTTTAATTGTGATACTTGTTTTATGATAACCCTTAAGATTTTTCTATACATTAACCCATGAGTAAAGCCATAATATGATCATGTTTCTCATGCATATCAAACTCAAACATACAAAACCATCTCAGTCTATCTTATCTATCAACTTTTGTACCTTACCTATCAATTTTATGAGCGACTACAATAGTTCCATGCATCAATATATTATTCGATTTCTTTTTTATGAACTTCCTAAATATAAAAATACAACCCTAGATATTAACTGTATAAAAGATTATAAAAACAACTAAGTATGGATTGGTTAGGGTCCTTAAGATTAGTACCTTAAATTTCACAAAATTTTGAACGACCAAATTTAACATAACGGTTATCCGCAATATTCTCGTACACAAAATCCCTTATGAATCTATAGAAACAAAAGAAAATGGTTCATTAATTGTTTTCATGGTAGAATTAAGCCATAAGATATCAGTGAGAATAAGGCCTCATAAAAGTACAAATTGAAGAAAGAAGTCGGTGACAATGCCTACTAACAAACCAAAGATTATAAAGAGAATAAGGAATGATAGAGTTGTTTCATTGAGATGTATATAATACCAACACAATGACAACTATTTATAAGGCTCTAATAGAAGGTATAGACATAAATAAGATAAAAGAGTTAAGAACATGGATAGTCACTAATAATTTATAAAGAAGATAGAAACATGGACAGTCATTAATAACTTTATTATTTCATAATCAACTTAATTGTTAATGTAAAAAAAACAACTTTACCCCTTTACTACATTTATTAAGTTATTGTACCATATGAATTATATGTTGTAATTACTTAAATTTGGTTAGAATCCTTCTCTCATGCTTTATAATATAGTGTAGATATAATGTTGAGGATTTGTGTTTTACAAGGCTTTCTGTTGTTTAAAACAGGTTCAATTTGTTTGTTGTTACATGGAGAATAGAGGGCCATCATTTCTCCCTCTTGAAGGTATAATTAGTTAACAATTCCCTATAATAATGTTTTAATTTCATGGGGATTTTTGTATTTATGCTACAATTATTGTTTTCCCCCAAATTAATTTTGTTATTGATTGTTAATTATATTGTTGTTGGTTTTGTGAAGATCCTGTGTATAAGGAGTTATGAAAGGCATGAGCAGGCCCATTAGTGGATGTTCCTAGAGATGGAAAGAGAGTGTTCTACTTTTCACAGGGTCATATGGAACAAGTGTTTTTGTTTTTAAATTTAGACCTATTATTGTAATTATTGATTATATATGCTGGACAAAGTTTTATGTAGAATGACATGATTATACGCTCTTTTGTAGTTAAATCATCCAGCTTCAGAGGCACTGAGATTTTTGCATACACTTGCTGCAAATTGAGAAATTGTTGTTATCATGAATAAAGTCTCTCTTCCTCCATCTCTTTCTCTTCTCCTCTGGAGGTAATTAATCTTATCTTATTCATATTTACTTAAACCCTAGATTTTTTTTTTTTTTTTTTTTTTTTGTTATTTATGATTTGGATAGTATATAATTAGTTAGGTGTATATGTTTCTTCTTGGTTTAATTTGATTCTTAAATTTTAATTTGTTAACTCGAAACATTTCCGGGGTATAATCTAGTAGTAATATAATAAGTTCAAAAGAGAAGTAACATGTAGATGAAGCATCTCTAACGTAATTTAAGCGTTCCACACATGTTCATGCATATATAATATGCCTAATATTCACTCAAAGTTAAGCTGGTCAACTCAGATTTTATCTCTCTAAACCCCAAGGGCATAATTGTCTATTCACATATGTAGTCATGTTGAATTTAAGTTAGGTTCGGAATCACCACCACATGGTCAACATGCATCCTTGTTCTTTCTCCTGTCAATTGACAAAAGCACCCTAAACTAAACTAATATAACAAACTTCGAAAGGCTGCATCTTCTTGGATTCCAAGGGCATACTTGTCTATTCACACCCCCTAGAATTTAATTCAAAGTTAGACCACTTTAGACACTATTCAAGCAAAACCGTCTATACCAATACCAACTTGTTTACAATTCAAGTTAGGCTTAGGATCACTCCTCTTATATTACTCCTTTCAATTTACCAAAAACACCCCAGAGGTTAGTCAACTTAACCTCCATCTTGCTATCTCCATACATACCAAGGGGCAATTTCGTCTATTCACAAACTTACATATGGTTTTCCATCCAACACTTCTCTTCAAGAATGCATAACTTTAACATCAAATAGGCTTTATATCTAACAAATTTCAACAAATCTCATACCTTATTTCCTAGATCAACCTTCTTCAATATGAAAAACGCGGCGAAACCCGGAAATGGCAAGAAAATCGTCATCATATCTTTCATATTCATCGCGTTTTTTATCGCGTTGGCATACATTAACGAAATCCAATTCAACAATCTATCAACATTCAGAAAATGTACTGCCATTCATTCAAACACTTCAGAAACCTCTATACTCCCCATGAAGTCATCAGAAAATGACATCAGAATCCTCATTGGGATTCTGACGCTTGCGGACAACCACCAGCGCCGCCACTTCTTGCGTCTCATTTATGGGACGCAGTCAGTGGCAGGCGCAAAGATCGATGTGAAATTCGTGTTTTGCAACCTAACAAAAGAAGACCAAAGGATTCTAATAGCACTAGAGATAATGCTATACAATGACATCATAATATTGAATTGCAAAGAAAACATGGATAAAGGTAAGACTTACACATACTTCTCAAGCCTGCCCGATATGCTAAAAGATGAGTCTAACCCGACCAACCCACCATACCATTATGTCATCAAAGGCGACGACGACACATATTTCAGGTTACCAAAATTGGTTGAGTCTCTAATGCCATTACCAAGAGAAGATCTATACTATGGGTATGTTGTTCCATGTCCTAGTATGGATCCGTTCGTGCATTACATGTCTGGAATGGGATATTTGGTATCGTGGGATATCGTAGAGTGGTTAAAAGATTCAGATATTCCGAAAAGGCATCTTGTTGGGCCAGAAGATAAGATTTTTGGAGAGTGGCTTCGAGAGGGAAGACGTGCGAAAAATAGGTATAATGCTAAGTGGTCTATGTATGATTATCCTGAGCCAGCAACACGATGCACACATGAGTTATGGCCTGATACAGTCGCGGTTCATCGGTTGAAGACTCAAGAAAAATGGGTTCGGACATTGGAGTATTTCAATGTTACCAAGAATTTAAAACCTTCAAAAATGTATCATATATGATATTGTACCTTAGTTGATAAGAGGATATACTACATTCTAACCATTTTTTTTCTTGATATATATATTGTTTTTTCAATGTAAACAATAAAGATGATAATGTGTTATTAAGTTGTAAAGTATGATTCCTGGGACAATTTATTCCCATCATCACAATCTAGATCTTCAATTGTGAGCATTCCTCAATACATGAACATGAATGTTAACAAAAGTAGGTCAATTTTTGTCAAAGAAAAGTCAAAATCAATATACCAGTTAATGTCCAAAATCATTATAAAAAAAAATAATAAAAAAAAGAGCAAGTCCGCCTATAAAGTTTTAGAAAAAAAATGAAGAGCTCTAATAAAAAAATAGTTGTAAAGTTTAAGGAATCTGGCTTAAAATCATTGCATTTAGCATCACTTACTTCTATTATCAACTTGGGATGGAAAACCTTTTTCTCAAATTTTTTGTTCATATTTTTTGTATTCATATGTGAGATTTAATTATTAGGAAAAATCAATTATGAAAAAAATCTGAAACAGTTTGTATCACATAAAATCCAAAACTAGAAAAATAAACTTTTACAAAAGGGCACACATAGGGGTAAGACTTAGAGCATATGTAATCGTAGCGTTATATGGCGTGAGGGAAAAAATAGCGTCTCCCACACCGTTGCGGGGGGCGCTATTTTGCAAAAAGGGGGGAGGCGTTAAGTATATAGCGCAGGGTGACAATTCCACCAACCAATCACTCGAGGACACGTGGACGAGGGGATCTGATTTGTTTTTTTTTTTTTTTCTTCTAAAATAGCGCCCCTCAATTTGTTTCCTCCACTACACCCCTTTTTCACTTCATTTCCCCATGCTGACTCAGCTGCCACGTGGAACAATCAGAATCAGGGACGTTATAAATAAGGGAAAATCACAATTTTAGCCATTGACCAACTTTTTTACCAAAATAGCCACCTCCCATCTCTTGGGAGAGTCGGCTCACAGGTCCCGAGACGTCTCCGTGAGACTTCAGCGAAGAACCAATGGTGAAGCGACACGTGTTCAAAATATAATAAAAAAATCATTCCACCGTCTCTCTCCTCTCTCTCTCTCCCTTTCTCTCTCCTTTCTCTCCCATTCCACCATGGCTACTGCTGAAGCTTAGCAAAAAGCTCACCACCAGGAACATTCTCCATAACGTAATTATTAAAGGAAACAATTTGTAGTCAATGTATATTAATACTATTTATTGTCCATAATTGTATTTCTATATTATTGTATTCCTTTTGTTATAAATAAAGGCACCAATCACCTCTCAAAGTATTGAGGTTGATTATCTTTTCTCTATATGGTATCAGCCTTTTAATCACCCCTTCCCTTTTCTCATTCCTGTGACCTTCATCCTTCTTCCACCCAACCCTACAATGGCCGCCGCCGACCTTCCTGCTCCAACCAACTCCTCTGTCCCTCACCTCTCCCCAATAAAATTATCATCTTCCAATTACCTTGTCTGGCGCAACCATATGCGCCTACTGATCGGCCTTCATAACCTTGCTGAGCACATCGATGGTGTCACCCAACCCCCATCCGAAACTATCCTATCTGAGGACAAGCCCATCCGCAATCCCGTCTTCTCTGTCTGGTTGTCCGATGATCAGAAAGCCTCCCTGCTTCTGCTCTCGTCTCTCACGGAAGAAGCAGCATCTGAGGTGTTAGGGCTCAGCACTGCTAATCAGATTTGGAACGCTCTGGAGCAGGCCTACAGTAATGCATCCGTTGAACGAGTCCAATCTCTTCGTGACTCTCTTCGGCAATTGTCAAAAGGTACTTCCTCTGTTTTCGATTTCTCTCGCAAATTTCGGCATATTTGTGAACAACTTGCAGCGATTGGACACCATGTGGCTGACATAGATAAACTCCATTGGTTTTTGTGTGGCCTTGGACCCTCCTACGAGGTGTTTTCCACTGCTATTCGGGCAACCAAACCAGCCCCTATGTTTCGTGACCTTATCGCTCAAGCCGAGAGCCATGAGATGTTTCTGCAATCTCTTCACGGCCATACCCCACCACCGGCTGCTTTTACTGCTCAGAATAGGCGTGATTCAGCGCCGGGTCGTGGCCGCGGCTCGTCTTCTAGAGGGAATTATTTCCGGTTTTCTTCTACAAGGGGACATGGAAATCGTCGATCTCCTCACTGCCAGTTATGTCGCAACACTGGCCATTATGCCTCGGCATGCCCACAACTTCGCACCTTTGCGAATCAATGTTCTACTGTAGATGACGACATGGCAAAAGCATTTCATGCTCAATGTCATGTTCATAATGATTCGCCTGACTGGACCGGTGATTCTGGCGCAAATGATCATATGGCACCAAATCAGGATTGTCTTCACAATACTGCTCCTTACAAAGGTACAAATCAGGTTATTTTTGGTAATGGTAAGAAACTACAGATAACACATACAGGGTCTTACAAACTTTGCAACAATATTACTTTGAGAAATGTGCTTGTTGTTCCAAATCTTACAAGGAAATTATTATCTATAAGCAAATTAACCCATGATCATCCTGTTGATGTTTTATTCTCTCGGGATTATTTTCATATTCAGGATCGGAAGACAAGACAGGTTCTGGCTCGAGGGAAATGCGCTGATGGTCTTTATTTGCTCAAGGATGAACCCAAAGCTTTTGTTGCAACTGTTTCTAATAAAGCTTCTTACGAGTTATGGCATGCTCGTTTGGGCCACATTTCTTTTGATGTTATTTCTATTTTGCATAAACATGGTTTGTTATCAGTTACGTCATTATTACCTAAACCTGATATTTGTACCCCCTGTCAACTTGCTAAAGGACAGAGGTTGCCTTTTGCTTCAAATGAAAAACGTGCTTCTTTTCCATTAGATTTGGTGCATTGTGATTTATGGGGCCCTGCTCCTATTACTTCTGTTGATGGTTTTCGTTACTATGTTGTTTTTATCGATGATTACTCCAGGTTTACATGGCTATATCCTCTTAAAACAAAAACAGGGTTTTATGCAGTTTTACCTGCTTTTATAAATCTTGTACAAACTCAATGTTCCAGAAAAATAAAGGTTTTCCAAAGTGATGGAGGGACGGAGTTTGTAAATCATACTGTTCGCAAGATCTTTGAGGATAATGGAACCTTTCATCGCTATTCATGTCCGTATACGCCACAACAAAACGGACGCGCTGAAAGGAAGCATCGTCATATTGTTGAGACTGGACTTGCCATGTTATTCAACTCTCATATTCCGGCTCAATATTGGATCGACGCCTTCATCTCAGCCATCTATATTATTAATCGAGTACCCACTCCCATACTCGACAATAAGTCGCCATTTCAAGTGCTATTTAATCAGCTGCCGTGTTATGACAATTTTCGGGTTTTTGGATGCCAAACATTCCCTTATTTGCGCAATTATACCAAGCACAAACTTGAGCCAAGAAGTCTTCCGTGTGTTTTCATCGGCTATAGTTCTACTCATAAAGGTTTTAAGTGCTTAGATCCGGCGACTAGTCGGGTTTATATTACTCGCCATGCTCGTTTTAATGAAAAATTATTTCCTTTCAACAATTCTACTCCACCTTCAAACAATACTTCACCTTTACAAAACCCAACGTCACAGCTTACCACTTTCTGTGATGACATTCCTAGTACCAATACTTCACCTTCAAACAACCAACAACCAACCAAACCAACATCTACAACAAATACTCACACTTCCTGTCCACTTTGCCATCCTACTAACCCACTAAAACCCACCGGCCCATCTTTCTCCAACACCCCACTTCACACTGCCAACCCATCCCATCCAAACCCAACCGAACCCACTACTCAAACTTTCCCAACCGGCCCATCTCCTCAACACAGCCCAACCGGCCCACACACCTCATCGCACCCACCCAGTCCACCTCACACCGGCTCATCCACCCAACCAAGTCCTTTATCCATCCCATCACACCCGCAAAGCCCACTTCCTACTACTAATCCCTTGCCCGATGAGCCCATTGCACCATCACCGAACCCTCTACCAGACCTTTCCAACCCTCCGCCTAACCCATCTACTTCCAACACTCATCCTATGCAATCTCGAGCAAAGGCGGGTATTTTTAAACCCAAATATCAACCGGATCTCAGTGCTCTCTACTCGCATGCTTTACCAACCGCTTTATCTTCCTTTGTTGAACCACGAGGCTTCAAAACTGCTTCTAAAGATCCAAAATGGCTTGCTGCAATGAATGATGAGATTACGGCATTACATCAAAACAACACATGGACTTTGGTTCCACGCCATACCGATGCAAATGTTGTGGGCTCTAAATGGGTATTCCGGATCAAATATCATTCAGACGGCTCTATTGAACGTTACAAGGCTCGCTTGGTGGCTCAAGGTTTTACGCAAATCCCTGGTTTGGACTACCCCCATACCTTCAGTCCTGTAGTTAAAGCCTCCACGGTCCGAATTTTCTTATCTCTCGCCGTTCTCAACAAATGGAAGTTGCACCAATTGGATGTTAAAAATGCCTTTTTGAATGGCAATCTTAATGAAACAGTGTTTATGGAGCAGCCCCCGGGTTTCATTGATCCGCAACTTCCTCATCATGTGTGTAAGTTATCTAAGGCCTTATATGGTCTTAAGCAGGCTCCTTGTGCTTGGTTTCAACGTCTCAGCACATTTCTTCTTTCATATGGCTTCACATGCAGTCGTGCAGACACATCACTTTTTGTCTTCAAAAATGATCATTTCATTATGTATCTTCTCGTTTATGTTGATGATCTTATTTTAACAGGGAACAATGAAGCTGAAATTCGTAAGTTTATCACACATTTGGATCATGAGTTTGCCATCAAAGACCTTGGGGATCTAAATTATTTTCGGGGTTTAGAAGTTATTTATACCAATACTGGGCTATTTCTTACACAGGCCAAATATGCCAAAGACATTCTTCTACGGGCAAAGCTATATGACTCTAAACCATGCAGCACTCCTCTTGCTCCTCATGAATCCTTTACTGCTAAAGGAGACCCACACTCAGATCCTACTCTCTATCGATCCTTAGTTGGAGCATTACAGTACTTGACTATTACCAGACCAGATTTGTCTTATGCTGTAAATCAGTTATCTCAATTTCTTCATTGTCCCACTGTTGATCACTTCCGGGCAGTCAAGCGTCTTCTTCGCTATGTTAAAGGAACACTTTCCTTTGGTCTTACATACAGTCGTCCTCACACGCCCTCTGTTATCGGTTACTCTGATGCTGACTGGGCCCGTTGTCTGGATATGCGTCGCTCCACTTATGGTTACTCAATTTTCCTGGGAGGCAATTTGGTGTCTTGGAATGCTAAGAAGCAACCTACTATTTCTCGCTCTAGTTGTGAATCCGAGTATCGGGCTATGGCTATCACTGCAGCAGAGCTGGTTTGGATTACTCATCTCCTACGTGAGTTACATGCTCTTCCTCCCACTCGTCCTACACTCTTATGCGACAACAAGAGTGCCTTGTTCATGACGCAAAATCCAGTTTCTCACAAACGTGCAAAACATATTGATTTAGACTATCACTTTATTCGGGAGCTTGTTAACTCAGACAAACTTTACACTAAGTTTGTTCCAACCAATCTTCAGGTGGCAGACATCTTCACCAAAAGTCTTCCGCGTGCTCAATTCGAAGTCTTTCGCAACATGTTACGTCTTGGACCGCCACCAATCAGATTGAAGGGGGGTATTAAAGGAAACAATTTGTAGTCAATGTATATTAATACTATTTATTGTCCATAATTGTATTTCTATATTATTGTATTCCTTTTGTTATAAATAAAGGCACCAATCACCTCTCAAAGTATTGAGGTTGATTATCTTTTCTCTATAGTAATAGATCTTAGACTTGGTTGCTAAAACGTTCAAACAGTGCAGCATATGATGTATGGTTTTGGAGATGATTCTAATGTAAGCATCAACCTTCATTGCGCAATGTATTATGTTTGTTCTCTGGGTGGCGTCTTCCACAGACATCCGACTTCGTCGTCTTCTCCAGTGGTGCAAAACCACCGCATAGCTTGACCACAGTTCGTAATCTGTTCGTAATCTATTGTAATTAATATAGTTGGTTGTTTATAATTTAAAATCTGATAAAGATGAGAAAGTCACGAGAGAGACAATAATACACTTACAGCTGGAGATTGAATCAGAGTATAGATTATTCAAGAACAAAGTAATAAATACTTTAATCAGAGCTCCGGAAAAGGGAGAGAGAGATAGAGAGATAGAGAGAGGAAAGAGTTGGGAAGTGTGTAGGCTAAAGCCTCACAAAGACGTCTCGGGATTCGGGAGGTCTCACGGGTGAGGAGACGGGTGAGGTGGCAATCATCTAGTGGTCCATCACTGAGGTCTCACGAAGACGCCTCAGGACCTGTGAGCCGACTCTCCCAAGAGATGGGAGGTGGCTATTTTGGTAAAAAAAAAAAAAAAAAAAAAAAAAAAAAAAAAAAGTTGGTCAAATGGCTAAAATTGTGATTTTCCCTATAAATAACCTCATCCACTACACATGGTTTTAAGAGAAGTTTGTAGGTGTCCAAATCCACATGTTAGTGTACATTATGGCTTAAGTTTGAACCTTAAGTTTGTAGGATGTGCGATCAATTACAAAATACATACTATAAGTGTATAACACTTTATATTATTTACAAAGACAAAATCATTATATTAATTATTATTATTTTTTTTAAGAAATCAATATATTTCTTTTAGTTTTGAGAAATTTGATTTTAATAATTTAAACTATGATCTGTTAGCCGACAACAATTCATACTTATAGTTTGACCCATAGTGCCCCTAACTTTCACTTTCATTGCAAAAACAATCTCAATAGCATAATCATCATAGATTTATATTTGATTTCCACTAGATTCTCTCGCAATGATAATTACGGATGAAATTATAGAGAAACGTACAAGCGAAATCGGGTATAAATAAAGTGTAAAATTAATGTTATGTTAATCTATGATGATTATGCAATTAGTAGGGATGAGGTTGGAACCATACCCGTACTCGTACCGGTTCTGAAAATACCAGTTCTAAATTTGAACAAAAGTAGGAATCGGATATCATGCCGAATATATTGGTACGTGTATGAGTACAGATATTAGTGCTAGTATTTCGGTACGATACATGTTGTGGTACCACTTTGTTATTTATATTTTTTAGCACTCATGTGGATACCAAGCAGGTAAAATCATTATGAGTATCTATAATATATGGGTACTAAATTGGTAAAATCATACGAGTACCAATACTATATGGCTACTAAATATGTAAAATCAATATGAGTACCACAAATACCATAATTTGAAGTAAAGCACAATATCAAATTCATTAGTATATAAAGTTTGGTACATATACCGAAACCAATAGTATCGAATACCGAAATCAATAAAAGTAAGTATTGATACCGAATACCAAAAAAAATGTACGGGTACAGTATGAGTATTTGGGGAAAAAAATTCATCCCTAGCTACTAGAATTGTCCTTGGCATCATAAGTAAAAGTTAGGAAGTATTTTTCGCTAATGGGCATTATTTGGATTTTTCAAATCTTCCTTTAATTTTAAATAGGAGCATTGGATTTAAATAATCTTAACTACCAGCAATTGGTCGTCACCGGTCTCAACTAACGACATGTGTGTTTACCAGCAATTGATCGTCACCGGTCTCAACTAACGAAATGTGTGTTTGCGGTCTCACATTTTAACATATTGGCCACAAACGGACTATGACTAACAAAATACTAATTGATTATCTATGTGGAACAAAAAAAAATTAGTCGTAGTTCGTTAATGACCAATATATTAAAAGGTATGACTACCAGAACATTTTTATTAGTTGAGACCCGTGACAACAAAAAGCTGATAGCCGAGTTATTTAAATCCAATACTCATATAACTAACATAATGGAATACTTATATAAACTTTGAATTAGTGATAACATTTTATATTTTATGTTCATATAACTAACATAATGGAATACTTATATCAAACTTTGAATTAGTGACAACATTTTATACTTTATGTAATATCTAAGTATCAAAAGTAGTTTTTTTTTAAAACGGGTTTCAAAAGTATTTCATGCAATAAAAACAAAAATTCAAAGTCTATGTTTCTTTCCATCTACGTTACTACGAGTTCGTTAATTGTTAACGTGCATGAACGTACCCCTCCCAACAAAGATCTAGAATATCACCACTTTATGAAAAACTCCAACATAATATACCCGATCACCACCACAACCTCAACCAACAATGTCTCATGAACACAAACACACCGTGCCCCTTCCCCAAACCTCCCAATCCGACATCGACGAGATCCAAAACTTTATCACCGCAAGCGACCAACTCGGCCTCTCCACCGTCAAACCCGCTTACCCACCATCCCTTACGACCCGTGCCTCCATCCCCGTATCCGCCTCCCCTTTCATCCCATCAAACCCGCCTCCCTCGCTCCCTAAATCATCGACTTACGTACCCGCTGCACCTCTCCTGCCTTCTAACGACCCTAATGCAAATGCTGGTCGATCTCATAAGCCCAATACTAACACATTGAGTGAACCGGTTTGGGAGACGGTTAAAAGAGATCTGTTGAGGATTGTTAGTAATTTGAAACTTGTTGTGTTTCCGAATCCGTTTCGTGAAGACCCTGGGAAGGCGTTGAGGGATTGGGATCTTTGGGGTCCGTTTTTCTTCATTGTGTTTTTAGGACTCACGTTGTCTTGGTCTGCATCCATTGAGAAGGTCAGTTGTTTTGTCCATAATTTGAATGGATTTTTTGCTACAAAATTTTTCTACGGAAAAAAATACTATCATAAATTTTGCCAAAATTGCTACTAATTTGTGACGACAAACAACACTCTTATTTTTTAGACAAATTTGCTACACAATAGCAATCGATAATTAGAAAATTGCATAGGAAATGGCTTAGGAATTGCATCACAAATTTCTTACACCGTATATATTTTCGTAGGAAATACGTTGAAAATTGTGTGACGTATTTTCAACGAAACCTTGATGTTAGAAAAACTCTCGTCAAAACCAATTACTACACATTTACTACGTAATATTCAACATATTTCCTACGAAAATATGGTGTGAAAAATTTGCAATGTATTTCCTACGCCATTTCTACGCAATTCCCTTAGTTTTTGTCTTCGTTGTGTAGCAAATTTGTTTAAAAAATTAGAGGTTTTTTGTCGTTACAAATGTGTAGCAACTTTGTCAAAATTTGTGACGCGCTTTTTTTTGTAGGAAACTTATATAGCCGATGATCAATTTTCTAATAGTGTTGAACCTGATCATAATCAGATTATTGATGTATAATCTTAAACTTACAATAGATTTTGTGATTACTATGATCAAGTTGGTTTAACACTCTTGGGTCTAAATCGGATTCTAAAATCGGCGTGTTTTTAACATTTGTGAATATGATGACACGCTATTTATACAATTTTTAAAAAGCACAAAATCATACGTTTAAGAGTTGAAGTGAGCTTTCTAGAGTATAATGATTTTTTATTTTATTTTTTTGGAATGGCAAAACCTAAGAATTAAACAAAATTAATTCCAATACATCATCTATTCACATTCAATTGTGAAAAAAAAAAAAAACACACACACACACACAAAGATAAACAGAAATTTCGGCATAAAAATTCGAAAAAATGGTAACCGGGAGAGTTGTGATTAAAGAAGAAGAATCAGATGTAAATCGAACGTAGTCAGTCAAGCCCTAAAAAATTTACATATTGAAAGTTTCAACTTTATTTTTGGTACAGTCTAACGGCCCCTAGCTATGATTTCCATGATTATCTTCATCTCAAACTCATGATTATATTTGTTTTCATCTAGTCTCAAGTTTTTGCTGTTGCATTTGCTCTACTCGCGACCGGAGCTATTATTCTCACACTCAACGTCTTACTGCTGGTAATTTCTCCTATTATACATATGCATGCATCATCATCATCATCATCATACTCAGTTAATCCCACCTGTAGCAAAGCTAAGGTAGGGTCTGAGGAGGGTAAGATGTAGACATCCTTACCTCTACCCCTAAGAATAGAGAGGCTGCTTCCAGTGAGACCCCCGGCTCGATGTGGTTTGGTATCAAGCCTTGGACATAAGGCACAAAACACTTAGCAATCGGGACAAACCCGATCGGTGCATGTACCCCCTTTGTCTTTTGGCTATCCACGCCACCACATGATGCATGATTAACCGTCCGTCGTTTTTAACGTTATTTTCACGAAATTAGTAAAATAACGTTAAAACTAGTGCAACTTTACTTTTGCCCCCAAAGGCCGCACATATATACATTATATGCGCACACCGTAATGGGGCGGTAACAGATACATGCATCATGCATGCATAGATATATATTCCATTTTAAGTTAGTAATTAAGTTTATAATAATCATGGAATTGATTGTTATGTAGGGTGGGCGTATAATATTCTTCCAAAGTTTAAGTTTATTGGGTTACTGTCTATTCCCTCTTGATGTGGGAGCACTAATCTGCATGTTGAAGGACGATGTGGTGATTAAGATGGTTGTAGTATGTGTGACATTGGCTTGGAGCTCATGGGCAGCATATCCTTTCATAAGTACAGCAGTCAACCCGAAAAGAAAAGCCCTTGCGATATACCCAGTCCTACTGATGTATGTATCGGTCGGTTTCCTTATCGTTGCTATTGATTGATCTATACTAGATCTTATTGACATATATAATCATCATTTGTTATACAAAACTAATTATAGAGCATGCAAAGGTTTTGTTTAATTTTTGTTTGAGTTAAATGCCATTTTCGTCCATGAGGTTTGGCCTTTTTTGCTAGTTTCATCTAAAAGTTTATTTTTTCTCATCTGAATCCAAAAGTTTTCAAATTGTTGCTGGTTTCGTCCAACTCGTTAACTCCATCCATTTTTTCGGTTAACTTTTTGCAAAAAGACCAAAATACCCTTATATTTTATATTTTACACTCATCCATCTCTCTCTCCTACCCCTCTCTCTGCCCTCCCTCTCTTTACTCTCTCTCTCTCCTACCTTCTCCATCCATCCTTTCCACCTTCGTCATCCAGACACAAACACCACGACATCATCAACCACCGCCTCCTCCATAATCACCATCCTCTTCTTCAACAAACAAGACCCCAACTATGTCGACCATCGTTCCGACCATATGCCCCGGCGACCACCATCGTTCCTGATGATGGTGGTTGGGTAAAACCCAGCTGGAGACTAGTCGACAACACTCTCATCACTGTTAATTGCCCTGATAAAACTGGCCTTGGCTGTGATCTGTGCAGGATTATTCTTCTCTTTGGTCTTAGTATTTTAAGAGGAGGTATTTTTTTGTTTTTTATTTTTATTATTATTGGGTTTGTTTTCATTGTTGTTATTATTATTTAGAAAGTCGTACTTCTGAATTCTTTTTCCTTATTTTTTTTTTTTTTGTAAAATCTTGGTGATGGCCTCCCTTGTTGATGATCTGCACTGTGATTCATTGTTTATTACTATTTAATTTTATAAATTTTGGAAGCAAATGTTGACACTTCTTTTGTTTTATGTATGTTCTTGAAAGATCTGCACTAATATTATTCCTTTAATTTTGTTTATTTAATTATTAGCTCTATATACAGAACCCCATCATGGATTCAAGCTCAGTTTCTTGTTAAATTTGGTCAAAAGATTGTTATTTCTTATATTCTGATGTAATATCCTGCAAATTTCATATAAAAAATCACACTTCGTTTATTTAATTATTAGCTCTATATACAGAACCTCATTATGCTTTCATCGTTGGGAGATGGGGTGAGAGAGGTGTTTGTTGTTGGTGATGAAGAAATAGGGATGATGATTGGGGTTATTATTATTATTATTATTATTATTATTATTATTATTATTATTATTATTATTATTATTATTATTATTATTATATAGACAAGATTTGAATTGACAACTTTGCCCCTCAGTTAACTGAGATTGACTAACGGAGTTAGGCACTTGGATGGAACCAGCAAGAATTTGAAAACTTTTGGATTCAGATGACAAAAAATAAACTTTTGGATGAAACTAGCAAAAAAGTCTAAACCTCAGGGACGAAAATGGCATTTAACTCTTTTTGTTTTGCTGAATTGAAATTCAAATTTTAGGTAATTTTAAGAAAATCACGATTAATGAATTTGATACCTTGGTAAAAATGTAACGTGTGTTTATTTCATAACCAAAATCTTGTTGATGATGAATTTTTTTTTTTTAATTTTTTTAGTGGTATTAGCCATACAGTCCTAAACTGCTAGAAAAAGAGTGTTGCAAAACATCACTAGCCAATTACCATCGGCAGCGGCCATTGACGGACCTACATATAAGAGTGGGGGTGGCCGCCCAAATAAAAGGAAAAAATTAGTGTAGTTATTACGCAAAAATTATCCCCTTTAAAAGTTGGGTTAAGCCCCCCAATTCCCCCCAACCCTCTTAGAAAATAAATCTTAAGTCGCTACTGGCAGCTGCAATAAGAAATAATGAAAGCTTGAAAGAGTTATCGGTAATTTGTTGAGAAAACTGTTTGATTGCGGCATTTGAGGAGTTTTTGGTAATCATTTCCATTGGTAATCAGTTAGAAATCAAATCACCCACGTCCTGATTTCCAACGGAGTATTACCTCAAGCTTATATTCTTAAACCAAACATGGTAAACACTAAACACTATAAAACATGTAACCTCGAACTATATGCTTTCGGGTTGTCGCATTTAATTACTATTTACAAATCTTAAAGTTCTCAAAAAATCAATCCATGCATGTATGGCTTGGAAAGGTCGTCGACGCAACAAGAGTGGAGAGAATGTGTACGATTTATTTAGTTCGCATTTATGGATGTGAAGTGCCATTCTTGGCATATCATGTACATGTCGAGTTACATAACATAATCATCAAGCCACATCGCTAGTGGGATACGTTTAGCCTAGCTAGGGACGGATCTAGAAGGTTAGCAGGGGTCATGGCCGGCTCTTAATAGGGGCGGCGTGGGCGACGGCCCCAGGCCCGAAAATCCCGAGGGCCCAAAGTTTTTTTTTTTAAAGTTTTTATATATATATATTTATGGGTTGTGGACTATTGTGATCATTTTTTTTAACATTTACCCAACTAATAAGGCCCATAATTATTAAATTTTTATACCTATCAAAGCAAACCCAACCCAAAACTAGGGTTTAGAAGCCCAAAGGGTTTACCGTTTATACAACCGACGTCAAACACTCTAGACTTCCAGCCGTGGACCCTGTTTTTTTATAGTAGATTTTATATATCATGATTTGGTTTAAATTATATGGGCCCGGTTTAATTGTTGTGGCCCCAGGCCTAAATTTTTTTTACAGTTTTCGGGAGACGGCCCTGGCAGGGGTAACGTCCGTTACCCCTCAACTTTTTTGGCGCAGTGTATTGTTAGTGTATTTTTATTTTTTTTACGTGTTTTGTATTACGTTGCCCGTAAAAATTATGTAAACGTTATCCCTGAAATTTTGATCTAGATCCGCCACTGAGCCTAGCCATGTCTTACAAGTTACACCACTTAAGTGGGATCACTTGGTCCAGTAACAATTTATAATGATCTGAGCCATAGCTCCGGAATTGATAGAATAAGTGATCAATGTGGTAACTGTGGAGCAGGCTCGAAGCCCCTACAAAGATTAGGAAATTTGGACCCCTAATGAACCTTATGGGCTATTGCTATCCGGAATAATGGCTTTGGATGCGTAATGGTTTGGGCTCATAGCCCATTGGGTCAAAGTATGTTGCACCGTATAGAATGGAATTGGGATGTTATCCAATCATTTGTCCATCCAGAATTTTTTTCCAATGGGTTCACTAAATTTCATAGGATCGGACATAAAAAAATAATAAAAAAATAAAAAATAAATAAAAATTCGGGTCGTTTGACGATTCGGGTCAGGTATGGACGTATGGTTCATTTAACGTATAGATAATTTTGAAAAATACGTTTGAATATTACTTGGATTTGAAGGTAATTTTGTTGGGGATGAACGGCTTGAAAATATGTTTTTTTCAAATAATCATACAAGTTGAACAAATTAACAAAACATGTTTAACAAATTAACAATTGAAAACCACTAATTGTCTAATTCATATTCACAATTTCACATAATTAATCAAGTTCAACATAGGGACAAATTAACAAAGATGATATATTCCTCAATCCTCATACTCATAGAATCATAGAACAGTAGTAAAGAATCCAAATTGCAACTTAGTAAAAAAAACTTTGGAACATAAAAAAATATTCTAACCTGCAATGTATAAAAAGAATTAGTGTGCGGAGTGCGTGTTAGTGGCCGGTGGGTGTTTAAAAGGTGAAAAAAAAATTGAAACAAAAACGGGCAGATAATAAGTTTCGAACTCATGACCTATGGTTTAAAAGGTGAAAAAGCCTTAACCTTGAGCCACTCATATGATATATCTATGGGTTCATAGCTCATTTTTCATAAATATTTCTACTAAAAATCGAAAACCGAATGCGTCCGTTTGAACCCGTCTCCTCCATAAATCCGCCCCTTCATACGTCCACCAAGTTCGGCATCATGTCCAGCTCGCTGGAGAGAATGGTGGACTTGTTTCATAGTGAGGCTACAAAACCATGATCGACTATATGACAGGCTAGCACCAACCATCGTTCGATTACTGACGAGCTAACAAAGATTCTTTTTGTGACCATCGGTGTCTCCCAAACCATTGTATATCAGTTAAGCCTTCATATGTATATGAGTCTATGTATATGAGTCTATCCAAAGTCTGTTACCCATAATATAGCATACAATTAAGGTGTTCTATCAGTTATCAAACATATGTCGTCAACGAGTTAAAAGCAAAATCAATAACACATTTAAACAAAATCAAACACAGCAATCGATTCCACATCACTTAATTCGCAAACAAACTACAATTACACCACCACTAATACCAAATCTCTACACAAACCATAACTATCACAAACCCTAACCCCCAAAACCATAAAGCGTACGGCCTTGACGCTTCAAAGCATAAACCACATCCATAGCCGTAACCGTCTTCCTACGAGCATGCTCCGTGTACGTAACCGCATCACGAATAACATTCTCCAAAAAGATCTTCAACACGCCACGTGTCTCCTCATAGATCAACCCACTGATACGCTTCACACCTCCTCTCCTAGCCAACCTACGAATAGCAGGCTTCGTGATTCCCTGAATATTATCACGAAGAACCTTCCTGTGACGCTTTGCTCCTCCCTTTCCTAACCCTTTGCCTCCTTTTCCTCTTCCTGACATTTTCTCTCTCTAGAAATTGGTTTGAATAGTAAGATGTTTGTGTTGAAAGATCAAAGGGTTTTGTGTTTATATAGTTGGGTTTGTGTTTTTTTGCTTTTGGTGAGGTGGGTTTTAGCCGTTGGATTGGACTGTGGGTAACCGTAGGATGCTAATCTGTGTTGTGGGATATAAGCATTTTCATTGGCTGGTTTGATAAGGCACGGATTTTGCTATTGTAGATCATGTGATGTGCACGTGAGGAATGGACAGCATCATAATTCACCACAACCATGCTTAGAAAATCCGTTGTGGGACGCGAGCGACGAGACGCGAGCCACCGATATCACTCTCAAACAACCTCATCGTCTGTATTCACTTGACCCCGTTGTGGCTAGGGGTGAGTACCGGCAGGACCTGTGCTCAATTTGTCCCGTTAACACACGCGAGCACCATCGCATGTGCTCGCGCCGGGGGATCTTCACATTAGAGGTGTAAATGACACGTAGCGGCTCGAGAGCTACCCAGGATCGGCTCGGTAAAAAGCCCGAACGAACTGGGCCTTAACGAGCCCGAGCCTGAAATATGGCTCGTTTAGTTTTTGAGCCCGAGCTCGAGCCCTGGATACAAAGCTCGATTGGGCTCGCGAGCCTAAACGAGCCCAAACATAATTATAAGTTTTTTATATATCTCTTATAATTTATAGCCCACATCTCCAAAGCTCAAGTCCTTATTTCGTAGGCCCATTTAATAACACTCGCGAGCCGAGCTTTTGCGATCTCGAGCCGAGCTTTGAGCTCGTTTGAGATTGTTCTCAAATCACCTCGAGCCGAGCCGAGCTCGAGCTTTTGATTTTGCTAGCGAGCCGAGCTCGAACTCAAGATTGT
This sequence comes from Ambrosia trifida, assembly GCA_028751855.1. NCBI lineage: Eukaryota > Viridiplantae > Streptophyta > Magnoliopsida > Asterales > Asteraceae > Ambrosia > Ambrosia trifida. Next base: position 41,234,716 of record CM054127.1, read on the forward strand.
AGGCTCGAACCGAGCCGATCTCGAGCTCGAGCTTCGTAAAACCATAACGAGCCGAACCCGAGCCCAATCAGGCTCGGGCTCGGCTCGGCTCGTTTACACCCCTACAGTTCACGTGTGCTCGCGCCAGGGCTGTTGTGGCTGGAGGTGAGTACCGGACTAAAACCTTACTCGCGCCAGTGACTACTCGTGTCTCACAACAGACAGCCTAAATAGAAATTAAATTAAAATATAAATTAAAATAGAAATCAAATTAGACTAGCTTATACCCCGAGAGCGTCCCGGGTTGAGAAATCTAAGTAAAGTGAATAAAATTAAAAGTATCTAAACTATAAAAATGACATCTATGTATCAACTTACATTAGATACTTAAAAAAAATACCAAAAGATCCATTTTACCTTACAACTTCAACACCTAAAACAGAATATTAAGATCTCAAGCACTTCAAAGGGACATAGATTGTTTAGCACCAATACATTCAGTCAAAGGTCTTTAACTGCATACAATAAGATTTGAGCTATTTCAAAATATGATAGAAAAAGAAAACATAGCAATTACCTGTTAGAGAGCGTCCCGGGTTGAAATATCTAATATGATATAATAAAATATCTAATATGACAACATAATTAATGACTTGTCAATATATGATTAATGATTATTATTATTATTATTTTAAACAAATATATGCCATAAGTTATCATATTCTAATATAAAAAAGGTAATTGGGTCGGGTATCACCTAATCCCAGGCCCGACCCAAACCCACAATTTTTTTAAACTAATTCTAAACCTGACACAATACCTGTCGGGTTACAAAAAATAGTTGTTTTTTTTTCTCCGTTTTTTATATAGCACTATGGTACTCGTTGGAAAGATAATAAAACGCTCGTGAATTTGGTGTAATTTTTTTCTTTAAAAAATCTCATGTATAAAAGATATTAACGTTTAAAAGTTATGGGAGGAAACTTTAGAGATAAAAATATAATTTTGTTTTTAAATTATTATTTTACTAAAATAAAAGCTTTGCCACATGGGATGACACATGGCACACCCAATAAAGAGAATACCCTCTTTGAATGTCATGTCATTAAAATAGCTTTGGTTTATTATATGTATAGATAGATAGATAGATAATCACAAGGAAACCCTTTATTTTTTTTAACGGGGGATCTATGTGTTGTGGTGTAGTCAACAGTAGCGGACTACTCGTTTTTTTGTTTGTTTATCGATTATTTCGTTTTATTGTTAGGCTCTGAATTACTTGAAAGAATTAGTAATATAACCTTGAGCGTTGCAATGGCTCAAGCCTAGCTTTTTTTTTTGATCGGCGAACAACTGTGGGCAACCACCCTTGCGGGGCGCCGTGCCCAAGAATCGACTACTCGACCTCCAGCAGCCCCCGCCTTCTCCTAATGCGCGGAAACCCGAGCCCCACCCGCCCGAAGGCACGACAGTGTTATAGAACTCGGTAAAACCTCGCCGTCCGTCAGATTCGAACCGACGCCACCCGTATTCGATACTTACATGTATAATTACATAAGACAATAGTTGATATTCACCCTAGTTGAAGCAGAGCAAACCGAAATACTTACTTTGTTGATGGTGACTTTAGGTTTGATGATCTATGTCAAACAGTGGCGGATATAAAAAATATTTGGTACGGGAGCACAATACAAATTAGCTAAAAATGAGACAGACAAGAAAAAAAAAGCTAAAATTACATAGTTCATTAAATAAATAATAGACGATTCACAATAGATTTTTCAAATGGAACTGAGTCAAGTGACTTAGACATAATTTTGTAATGTAAAATAATTATATCTATACTCACATATGCTAAATTTAATATGGATATAATTTACTATAAAACTTTTAACTATTTTTAAGGTTAATTGAACTTTTCTTGGCAAAAGAAAAAGAAATAACATATTGACTAACAGAAATTATGGATCTTCTTCCTCTTGACAAATTATGGATCTTCTCCCCTTTTCAAAACATACTCATTTGTTAATTTAGTGGGCCAAATCAAATTTCATACACTCTGGATTTTAATTGGGCAGTTGGGCCTTTAAAAAATAGCCATGTGAGCACTTGGAGTCTTTCAAACATAAATGTCTTGTGAATGATGAATGGACGGTGGGCACATGCACACCGTGAAAACAAAGTAAATCCGCCATGGCGTCGCTGATGCCAAAATGGGACATAAACACTAGATCTGACTCATTAGAATTCATTGGAACCCTAACCTCTGGTCCAAATCATGACCTCGTATACGTTGACGTCATTTCTAAATGGCAGGGTTCACCAGAACCTTAGTACTGTTCACTTTATATTTACTACTTGGTTGGTAGACTACCGATTGTGTTAACTACACAACTCTCACATTTTGAGGCGCTTGAAATGAATTGTCTAGCCTTGGTACGTTTACCCCAACTATGCCCACTCGATATTGTTCCTAAAATAGTAACGTGTAAAACCAGCACAACTGAGTTAGGAAACATGATTCGACTTCTCTTCCAAATTGTAAGCCTAATGCAAGGTGAATCGCTAACTGAGTTAGGAAACATGATTCGACCTTTCTTTCAAGCGATATCGATTTCTATCGGATTTTTAATATATTTTACCAACTAGTTTTAGTTTAAAATATAATGGACGACTTGTGACACGATGCAAATCGACTGGTGCATAATTTAACAAAACAAAAAAGGTTATTGTATTCATATAACATTACATGACAAGTACCAATGTTTTAACAATAAAGCACATAAATCATATATAAATTACGAGAGCAAAAATTTATGTAAAATAAGCCTTTGAATTACTACCGCAAAAGTAGTAGCAGGAAACAAATTTTGGTGAGTCAATGATTACCAAACATCACGTAGGTATCTTCCTGACTTTTGTAGGTTCTTAACATACGCCTCCGCTTTAGTGGAGTCTATACCTCCCTATAATCAACATAAAAATAATTTCAAATAAAAAGCATGCAACATGACCAGCATATTTATTTGTGTTAACTCGGATCAACTTAAGAGCGTGTTACCTGAACACAACCCATTAACTATACGAGTCAAACAGGTTGACGGGTTGTGATCAATTTGCAGACATTTTAAACGGGTTAAAATATTTTTTATTATATTTTTAAACGAGTGGACAAGTTGAATTATTTAGTTGAACGGGTTGAACAAGTCAACCGACCTGTTAAACTAAAGGTGTAATGGGTCAACACGAACATGACCCGTTTGATAAACAGTTTAGGCAACCTTGTTAGAATTTGCCACCCAGAGTTGAAAATAAAAGCTCAACTTTGGTCAATGTGCTCATTCTTAATAAAAGGTAGCGGAAATTATGGCAGCACAACGCGCTTGTTTTTAAGACAAATGTGTACCTGCTCTTGGACGATGGTGTGAAGGGTGCGGTGTACATCTTTAGCCATGCCTTTGGCATCACCGCAGACGTATAAATACGCTCCCTCAGAAAGCAAGTTCCAGATATCCGAAGCCTGTTAAGTCAAATCAATATTAATAAAAACTGATCATATGAGTAATGAGTAATGACACTAAAGATTGTTTCTCAGTCTTTTACTTTTTTGGTCATTTTATGTTGCACATAATCCTTAACCGGCCCATCGCGAGAGAAAGCAACATTGAGCTCAGAAAGAGCACCACCATCAACAAACTTGTTCAGTTCATCCTCATATATGAAATCCTAAAGTTCCAAAAACACTTCAAGTTAAAAAAAAAAAAAAAAAAAAAAAAAAAAAAAAAAAAAAAAAAAAAAAAAAATTGCTTGCTAAAAAAAATACAAGTTATAGTTTAAACTCACCAGTTTATGGCTTCTACAACCAAAAATCAAAATGGATGACCCAAGCTCAGTTCCAGCTTCCTTGAGAGCTAATCTTTCTTGAAGAAAACCGCGGAAAGGAGCCAATCCGGTTCCAGGTCCAATCATGATAATCGGGACTTTAGGGTCAGTAGGAAGTCTGAAGTTAGATGTTCTAACAAAAATGGGTGCCCAGCTGCAATCTTGACTTTCAGTCATAGGTACAGCATTCTGTAATAAACCATGAATGTGAGTTGACCATTAATAATCATAAAAATGTGTTAGAAGAATAATCTTGATTCAATATCATAAACATGTGTTAATTTAGATCTGTACATATGTTAGAAATAATATTATCCTAGATATCATAAGTTTAGAATTGATATTAGTTGACCGGTATGTCACACATGAAGACCGACGGTTAGTAAGTTGTTAAAGGGTCATGTCGGTTCAGTGGTGCCTATTCGTAATGTATATATAGGCCAAAACCTTATGTATTTTAGTGTGTGAAAGTTTAAGTTTATATAACTTCCTTTCAAAATTCCCTCCACATCTCTCTCTCCCTCTATAACCGATAATCACATATTCAAAACATAGTTTCATTCCAGAATTTAACAAAATGCTTATTAAGTTTTCAAATTTGCTCGATTTGTTATAGGTTGAAGTACAGTACCTTCATCCAGGTTGAACAGACTCCTTTGTGGATACGGCCTGCGGATGTTTTCTCATAAACTAATGCGCAGGTAACATGAATCCTGTCGGGTGCCATACTGTAATAATAATAATAATGATTCAATGCAAAAGTTAATCACATATATTTTTGATCATTTGAAATTAGGGTAGAACTTATTTACTAACTTTGGGGAGGAAGAAATAGAGTAATATCTAGGCTGTAAACGCGGCGCAATAGCTGCAAAGAAAACACCGAGTGGAGGTCTAGCTGACGGAAAAGCCTTCAGGACCTCAAGAAGGCTTCTTTGGTTCGCAACAACCCATTGAGCATATTCATCCTAAACAACAATACACAAACATAATTTTAACATTTAATATTTTTTAAAACGACCCGCCTCAACTGAATCCATTTTGGTCAGAAGCAGTTTTGACTTTTTTAAGTCCAACCCATGTTGACCCGTTACGTTACCTGACCCACCCTGGCCGATTTTTTCAGTCTTATATCTTATGTGTGATGTTAAGAAAGAAATCCAAACCTTTCCGGCACGAGATGCAAGAAATTTCAGTCGATTTGATTCCGTGGGATCAGAAGCATGAGCAGCTAGAGCAAGCAAAGTTGACTGAAATACATATGCAAACAACCATTAATGTGTTTAATAACTTCTGATGGGAATTTTATCAATTTTTTTCAACTAAATGTTTACCTTTTTAGGAGAACTCAACACATCTGCATATTTCGTCAACGCGTTTCTTAAAGTGGATGGCGGAAAAGGAGGTTGTAAAGTAGGTCCACTGAGTGGCGTTCCATCTTCATCGTCGGTGTGTAGAGAGAAATATGTATCTGCTGGTAATCCTATCAATCTCTCGGCCTCTTCCACTACGTCAATCTGGTTTTCGCAGAAGACACCAATATGATCCCCAGTTTTATATCTACAAAAATACACAAATTTATTAGTAATTAAAACTGGGAATAATGTATAAATTTTTCTCTGTTTAAAACATTCAAATTGATATCATCAGAAATAACTTACGACAGTCGAGTGTTAGAGATGTCAAATTCAAGATGAGTGCAAGAGCGATCAGATTCGGGGGTATGAAGCTCCCTTTTAACAGCCACATTGGATCTTTAAGCATTTATTAGAATCAAAATTTAGGTTAGAGAGATGTGAATATATAATAACCTAAAATATAACATTGTTATAGTCTTATAGAACATTTGTGACACCTGCATGGATGTATAGCATCATGAAGATCACGACGATTTGTCAGACTACGACTTAAAGAACGTCCCTGAGGTTTGTCATGAAACACAACTCGGTATTCAGGAATGGCGGCTGTGTAAGGAGTGTATGGAGTGAAAGGAGTAGCAGCTCTGTCGTCTTCATCACGAAGCAATAGATCTAGATCAGGCCACACTAACTCTTTCCTAAAGAAGAAATATTTGATCAAGCATTATAAATTTATTTGTTAGATACATTCATGAGCAAATATTTTATCTTTTTTTTATCTCTTAATACCATGCATCAAAATCATCTTCCATTGAATGATCATCGTCTCCAAGGCCAATTGGAAGGATGCGCTTTGCACCTGAGAACAACGGTGAAAACCATAACACGTTTAGTCAAAGAAAATCAATGCATGTAAACTGTTTTTTAAAAACTGCAATGAACATACCCTGCTGTGTGAGAGCATCATCAACCACTTTTGCAACCTACATACACCATATATAATAAGAGAAAAATCGACAAGTTAGCCTAACTAAAACGTTGAAAATGCTAGTTGAAATGCAAATATCAAAACAGACAACGCGGTATTTATCTTCACCTTGTTGAAATGTTCATACTGCTTGTTGCCGAGACCAAATACTGCGTATTGAAGTTTCTCTAACCAAACTCCTTTCTCATCTCCCTGTATAAATAGTCAAAAAAAAAAAAAAAAAAAAAAAAAAAAATCAAAACGTCGATCCTAGCTAAAGTTTTTTGATCCAACGAGAGTCATGGGGACAAAAACCGCATAACAGGCTTGGCATTGTGACAAGCCTCAATAGGTGGTCAGCCGAGTTCTGGATCCAAGTTCCCTCAATAGGAGTTTCGATTTTGATTTCGGCTGCCACCCAAATTTGTGCTTTTACTTGATTCTATTTTGTGCTTACCTCAGTGAACCATTTATAAAATCTTGCAGCATTATCAGTTGGGTCACCATCTCCATATCTACACAAGAAATTATCATACAAAATTCAGTTAATATGCAATCAACCACAAGCAAATCTTTTGCATTTATCATGGAATTTTCTAACAATTTCTTTTTGTTACAGCTCTATGTTGCCTCAACCTTTTCTCAAGCTCATAACATATTCTAAAATGAGGCCATTCTCATTAATAAAAAATTATTTTGTATGTGGTTACGAAAATGCGCAAACTCGCGCAATTCCAACATAAAATCGAAAGACTGAGAGTTAACGGAGAACACTAAAAAAGTGAGACTCCGTTAAGTACGAGGGCCTGGCCCGCGCTTTAGCTTATTTTTATTTTTTTGGTAGTCTACCTTCACTCAGTCAAATTATTTACCTCACCGGGTCTAAACTAATCCTAAGGCCACCCATAATATAATGGAGCGCTAAACTCACGCGAAAAAGGGCTTTAGCGCCTCATAATGCCTCCACAACACCGCCTCCAGGGGCGCTAATCTTGCAAAAATGGGAAGGGGCGTTTTTTTTCGCGCTTGGTTTTGGCGTGGTGGCCTTGGGTTTCGTGGCACCCAAATTAAGGAGAGGGGGCGTGAATTTACCACCCACTACGGACGGTCTAACCGATTTGTTTTCCTAATCCAAATTGTCAATCATTTAGATAAAATGAACACAAATGCTTACGTGGCCAATAAGAAGAAAGCAATGGTCTCATTCTTTAGTTTCTCTGCATACCCATTGTCATCTCCAGCATAATCATCCTATGTATTCAATACAAATATATTTTATTTATTATTATTGTTATTAACAATCAGTTACATGTATCACATACATAAACATTTGTACTCTAACACTCACCAAATCAATCACTTCAAACTTGACCTTTTCATATCTCACTTTCGCTTCTTCATACAATGCCTTCAAAGTTCAAAACATCAAAAAGTCAACGTCAAAAAACGCGCCAAATAATTCATCAACGGTTTTTTAAAAAATGTAACCAACAATTTACCTTAGCGTAACCTTCGGCCGTTCCGGTTTGCGTACCGTAGAAAATCGTAACCTTCTTCTTGTTCCCGTCATCAACCACCTAAAGGCCCATATCGATTAGAACAGAAACACCAAAACACGAGAGCGAACTCGCAACTATCTATTTATACTAACCAAACATGTTAGAAAAAAAACATAAACCTCTCAAATATAATTAAATTAAATACCCAAAACTCTAAAAATATGACTCCATAAATAAAAAGTCCTTTAATAATCAATATCTATAAAAGAAAGCTCTTTTGGACATTACCTTCATTTAGGCCATTCTACCCCTTTAGGTGTACCATATGCGATAGGTGATGATTTTTTCCCTTATTTCCTCTAAAAGTTTTTTTCTCTCTTATGTTTCTCCCCATAATTTTTAAACGTTAATAACTTTTATATACGAGATTTTTTTAGAAAAGATTATACCATATTAACTAGCGTTTTATTATCTTTACAACGAGTACCATAGTGCTATAAAAAATCGACTTTTTAGTGGTTTTTGTTCATACGAGAAAAAACACAATTTTTAAACGTTAATAATTTTTATATACGAGATTTTTTTAGAAAAGATTACACCATATTAACTAGCGTTTTATTATCTTTACAACGAGTACCATAGTGCTATACAAAAAAAATAAAATAAAAATCGATTTTTTTAGTGGGTTTTTGTTCATACAGAAAAAAAACATAATGTGTGAAGGTAATTCATTAATCATGTCTAGATATAAAGACTTTACTCGAGCAAGATGTGCACACATACAATTAGTAGTTTTTATGAGTTACCAGGTGTTGATCATTTTAAAAAATTGAAAAAAACCCCGCATATTCCTTTATGGTACACACATTTTGTCACTTTATATTACATTTGTTTATCCCGAGACCAGGGGCGTAGCCAAGTACAACCCAAGGTGTGTGGCCGCACACCTTGAGAAAAAAAATTTAGTGTATTTTTTAGACGAAAATCCTGATCGCACCCCTTGAAAGTTTGAAAAAAGTCCCAAATCGCACCCCTTAAAAAACAATCCTGGATCTGCCACTGCCCGAGACCCTCCCGAGATATAACTAGTGTGTGTGTATATATATATATATATGTTTTTATGTGAACAAAACCATTAACTCCAACAACCTGCGACAGCTGTCTCTTCGGTACGATGATTCTCGGCAGCTCCAAATCATTACCAGACTTCTTAACCGACGATCTCCTTCGGGCTGAAACGATGAAAAACCCGACTAAAACAGCGACGGACGTCGTTAGTATGATCAGCAACACCTCGCCGTTTTCAAACAACATGGTTGATATATTTTTCATTACAAATGCGTTTCTTGTATTGATATCTTCCATCTTTCTGCAGTAATGTTGAGTGACACGTATGGATTTGAAGGGAGATTTATGGAAGCAATGGAAATAGACTGGTTAATTAATAATTATAGATTTATTATGTTATTGATGCTTTATTTTGTTCAAAATAGTAGTTAGACTAAAACAACTTAATATGAGGACAACCAAATGAATAAGTATGATCTCCTCATTTTTAGCATTTAGGTGTTTCTTAAACAGGTTCCACCGTTTGTTTTTTTATCATATGTTCCATTATTTGTGCGGCTGCTAATATGGAAAAGTTACAAATACGTCCCTAGAATATTAACAGGTTTATTTAACTAGCAGGAAACCTGCGCGATGCGGGTGATGACAATTTACATTGCTATACTCGTATATTGTAGTTTTCTAATTTGTATAATATTTATTGTAGTATCATTGTGGTTGATATACGTCATAAGCGTTACACACGTCTTCTAACTAATATATTTATCATTTGAATTATCAAATACTTCAAGAAACCATTAATGTATTATAGTAACACATGGATAAGAAAAAAATAAGCCTTAAACATAAAACTATGATACTAAAAAAAACAATGCATCTAAAGAAATTATAATATTAAACTGCATGAAATACGTTTCACTTCTGAATTGAAACTCGAGGTATCTTAAATTGAGTTTCCATCTTAGTGCTTGAATCTGCATTGTCTTGAAGGATGTCTTCTTTTCCGTTGTCATCACAACGGTCGAGATTGATAACATGTCTCCATTTTCATTATGAAAGCCTTTTAGATCTCTTTCTTTGAGTTTCAAACATCTGATTTCTAAAAGAAGCGCAAAATTTAATTACAAAACCTAAATAGGTAAACATTAATATTACATATTCACCAAATTCACGTTGAAAATTAGCCTTGTAGGGACTAAACATTAAACCATATCAAGTAATCTAAACACTACTATCACCACCATCATGCAATAAAACGTCCATACCGTGTACCACATAACATAACAAACATGTTAATATAAAAGATATGCAAAAAAGTTAAACCTTAAAAAATATTGTAGAAGACGCAACCTTGGACGCTTGTATATCTACTGGCTTGTTCAAAGCAATATGTTCGATTCATTGTAATATCCGTATTTTTCCACTAGTTGTAATTAAAATTCAGTAGTAATAAAATCGTTAGAATTTTTATATACTTTCGTTTTATCCATTTTTACATGAATATATACCTTTTATTAATATTAACATTTATAATTTATAAATGTTTTAGTTATTATTCTTTTTATAAACATTTATCAACTTTTAACCACCTTCATTAACTAATTTTCACCCACTTCTAACTCTCAACCACCTTCTTTATTACCCCAACCTTCATCCTACTTGTAAATATCAACCTCTACCACCTCTAATCTCTTACACTCTGTTCCAGAGTTTCATTAAAGGATGGAAGAGAAAGGATGTTCCTCCTCTTCCTTTCTCTCCAATTCCCTCCAAATTGGAAAGATTGAAAATCACCATAAAAACCTCTTTATTATCCCTCTCATTCCCTCCATTTCCCTCCTTCAAAAAACTCTGGAACACATTTTTTCCTCACTTCCTTCCCAATCCTTTCTCTTCCATCCTTTAATGAAACTCTGGAACATAGTGTTACACCACTCTCAAATCACTTTAAAATCTCCAAATTCTCTCAAGGATTTTCCAAGTCCTTAAATCCTCTAAAAAATCTTCAACTTTTGGTAATTCTCTCTTTATATCTAATACATTCTTCTTACTTTCTACCTTTTCTTTCTTCTTCTAACCACTTGGATGAACTTTTTGGACTTGCCTCTTGTTTACAAAGGTATACATAAAGGGTAAATCACTATTTTGAAGTCCAAAGATTGGTTGTTTTTGCTTAAACTTTCTTCCATCTTTTATGAACTAAGTAATATTACAAGTGAATGAAACCAAACCAAGTTCTCTAACAAATATATGTTGGAAGAACTTGTTTTAAGGTAAATGATGTCATAAAGGACCAATGTTCTTTCACTAAAGAAGACTGCACCATTCCTCACTTCGATACTTAGCTATATATAAGTATAATATATATACGTGTTTCCTTTTCATCCTAATAGTTATATATCAGAGGTTTGTGGATGCATTCATACCTTTCCCCTCTCTTGACCCACCTTGTGACTCGGAATTACTTCCACACAAGAATGGGAAATTCCCATGTCCAAGACTCATGCTTAAACTCATAAGCAAAGTAGTCAAGACATGAAATACTCTAAGTCGGATTCACATTCCTAATCTAACTTTAACCATCCGAATCGCCTCTATGGTGGTTTTGTGCTTTGGTTTTAACCTCCTAACAACTTTGACCATCTGTCAACTCTTTGGTGGTTTGTGTTTTGGTCCGCCATTGGCGATGCATGACATTCTTGACTCTAGAACTCTTTCCTTTGAAACTAAACACTCCGTTATTACTAATAGGATAATCGGAGCTCTATCAAATCCTCCCAAGACTCTCATTCGCAAACTTATCAAACGCACCGAAAAGTGAGTTCATACTTGTTTCTTTTTACGTTTTATCAATATTTGGGACTCAACATGTATTCTATCAAAAATCACACTAAAATCACTCTATGAATCTTTTCAGCACATAAACTCAATCTATCAATCATTCGTATATGTTATGCCATGCTATATGTCAATTACTAGATATAAATGTCATAAGCATAACCATTAACTATATAAGTCTACCATAACATGTATAGCGCTATAGGAGTAGCACGCTGTCCATTTTGTGGGTCATTGTTAAATAATCTAATCGGCCTTTCACTTCGGTGATAGGATATGCTAGTGGTAATCTATGGTTTGAGTATGCCTTTTATATGTTGTATGTGCATCTAGACTAGCAAACTATAACATGAGGATTCGAGTTAAACATTCTTTATACTATGTATGTAAACCAAATCAGATGTGATATTGCGGATGTGGTGTACCGTTATAAAATGGAGCCGGCCTTTTCTTGGAATTCATGGGCACCCCTTAAGACCAACTATTTACTTTGGAGGGCGGTTGCAGGAAGAGTTGCTACAAAGGTCGAACTTTCATCTAGTGGGGTGCAACTAGCGAATTTGATGTGTTCGAGATGCGGTATTAATGATGAAGACTCAGAGCATGCCTTTATTCATTGTTTATGGTCCAGATCTATTTGGTGGAGCGTCCTTGCTTGGCTTCAGATTCAGTGGCCTGATGGTATGTTGACTTTGTCCGAGTGGTTTGATTATTTAAATGAGAGACCAGGTTCTAAGGTGTGGAAGAAACTTGTTCACACCATTGTTTTGGCTACTACATGGAGAATATGGGTTGCAAGAAATGCGAAGATGTTTGAAGACAAATTTGTTCTGGTTTATAATTTGGCCGATCTCATTAAGGAAATCTCGTTTATGTAGACCAACCATAGGGTGAAACTCCCAAATTTAAGTTGGGACGATTGGATTTGTTTTAATGTAGCAAACATGGTGTAATTGTGTTTTTCTTTTTCTAGTGTTTGTATTTTCTCAGCCTCTGACGGACTATTTATATGTAGTTATAAAGTGTGTACGATTAAAAAAAACACGGTATCTATGCACAAAAGTCAACAAGTAAAGCCTATTAATTTAGTTATGGTTATATTCCAAATTTACAAGCCATGTTCATCCCTAGCTGCCCTCTCTGTACAATGTGTTCCATATTTCTAGATTGAAGCTTTGAATATTTGATAATTGTGGTTTGATTTGTTATTGCATTTTTTTTTTTAACAACTAATTGGAATCACTCACAGACCATTGGAGTCATCATGCCACCAGTGTTACCACGCGATCATATTCCACTACCAAGTCACCAATTCAGGAGGAAACTCATAAATATGAGAAAACCCCCTTGTGAAATTCGAACCCAGAAACTCATAGTCCCTAAGTCTTATCTCACAACCAAGATGCCGCCGGGCTATAATGCCTTTGGCTTGTTATTGCAAATTCAATTGATATTTTTTAGGGTTGACAAGTATTTAAGAGTCAAAAAAGGGATTAGACGATTGGTGATTATTATTGCTGATTTGCTGGCTCAGAACTTTGAAGGCACTATTCAGGCTAGTTATCAAACTGGCACTGCTTAGCTATCATATTCCAATTGCTAATTCAATTTGCTATTTTTGCCATTTTGCTATTTGCATATTAGTATATTTTATATATACTAGTTTGGAGGTGCACAAATTGGGTTTTTTCAATACCCGGTTTCGGGTATGGAATTGGTTCCGGATAGGGTCGGGTATTACTTCGACCGGGTATTGGAAGAACCGCTTCCAGTTTCGGTTCCTAGCATAAAAAACTATACCCGGTATACCGGTTTCGGTTTTTCAATACCCGGTTTCGGGTATGGAACCGGTTCCGGGTATACCGGGTATTAAAAAAAAACGGGTACACTGGGTATTGAAAAAACCCGGCTACGCTGGATATTGAATTCTTTTTATACAATCAAGTCGAAGGGTAGTGTGACATAGATGATTATAACGCGGTTATATAATTCTTTGGATGAGACGAGTCAATCTTGGGTTGTCGAAGTGGTCAAATGGCAACCCTTCTTGAATCACGAAGTGACCCATTCCTTCCCGGACCGCCTCAACATCAAACTGCCAAATAGTCTTGTCGATTGACATATATTTTTTTGGGTCATGAACCAGGTATTAGGAAAACCCAGTTCCGGGTATTAGGAAAACCCGGTTCCGGGTATTAAAAAACCGGGTACAATCGGGTCTGGTCCCGGGTACGGTTTTTTACATAGAAATCTATACCCTATGCATACCCGACGGGTAGGGTCGGTTCCAGTTTTTTTTAATACCCGCTTCAGGGTTTTTTTTCCGGTTTCGGTTTTTTTGTGCACCTCTATACTTGTTATCGAAAACACACAATAATTTGCATAACGAATTTGATATTAGTCCTATGGGTAGGGATCATAAGAGAACCAACCCCTATTTGAGAACTGATAGAAACATTCTTGGCCACACATTTCTTATAAAAACAATTTTTTTTTTGTTGCTTTAATCGCACGTTTTTATGCAAGGAATTTTTTTTTTATTTTTTTGCATTTATACATATGTGTATATAGCAATTATATATATGTGTATATTACATTTTCAGCTATACATATGTGTATATTTTAGTTATTCATATGTGTATATTGAAAAAAATACAAAAAAAATATTTTTTTTCCTACATATAAAGCAACAATTAAAGTAAAAAAAATAAATAAATTTTGCCTTAGAGAAAATTCGTGGTCAATAATAGTTCTATCAGTTCTCAATTTGAAAAAAGATTCTCAAACCAAATCCTTAGTCCTATTACACATTGCTTAAGGAATTTTATGTAGTCTTAATATATCATTGGTATTCCCTTAAATTTATATTTTAGCAATGTCAAATCGAAATCGAACTTATGAATCTAGTTGCAAAAGGAAAAAAGAAAAACCATAAACAAGAAGCTCAAAACCACCCCATATAATTTGGGGGCTACTCTCACATAAAAAAAGGGGAGCTATTGTGAATGCTCTTATGACCCAAGTTCAATTCTCACTCTCCTCATTATTTTCTACGGCATCTAGGTGAAGAGTGAATACGGGTGGCACCGATTCGACTCGGATGAGAGGAGAGGTTTTACCGATTATTCCACTGTCGTGCCTTCGGACTAGGGATGAGCATACAAGGCCGAATACCGATCCCGTCCCGTCCCGATCCCGATACCGTACCGAACCGATACCGAACCGAGGGGTTTCGGGATCGGTATCGGTATTGGTTTTTTGGACTTTTCGGTTTCGGTATTATCGGTATCGGTACGGGATCGGTATGGTATCAATATTTTAAGGTAAAATACCGATACTATACCGGTACCGAACCGATATCGTACCGTACCGTATGTGTTCGGTATCGGTATCGTTATTGGTTTTTTGGACTTTTCGGTATCGGTATTGTCGGGATCGGTATCGGTTCGGTACCGATACCGTCCCGAGCTCATCCCTACTTCGGACGGGTGGAGGTCGGGTTTCCGCGCATCTCAGAGTGCCAAGGGGCTGACAGCGGTCGATTAGTCGACCTTGAACACAGCCAGTGGCGGATCTAGAAATGATTTTCAGTAGTAACGTTTTTCATTTTTTTCATTTTAGTAGCAACGTTTTCCAAATTTCGTAAAAAAAACCAAATTTTCCACTAATTTTCCATTACGCGTGCGAAGTTCAGCAGCAACGGACGCGACACCTAGCTCTATGTTAGGTCCGCCCTTGACTACAGCGCCTGGTGTCACAATGGTTGCCACGTCCTTCCTTACCGTTAAAAAAGGTTTCCGTTCCTAAAAATAAATGATAAATAATAAATTAAAGTTTATAGAAACAGTAACAATCAATATGATCACCCACTTTATGGTGGAGTGGTATGAAGGCTCAATGATAGAAGACCTATAGTTGAAAAGTCATGGGATTCTTGAGAGCGCCGGGTTTTACCAATTATTACATTGTCGTGCCTTTGAACAGGTGGATGGTCAGGTTTTTCCCGGAAATGATGGTTGGTGAGCCAGGAGCTCCGTCCTTCTGAGTAAGGGCCGGTTAGGGCTCATCTAACCATTGAAATCCGCATACGAAATACCCGGCTTATAGTTAGTTGTACGTTAAAAAAAACAATCAAAATGATAAATCATAAATAAATAAATAGTGCCACTACACGTATTTTGTTTCAGTCACTAGTCACTACGAACCACTTTAACCTAAATAAAACTTGCAAAAGAGGGAAAAGAATTGGCGGGAACACATTTTATAATCCCAACTCCAAAATTAACTCTCTCTCTCTCAACAAACCAACATCTACTTTGATCGGTAAACATGTACGGAGGCGATTTTGACGGCGCCGCCGCCTTTTCCGGCGGCGGTTTCATGCCATCTCAGGCCACTCAGTCTACCGATCCTTTCCCCTCTGGCTTAAGCAAAGTATGTATATTATTATTATTATTATTATTATTATTATTATTATTATTATTATTGTTTATTAAAGAGTTAGGGTTTTGTTTCCAGTCAGTTTTTAAGTGTTTGTTAGTTAGGTTTTTATATTTAGTTTTATTTTTTATTTTTTTTATAGTGTGATTTTGTTTATATGCAGCATCGGGATACGCAGACGCTGATTCCGTTGACCGTCAGGCAAATTAACAAAGCGTTGCTGTCAAATGATGATAAAGTCAATATTCTCATCGACGGTGTTGACGTCAACAATGTAAGGTTTCCGTTGTTCCTCACCTGTTTATGACACGATTAACCTGTTTAATAAAAGCTAGACGGTGTGGTTTTATTTTGTTTTTAAAAATAGTTAAAGTTAGGAGGCTAGGAAAAGTTAACATGAGAAATAAAGTAGATAAACAAGTCGTTTTCATGTTTGATGCTTGTGTTACTCGCGTCGTCTCTGATATGTTTAACACAATTAGACTTATTTTGCCAGTTTTGTGACATTATTAAACATGTTTAATAAAAAGCAGACCGTGTAGTTTTATTTAAAAAAAAATAGTCAAAGTTAGGAGGAATATAAGATTTATAGGAACGTTATAGGCGTTGAGAAATTAAGTAGTTAAACGAGTCGTTTTCGTGTTTTGTTTGATACTCGTGTCAATCGCGTCGTTTCTTATCTGTTTAACACAATTAGACTTATTTGGTAGTTTTGTGACACGACTAAACATGTTTAATAAAAAGTACACCGTGTAGTTTTATTGTATTTCAAGACTTAATTAAAGTTAGAGGTTGGGAATTTGGGATCTATTATTTATTCTCCTTGGTATGTAAGATGTATTAAAAAGTTATAGGCATGGGAAATAAAGTAGTGAAATGAGTTGTTTTCGTGTTTGATGCGTGTGTTAATTGTGTTGTTTCGAACTGTTTAACAGGATTAGACTTGTTTTGCCCATTTTGTGAGTACCTTTGTGGTTGTTAAAGTTGGGTTAACTAATTTTTGTTCAGTTGTTTACCAGAAGGTCTTGGTTTGTGTTGTTACCTAGTGAAGTTATTGAGTGCCTTTGTGGTTGTTGAAATTAGGTTAAGTTGGTGGGGATGGTGATGAACAAGGCTGAGAGGGTTACTGATGTTTCCTTTGTGCTTGATGATGGTACCGGTCGCATTGACTGCAACAGATGGTATGGAAATGGAAGTTATATTGTGTTTGTGTTTTTTTTGCCTGGTATGCCGTATGTGGTTTTATTACTTAATGTCGTGTTTGTGATGTTTTAGGGTTCATGAGGCGGTTGACACGAAGGAGATGGAAGCGATATTGTACATTTCTATTTGTTTGTTTATTTGTGAATTTAAGATTAAGCTGGAGCAATGTATTCCGATTGAAATCTTAACATTGTTTGTTTTTATTTTATTTTTTAAATTTAGGGAAAGAATGTATGTTCGAGTTCATGGGCAACTGAAAGGCTTTCAGGGGAAAAAGCAGTTAGTGGTCTTTGGTATCAAGTATGATCTTCAATTTAAATTGTGATATTTGTTGAGCGCCTTTCTTACTCTCCATTTCTCAAATAGTAATAGTGATAGCTGAAAATTATAAATTGCATAGTTTGAGTAGTTCCATTATAGAAGATTATGATGTTTTATATGAAGGTATGTTTTTAGTTTGCTAAAGTATCATCTATGGGTTTTTGAGTTTCCTTTATAATCTAGAGCCCCTTGTCGAGTGATTGTTCAGTTACCTGTACCATATAAGTTGTATACTTGTATCATTTTTTTCTTGTTGTTTAAGTTTTTGGGTACGGTGGTTGTATTATTCTTTTTTATTTTATTTACGGATAGGTTTATAGCTAAATAACAAGCACACCCATGCATTTTATAGTAATCACTTTCCATGGCATTTGGTTTTCCTTGTGCTTGATCATTCTATTGTTATTGATATCTTCACTCCTTTGGTTCCTTATATGACTTTAGTTCCTTATGTATGAACTCTAAAATCCAAATTACACTGAGTATGCGGCTTCCTATGCGAAATTCGAATTTTGTGTCAGTAAGCTTAGTTCATAATGGTCTTCTATTCTAAAAAACCCATGTAAATCAATAGTATTGTAATGGGGAAGACATGGGTATTAATGGCTAGTTCTCAATATGAGTTTGATTCAGATGTGATAGTTAAGCATCGTTAGAATAAGAATTTCTTGTCTTTTTCTTTAGTCTTAAGCCTTTTCATGTGTTGTTACTTGTTAGTTGATGATTATATCTATGAATAAGCATTTTGAGAAGCCCACAGTTGTGAAGAAAGTAATTAGTTAGAAGTTCAAAATATACTTTTGGGAATCAAATTCAGCAGTTAATAATGGGTATGTATCTAAACATAACCATACCCTAGGGGTTTTAACAGAGGGATAATATGTATATTTTGTGCAAATCTTTCTACCATGTTAAAAGTGTTTCAGCATCTTGGAAAACAAAGACTTGTTCCACATTGTATGGGTAGAGAATCATTGACTGAGTTGAATGGCTTACAAGAATCTAGATTATGATGACATATGTCTTCAGTTAACTATCAGTTCAGTTTTGAGTTAGCAAATTCGTTTGCTTGTTTGTTATCCCTCTTACGAACTGAGACATGTTATCTAATTTTCATGTCACATTTGCTAATGCTTAAGAGAATCTTTGATTGTATACAATGTGCTTAGTTAAGTTTCTGGACTGCTATCATACTTACTTTATTTCAACTGCAGGCCCGTGACTGATTTTGATGAGATCACACATCACTTTGTTGAATGCATATATGTCCACTCTTACAACACAAAGTTAATGGTATAATTCCTCAACTTCACCTTGATTTCTTCTTATTCCACACGTATTCAAAGATGAATATTTGCAACTATTGACTGTATATCTTTGTAACAAATACGATGTTTTGTTTGTGTTAGAAACAACAACCCATCAGCAGTAATCAAACTCATATGCCAAATTCAGGTGTTGGCACACAAACCTATCAAACCGGCCCATCAAATCAAGTAAGTCAATAGACTCTGTTTTCAGTTACATTGAAATCAAAATTTGAAAACTGTTCATTAGAATAGGTCAAGTTAAAGGAGCTAACAAATTTAACTGAAAATGGAATGGGTATTTAGCACATAATTTATCTATAAAAAAATTAAAAAAAGGATAACAAATGTGTGAATGGGTTGCCCCAACCTATCTTGACTCGTTACTCTCCGTTCATCTGGCTTTGATTGAAAATTACCAATTTTGTTTGTTTATTGATTGTTAGTTCACCGGTCAACATGTTGCTGATGGACTCCAGGGAGTCGAGAAAATGGTGTTAGATTATTTACATTTGCCGGGTAGTTTGTAAGTTCTTCAAGTACCTCCTATCAGTTATCAGCCTATATTTCTTTATATATTTTGATATAAAAAAATGCTGTTAAATCTAGATGATTAAATTTAATGGTCAAATGTGAAATATATTCTAATGTGACAAACTTTATATAAACAGAGCAAGGGAATCAGGAGTACACCAGGATGAACTCGCTAAACAACTGGGCATCCCTTTGAACAAGATAACGTAAGTCTCTGTTGGCCTTTTACGAGCATATAACACACAAAATCACATAATAATGTGTATTGAGATTTGAGGCTTGTGTTGTTTTTTACAGGGCCACGCTTGCTTGTCTGGCTGATGAAGGGCTAATTTACAATTCGATTGACGATTTTCACTTCAAATCCGGTGCGAATGGCTGATCAGTTTTGTCATGTAGCATCTGCGATATTGGGATTGTTTCAAGTAGGAATGCTTTGATGATATTTGTTTCTAAAGTTCCTTGTGTGTTTTCTATACTTGACCTTTTTGCAGTTTTAAGATTACCTATATAGATTATGCTGGTTTGATAAAAGACGATTTTTTATATGTTTCAGGGGGTGTTTGGGATTGATTATTCAAAACAGATTATGCGTTTTGGAAAAGCAGGGGTGGAGCTGCTTATAGATTATTGCGTTTTGGTAGCCTAAAAAACTGATTATCTGCGTTTTCAAAACGCAATCCAAACACTAAAAACTGATTATCTGCGTTTTCAAAACGCAATAATCTAAAAATCAGATTCAAAACGCAATCCCAAACACCCTCTCAGTCTACTATATGGTATTTCAAAATAGTTACATATTTGCTGGAGTTGATACATCCAATTCAAAAGTGACAACTATTAAAAAATTTAAGTTCGGGAACCACTCGAGACGGGCTCACTTAAAGCTAACCAAGGCCGTACGGTTTCAGGGGGAATCCACCAAGGCCGATAATCTTGCACGGGGCCCGATAGAACATTGTCAAGCCAGCCTTGACGGGTTGTCGGTTCAAAACGGACCGACGGAGTGACAATGGGTCACTCATGACGAAAGTCACCTTCCAAAAAATAAAATAAAACTTACAAGATATCTGAAGAGGTATAACCCGGAACGGACCTCCGAACCGCCTTGAGCGGGTCTCCGTCTCAAACTTACTATTTCAAGTCCAGCACTTATTTAGAATAAACACTGGACTGGGGGACTTGATGAGCCATAGTCCGGAATGGACCTACGGGTCGCCCCGAGCGGGTGACTGGCGTGAACTTATTTAATATATCTTATTATATTGTACTAACTCGTTCGCGAGGTTCAACGCTACTGGACCTGGGACTTGTAGAGAAACCCCAAACTGGGCATGACTCAATTATGTTAGGGAATCCATTTGGGTAGCCCATTGACTTGGGTCCATTTGGAAAGCCCATTAACTCCCTATATAGAGGTAGAGGAGAGTTTTCTCCTCCAAGCCTAGGCCCCTCTCTACAGTCTCATCCTCTCTTTCTCCTTCTTATTACAGATCTGGCTATAGAAGATGAAGGGCACTCTCATCCTCACCTTCTCTTAGAGGGCTTAAGCCTACTTGATCAACCGGGTAAGTTTTTCCCTCTTCACTATCCAACATAAGATTGAGATGGTGGCTTACTCAGGTATGTTTGGCAAGGAGCTTTTATGAGCTTCAAGATTCAAGCTTTTAAGAAAAAGCTCATACTCAATAAAAAGTCGTGTTTGGTTGAACGAGCTTGAAGCTTTTAGGTTTGGAGAAAAAGCTCTATAGTGAAAAGCTACTAGTACTAGCGTTTAAAAAAAAGCTCTTACTAGCTACAAGCTTTTAATGAGTAAATGACACAAATACCCATTATATAATAATAAAAATAAAAAAACATGCATACAAACTTTTAATTAATGCCCATTTTGGTTATTTTATACATTTTATTAAAAGCTCAAGCTACTCTGTCAAACATCAAAATATAATTAAAAAACTACAGTTACCAGCTTCTAGCTACAACTAACAGTTATCAGCTTCCAGCGACAAACTACTTTTGCCAAACATAACCTTAACCTTTTTAATGGTTAATACCGATACGGTTGCAAAGTTAGTTTAAATAACAGGAAGTTACAAAAGGCTGAAAGTGTAAAAAAAGAATATTTTTGTCTATATTGTCGAGCCACACAATTCGAGTTTGAGTATTCTAAAGTTTAACAAGTCGTGCTTGGGCTAGGCTCATCTGTCGGTGCTATTACAAAACAATCAAAGTATCATTGACGATTAACATAATGACACTTTTCTCTAAGTAACATACCGATAGGTTTTACAAAGAAAAACCTACAAAACTTCCAAGAATAACAAGATGAAAGAGGGATCAATGCACAAAGCTTTCTTTAAATTTTTCATTCATGTTCTTTTCAATACAAGACATCGAAATATATATGCAAACACTTGGTGCCTACACTACATACAATAATTCCACATGGCCACTTGACCCACAAATTGCATTAATATAAAATGTATTTAATTTAACTACTATTACTTTAATGCAGTAAATGAAAACAAATGCAGAATTTAACTAAATCAAGGATGACGTGGTATATTGGTGTGGATTAGGCACGTATCAATAACATCACAAACCTACAGCACAACTGCTATTGTCTGTTTGGTTACTTGAAAGAAGAAACAGCCCAGCCCAGCGCAACCCGAATGAGCTATTGACCCGAAGCAATAAGTTCATAGTGTCTTTCAAAATCAAGAAATAACATAAATGTATCATATTCTATGGTAATTAGTATAATGGTAAGAAAATCGATAACCCGTCTCTGCACCCAAAATTTGAAGCTCCATGGAGGTCAGTCTCTTGACCTATGCTTTCGTTTCTTACTCCTGAATCGATACACAATTGGAAGTTATATCAGATATTTGTCAAAAGTCAAACTCGGCAATACTTGAAGGAAAAAAAGAAAAGAGAGTACTTGTCATGTGATCCTGGATCCCTGCAATACTTTAGCTTCCGATCAATGTGCTTCATATCCGAAGCAGTGGGTGTAACAAGGTTGTTTACCTGGATAATCACCAACAGGAAGTTTAAGTGAAGCAACAAGAAACAGATTCAGTCTGGTCAATGGGTCGAACCCGGTTCAAGATATAACGTGTCAGTTTCTTGGAACATGTTAAAACCAACCAGGGTGAGTTGACCCGCAAATACTGGTTTGTACATTCTTTAAAGATTATGGAAACAATATAGTTATAACCATAAACCAGATCACATAATATTATGATCTAGGAGATGTAGATTTGCAGGCAATAAAAATAGACTTTGGGCAACTATCACTCAACTTTTACATGATCAACCCATTTGACCTAGTCCCTGATAGGCTAGAAATATTTATTTGATCCATTTGATTGGTTCATGTTATACAAACCCATTTGGCACGTTTAGAACTAAAATGGGTCGAAATTGTCAATCTTTAGATGAAATGAGTTACTGCCTCAATTTGCATTTTGCAATTTTTCTATATGATAGAATTTATATTTTAGAGTAAATGTAAATCATGTGGCTAACAATGAACAACTATACTTACCATCTGGTCAATAGCATCTAGATATTTTGTGAGCTCAGGAACAGGGCGTGCTGGATGCTGACGGGAGAGGATGCTGTTTAGGTATCTGCGTAGGTACATGATTTGAAGAAACCATAATATTTACATTCTAATACATCTAAGTAGAGCTAAGCAAATAATAAATAATTCCAGAAACATAGCAAACCTTTCAAAGTTGACAACTGGGTACTCCTCGTTTGCTCTACGCAGAGCAGCCAACGCTAGCTACACCATATGACCAAAAATAAGCAATTTAAAAGCTATGTTTTAGTATGATTAGAAAAGCTTAATTCCTATAAAATAGTAACTTCTTTTTCAGCGTGATTTGTGAGATTTTATCCAAATGGAAAGCACCTCGTTTAACTCAAATCGACCCATTTGTAGGTAAATGTTTAGAAACTGTCACCTCTATGAAATTACTTGACATTTTGATATCATGAAATAATCTGCTACACAACTATCAAGTGTGTATTACACAAGCTAATATATCTTAAACACTCCCCCTCTGTTACATGATAAAGCTACCTAAATAACTAAAATAAGATTACCCGTTCAATTAATCATATGATATTATTAACATAGAAGACTAACCATACCATTTACCATTACTCTTACTAAAGAGCATTGTGCAATCATCCTTATTACATGTCATCCCAAATTTCTTGAGAGCCCAAGGCAAACAAAAAGCTAGTCTTTCACATTAAAGTTGTGACACCCTAGGATTTTCTTGACATGATATCATTTTAAATAATTTAACAAAGAAACAAACAAGAAAATGTGCTTAAATCATCCAATAGAACACATGAAGAAAAGCATTTTTTCCACATAACTTATTAACTACTCTGAATTCTTTCTGTTAACTATCATAACCCAAAGACAAAAGTATTTAAAAGAAGTTCATACAAAAGAACTGCATAGGACTGCTACGGATACCTGACCAGGAGAAAACAGAAGAGATGCCTCTGTTCGCATTGTCTTATCTGCTACCATCTTAGCTGTCTCATGTAAATCCTATAGCAAAGAGAACAATTATAATCCAATGAGTACTTATAGCTACAAAAAAAGTTAATCAATAAAGAAATTTATGCATGACCG
This sequence comes from Ambrosia trifida, assembly GCA_028751855.1. Taxonomy (NCBI): domain Eukaryota; kingdom Viridiplantae; phylum Streptophyta; class Magnoliopsida; order Asterales; family Asteraceae; genus Ambrosia; species Ambrosia trifida. The sequence goes on from CM054127.1 coordinate 41,258,775, forward strand.
CCCATAATAAAGAATACGGATAAATCAACACTATCTTGAACAAAGCTAAAATCTGATCAGGCAAAAATATAACAGATTTAGGGACAGTGATGATAGAGCCATAGAAGTAACCGGAACCTTCAAATGTTGAAGTTGACCATTGCTTGAGTATATAAAATCCTAGCAGGATAATGCAGGTGCAAATCATTAGCTAAACAGAATGAAATAAACAAATACTCCAGAAGTTTAGATGAAGGGTGCAGAGAAATGGGAAAACCAACCTCCATATCGTTGATAAAACCATCAATTGGGCGGTAGGGTGAATAAACGATAAGATCAAATCCAAGAGACTGCAAACAGAAACAAACTAATGTTTAGACATGAAAGCCAAGGGAAACTTAAATGAAAAGGAAAAAGTCATGTGAGTCATTTCATGCCTGAAGAACAATCATCTCATTATTGAGAATCACTTGATGATCCTGATCAATACCCTTACCAAGCTCTTCAGCTGATACATGGTTTTCTTCTGCTTTACAGGCTGTATATATGCAAGTCAACCTGTTCTAATGCATAGGCATTAGAAAGAGCAATACCGAAAAACATGCGATATTTTCTTCTCGGGGAAAAAAAATTGTAAATTAGGTTGAATAAAACTTTACATGATGTCTTTTGGATGATGTTCCATCACTGACCATTGCAGATAAAACCTTTTGAAATATATGAGAGCTGTTGCCTAAAAACCATAAAAGAGAATTAACAAGATCCAAAATGTAAACTTGTGAACTAAAGATTATCACTATCCCCTGATTTTCTATTTATTTTCTTCGTAAAAGGAAAAAAAATTTAGGTACCTGTATTTTTCGAGGAAATTTAAACGCATCACACACGTCTTGAATTTTGAACTCATAAAATGCACGCAGATGTTGTTCCTCCTCTATCTTAAGAGGTTTTGTACGAGAATGCTTCTCACCTAATTGCAAATCGAAGTCAAAAAGTTATCAGTGAATAGAAGAGCAGAGTGAACCCAGTGAGTAAAATATCATTCTTAAAATACCATTTTCCTTTACATCACTTTGAACCTCTGGATATGATAATGTACCGTCAAGATCAACATCCACCCTTGTTGCTCCATACTACACTCATCAGATTACCAATCAGGAAGCAATATGAATCATGTCATACCAACACATATCAAGTCCCAATAGATCTCAAACGAGCTTAATATTATGGCTAACAGCCAACAAGTTTTATTGATGAAGAAACCAACTCTAAACTTCATACAAATCCCCACCAACTAACATGGTATATATAGCTAATCTATCTCATTAGACTATAACTAGGATTCCAATTAATTAATTACATAATAATTATCTAACATACTTCCTAAGCAAGTTATAGAATAGGTTTTGTTACCTTTATATTGAGCCAGGGGGTCGGTCTCACTGGAAACATCCTCTCTATCCCTACGTGATAGAGATAAGGTTGTCAACTTACTCTTCTCAGACCCTACCTTAGCTTTGCTATTGGTGGAATTTACAGAGTATGATGATGATGACTTCCTAATCAAACACGTATAGGAATCTAGACATTTATATACTAATTAATTTATATTCTAGGACATGATAATTAGAACTCTAATAATTTAAACCTTATCACGTCCAAACCATCTATAACTATCCAACTCCTTAAAACCCCCCTTGAACCTTGCACGCCAAGTCGGTCTCATTGTTCGGAATTCCTAACAACATATCACTCAATTTCTACAACATACGATCTAACAAATTCTCAAAATAATAACCAAAAAAAAAAAAAACTCAGTGCCACGCTATCGAAATCGGATTTCTTCCATACCTTCTCCAGCATCTGTTTTGCCCTATGATTAGCAGCCTTGTACTTCTCTTTCTACAAAAAAAACCCAAATAAGTCACTTCAATTCAATTCAGCAAACCAAATTCCTTCACAACAACGTACATTAAAAGAAAATAAGAAGAGACCGACATAAAACGATTGTGTACCAATTCATGAGGAGTAAATATCCACTTGGCTCGGTGCGTAGAAGTTAAAAAATCAGCCATGGCTACAACATATAAATCAATAACAAAGTTACATTACTATTCCAACATATCACCAAAAAAAAAAAAGAAATATTCTTTTAATCAACAATAATATAAGCTTAATCAGATAAAAATGTCAGTAAGTTCATACCACCAAGAGTTAGAATCAAAGCTTCAATATCTTCTACAAGTCATTCATCATCACTTCAACAACATAAAAACATAAAAATTAAGTACATAAACTTAATTTGACAATCATGTAACAGTGGCAAGAAAATTAGGGCAAATTGCTATATAGAATAACTGAATTACAGTTCCAAGTACGTGATTTTATATAATCTAAACATAATTTGGTGCATTTTTTTTTTCTAGAATATTGTAACCACAATATGTAGGTTTTCATCAAGTGTGTGTATATATATAAAGGAAAATTGGGAATAAAATAAAAGAGAGAAGAGAAACCCTAATTTGGATTAGTGATGGTGTAGAAGAATCAGAGAGCGGCGGAGCACCAGGCGAGAGAGAGGTCTTTGCTTTTTCTTGTGCAGATTTATGTGTTGGTGTTGTAATATAAGTGATTTTATAGTTAATTGAGATTTGGTTATATTACGGGGAATGGTTAAAAGATTGATAATAGTTGGAATACACGTGGGTATGTTTAGTAATATTAACCGGTTGCTGGAAGCTGTTAGCTAGTAACTGTAGTTTTTTAAATATATTTTGGTGTTTGGAAGATTAGCTAAAGTTTTTAATAAAATGTATAAAATGACCAAAATGGCATAACTAAAAGTTTGTATGCAAGTTTTTTTATGCTATAATGGGTATTTGTGTCATTTACTCATAAAAGCTTGTAGCTAGTAGGAGTTTTTTTTAATAAACGCTAATACTAGTAGCGTTTCAATATAAAGTTTTTTCTCCTAACCTAAAAGCTTCAAGTTTCTTCAACCAAATAAGATTTTTTATATTGATTATGAGTTTTTTCTTAAAGGCTTAAAGCTAGAAAGTCTTAAAAGTTCCGTGCCAAACATACCCACAGTGTGATCATGGAGTGACGGGAGGAAACAACATTTTGTAGTCATGTTGTCCAACCTCTAAAAAACAACGGGGGTGGAGGCGGCATGGATAGGTTTAAAAAAATAGAAAAATCAAACAACCAATAAAAAAAAAAGTCAAACAATCAATAAAAAAATCATCTATAGTCCAAAGAACAAACCATAACCATCCATCTCATTCTCAGCTTTTGTCCCACGCCTGTGGAAATCTACCCCCAACCTGCCTCACGCCACCTTTCACGTCCCCACACTATGTAGCCTTATAGCATGTGCAGTTGTAAAGGGGGCGTTTTTTCATCACGTCGGCAAATCAACATCACTCTTTTTAGTAAAAAAACATTTGGTTTCAAGCCTCTTAGTGCATCTTCAATTATTGGGTAATTATTACGCAAATATATATACACATCCATATATGCGTGTATTCATTGATTTCCACACTTTTCTTCGCGTGATTCAAACCATGAACCACTCAATCACGAGTAAGGAGGCGGTGTGCCGGCGTGAAATGACTCATTACGTGGGGCCTTATGAGGTATGTATGGAGTGTTTGTTTGTAAGAGGTTAATTGGATTTTTCGACACCAAAAGACCTTTAGGTTTAAGGAGTAGCATCATTGAAGGGGTCACAGGGTTGAGAACCTAATGGGGCTCTCGCTTCCTTAGGGTGGATGAGAGACTTCTTTCATGTATCATAACCTCCTCCAATCTTGGACTGTCTTGTCAGTTTATCCTAAAATAGGATAAATATACAAAAACGCTAACACTTCTTTCAACTATTCTCTAACATTTTTTTTAAATAAAAAATAAATTCAACAACTAAAAATAAATTAACTTTTATTCAAATAAAAAACTAGATGTATTCTCATAATATAATACTAATTAATATACTAAAATATTAATTAAAATCCTTCAATTGGGAATACGTTCTTATGATTTCTACGCCGCAACACGATCAAATTATTTCCCATCATAGATTCTTTGCTAGTCACGAAGGGCCACCATGATCGCTTCCCCAGCCGTCACCTCCTCGCTTTTGTTTTCGATGAAGAGCATTTTACTTTTTTTTTTGCCCTCCATATGGATTACACAAAACATTTGATAATTAAGGTGAATCGTGATGTCTATTTAATATATCTCTAGGTCGCAAATCCACCGATTAAATCGAGTAATATTATATTTCTAGTCGATTGAACAAGTCACACAAAGCGTATACACAATGCATAGAGCCCATTATAGTTGTAGGATGTGCGACTCAACCCGACTGGCTTGTTCTGGCCAAGTTACATGGTGTAATCAGAATCTGTTTTGACTTTGAACACGTCCATCCTGGCGGTTTTGCAAAAACACATGACAAATGCAATATACCAGGATTGTCAACGGATCATGCTATCGGGTTTCTTTAAGCCAAAAGCTCTAGAGGCCCGTGCATTATAAAACCCCCACATATAGTCCAGTTGACCGACTTGCTTCTGGTCCAGCGGGTATAGATTATAGCAGTCAAGTCTATGATCCTGTTGTCAAAAGGTTGACTTTTTCAGGTCAAACATATACGGGTTTTATTTAAATTGCAGTATTTGTTACAAACCTTGGTGGTTTCGGAGATAACTAGAGTGTCGAAAGAAGTCCAAGTCAACACATGGCAACAAGTTTCATCAGTCTTTCGAACCCATCTTTGGTTGAAGATGATAACACGTGAATGCTGCGACCAAACAAATGTAATGAACAAAAAAAGATTGCTCCTGATGATAGAAGCATCATTTAAAAAATGCGAAAAAAGAAGTAACTCCGTATGTTTCACATGACTGAAGGTCCAACTTACTTGTTAAACAAATGTGACAGGGTGATGCACTGTAATCAAGAATCTAAAATACGAACACTATTTTTGGAAAAAGACTTACATGACAATGTTGTAGGATGTGCATATAGCAGAAGATGACAGTGTGTTGCAAAGCATATTATCCCACACAAACTAAAATACACCAACAGAAATCTCCAAGAAAAACATATCAAGTAACTTACAATAATTGATGACATTAAGATTCTAGAGTTTGCCTTGCCAGTGGATCATACATCATGTAAATTTGTCATGTTTTCAAGCATCAAACTCTCACCCATCAAATCTCAATGGAAGATCAGTACCCCTGCAAAGACCAAAACATGAAATGATTACTTGGATACTTTAAGAATTTGTTTGCATTCAAAGGCTAATTGATGAATTAGAGAATTATAAAGATAATAAAAGACTCTCAAACATCATATCTAATCAAATTTAGAAAGCATTTGAAGCTCTTTCATAAGCCCAAATATGTCCATAATGGCACACATGCACTATTATGTGAATATATTGCTGCATCAAAGACCTTCTCAGGTGTTGACTTTCTGCTAAAAGTTTGACAATATATTTCCGCATTAGTTACTTGTCAACTAATGTGGAACACAGAGGTAGCACAGTAAATGGATATTAACTGAATCACATCTGGACGTATCCCAATTCTTATTTGACTAGGAAAATAAAATTGAATTCAGAACTGAGGGATGCTAAACTTAACACTCATATTTGGACCAGTGATCAAAATCAGATTAAGCCAACCTATACATCTACAAATATGTGAGCTTTTATGAACTTTGATTTAAGTCCTTATTCTGAAATACAGATGCACCATATTTTAGATCATACAAACTCAATAGATTTAAAAAGATAAAATAAAAGAGAAGAAAGACACGATGAAATTTCATAGCTCAATGCTTACAACTTACAACTTACAAGACAAGAAATAGTTATATTCAGGCTTCCATAAACTACATAAGAATGAGACTCGAGCCTTACTTAAAAGAACACGCATTTGATCTTATGCCTTTAGATAAATTTTATCTATCCAGTGTCAGGGCATCCGCTTGGTGCAATTTATTCAGGTTGTTAGATTAATTAAATCACTAAGCAAACTACGCTACCTTAGTGTGGAATCGTGAATTAGTGAATCAAAGGAAATAAAATCAAAGGATGGAAAAAAAAGAAGGGGGAAAAGCAACTCAGGCAGGTGTTGACCTTTAACTCTAGCAATGACAGGCCATCATCTATAACAATAAAAAACTTTCCACTCTCTTTATATTCTTGTTCAACTGTTGCCATTTTGTATCCTTGAAAACTATTTTGCTTCGTGTGTCACTTCATTAAGATTGCAATGCCTTAAGTTCGACCAAATGCTTCATACATCATCAATTTGTGTGAACTAATGATATTTAGTAGCATTAGACATTCAATTCTAGGTTTTTATGCATAAGATTCATCTATGATTAGACTATGTGAGCATGTTCTAAGCTAAACTCATATACGCATGACTGTACAAGAAATGCAAAAGTCTTGATGGCATCTTAGTATATTGAGCCGCTTGACTAGTTGACTCCTTCCAGTGACTTAAATTCAGTTTAATGAAGTTGAAGAGATAAGTAAACTTGCTTTCCATCAAACTTATAACCATGACCAAAATGTTAGAAGTAATCTTGATTTATTATTATCTAAACATGTGTTATGTTATAATTGAACTTATGTTAGGATTTATTATGTTTGTTATCCTAAGTCTAGTTACCCTTATGTGAATGGTTGTCACACTTAGCAAAGGGTCATGTTGGTTCAACCAACAGTCGCGTCGGGTTCCTCACACCGGTTTAGTCATACCGGTTGGTATGTATATATGGGTCAAAACAATGTATTTTATTTGTGTGTTGAAAGATAAGTTTCTTAAACTTCCTTTCTAATAACTTCCCTCCACTTTTCCCTCTATTCAAATCAATCGCATATTATCATCATCAAACCAAATCAATCCAGAATTTCTATATTCAAAACATGGCATCAGAGCCAACGATCAAGACCTGTGGTATATTCGATGTAGAGAAAAACGAAGCAGTCAAGAAGAAGATGGGGACAGATGGCGGTTATGGATGTGGACCGCTAATCCCTAGTCTAGTGTATGATTTTGAGAATCATAGATGGAAGGCCAAGAAGGCGAACCAAGAAAGCATAGGAGACTCGCTCAATATGCAATTATCTTCGTTTAACATCGGATCAAGTAGTGTATCCGTGTGGGATACCGAAGCAAAGAAGAAAAAAGATGCACAAGAGGAATTCGATCGGCAAATCGGAACAGAAAAGAAAGTGGCCGAATACCCCTCTACTATGTGTTGTAGTAAGTGCAAAGAACCCTTTCATTATAGGCGTAATTGTCCTAAGAAAATTGGTAAAACCGAATTTATGGTTAAGGGTAGTGATGAAAAGGGTTGGGATGATTTGTGGTTTGTTAGTTTGACACGCCAAGAACATGGGTGTGGCACCAAGAGATTGTTTATTGTTCTAGACAATTCATATGGTATAGATGGTTGCCCTAAAGGCTATAGGAAAGAATATTTTCGTGGCAAGGGTAGTGTTGCGGTTGCAAGTTGTGGAAAAGAACACAAGATTCAAGATGTGTTCTACATACCCACACTTAGAAAGAATATATTAAGTGTTGAAAAATTGACACAAGAGGGTTATGAAGTAGAATTTGAAGGCGATGTTTGTTACATCAAGAAGCCTATTATCCAAGAGTTTAGAAGGATAATACTATGTCGCATATGTGAATCGGATGACCATTTCACATTTAAGTGTCCCGCATTTGATCAAAGTGGTAAAGGAAAGGAAAAGGAGAGCCGTGGTGTAGGGGAAACAAGCGGCCGAACCTATTCAGAATTTTCGAAGGGTTCAAAGTCCCAAGGCAAGCGGGTTAGGTTTGAAAGCGACAAGTTGGAGGGATTAACGAATGAAGACAAAGAAAGAGCGTCCATTTTTAAGCATTTTGACGACTTTTCCATTAATAAAGATCAATATGAAGGTGTTATGGAAAGAGGTCCGGTGATGTATCCAACCGAAGGATCCGAATTGCAAGATTGTGTTGTGTTTATGGACTTGATTCACATCACTAGTACGGTTGAGAGATACAAGAGAAAGTTTGAATTGGAGTTTGAAAGAACCGTTAATTGGTTTATGAAGGAATTCTTACAAATGAAGAATAAGGCTCCAATCCCACCAAGAGATGAGACGGGTTATCCAATATGTTTGTTGGATCTATACAAGACGGTGCAAGTATTTGGTGGTTATGAGAAGGTAACAAGAGATGCAAATTGGACGGTAGTGGCCATGTCAATGGGATATGGAAGAGGTTTGCCAAGCCTAGTGTCAAAGGAAGGTATCACAATGAATTTGAGGCAAACTTATGTTCGTTATTTGGAGATGCTAGAGTGGTATCATCTCAAGTACAAAGGAAGAGAGTTGGTAGTGGAGATCAATGAAGAAGCAATGGAGGACTATGAGAACAAGAGAGCCGAATGGGAAGACTCGGCATTGCCCCCGAAGAAACGTTCAAGATCCTCATCAAGTGAAGACTAAAGCCAAGTGGAGAATCAAGATTAGGGGGGAGATTGTTAGAAGTAATCTTGATTTATTATTATCTAAACATGTGTTATGTTATAATTGAACTTATGTTAGGATTTATTATGTTTGTTATCCTAAGTCTAGTTACCCTTATGTGAATGGTTGTCACACTTAGCAAAGGGTCATGTTGGTTCAACCAACAGTCGCGTCGGGTTCCTCACACCGGTTTAGTCATACCGGTTGGTATGTATATATGGGTCAAAACAATGTATTTTATTTGTGTGTTGAAAGATAAGTTTCTTAAACTTCCTTTCTAATAACTTCCCTCCACTTTTCCCTCTATTCAAATCAATCGCATATTATCATCATCAAACCAAATCAATCCAGAATTTCTATATTCAAAACACAAAAGATATTTAGATACAAAAGAATATAGAACGCAAAACAACAACACACAACCAAACAAAGTAGACACAAACCACAATAAAATCAAATCTTAGTTCTAAACGAGTTAGCCATGAGGCAATTGAAAAATGCATCAGAACCTTAAGGCGGCACTTAATGTACACGTGAGTCAAAATCTCTGTTTTCATGGCTCATCCAGGTGCTCACCTAGACCCACTATTCAGACACAATGCAGCCTCCTTGCTTCACTTTGAGAGACTCACTTTCAAGCCCTCAGGCGCATTTTTTAGGCCAACAACCCACAGGGTTCTAGCCAAAAATCGTCTGAACAGGTCTAAAACAATTTAAAAAACAAGTCTTGAAATCAACCAAAAACAACCTAAAATAGTCTTTAGAGAAGCCTACAACATGTCTAAAACCCCTAAATTTGATTTAATGGCAACACCTCACACACGTGAAGCTCTCGCCTCATGCCTCACAACCTAACCGCTAAGGGGCATCTAATCAACAACTAGTCAGTGCTTACATAATTTGAAAGCAAGTCATATCTAACATTTGTGCTCAAACAATACAATACATGATTGTACACCCAATCCTATTTAACAATGTAGCTAACCAAACCTAAGCACAATATTACATATCGAAACCACAAAAATCAGAATAAAAAAGAAAAAAAACCCTAACCTGAATCAACGGTTAACTTCAGCAGGCAACGGGCGATTAAATCCACCACGACGGTTCATATACTGTCTCGGCTGTCGTTTCGTCACTGCCCTAATCCCACTCACATCATTCCCTTCAACCGGCTTCCCTTTAGTCGAATCGAACCCAACAGGTATCCCCATCATCTTCATCATCTCAATTTCATCGGCATCCATTTCTCCACCACCTTCACTCACTTCCACATCTTTTGAACTCTTATTCTTCTTCTGCTGCTTCTCCTTCACTATCTCATCGACAAAATCCGACACCACAGTCGCAGTACGCTTGTCGTCGTCGTCTTCTCCGTGCCTACGACGCTTACGTGGTTGGTCAGGAGATGGTGTACGGTGATGGGTTCTTCTTCTGTGTCTGTCGGTGGATCGAGAATGTGATCGACGTCGGTCAGGGGACCGGGTTCGTGACCTGGTGTGGTGTGAACGAGATCGGTCTGGTGTGTGTGAGCGTTTGCTCCTGTCCTTACGGTCTCGGTCACGGTCATGGTCGTGGTCGACGTGTCTCTGACGGAGACGGTCACGATCGTCTCTGTCTCGTTTCCTGTCTCTGTCTCTGTCTCTATCTCTATCTCTATCTCTGTCTCTGTCTCGATCACGATCCCTGTCTCTTCGATCGGCCATAGTTAGGGCAAAGAGTGAGGGGAATTAGGGTTTTGAAAGAAACAGAAAAGTAACGGTACAGAAAATAAGATAACGCTTTGGTTGTATTTTTTGGGCTTTGAAAATCTAAAAAAGATTGTTGTATTGCTTTACCAGAGCCGAATCAAGCCGAACCAGGCTAAGCTTGAACTTAAATGAGCTAGCTCGGTTTGGCCCGGTTTGGCTCGTTTTTCTGGTCGAGCTTGAGCTCGGCTCGTAAATATTCGAGCTGAGCTCGAGCAGGCTTGAACCAGCTCGTTATTTTTTTTTACAAAAATTTATAAAATAAAAAACAAAAAAATAAAATTACAAATATACATGTATATTTGTTTTAGTTTTCAAATATTGTAAAGAATGGAATGTATACTAAAAGCAATCTATTTATAGGGTTAGGATCAAATACAAGACACTTTTTCTAGGAAAGGTGAGAATGATTGTGATCCATTGATTATATATTTGAAGGGTTGAGATTAGTTTGTTTGAAAAAAACAAATAATAAATTAGAGGAAGGGCATAAAAGGAAAACCACATTTGTTGACTTTCTCTCTCCACATGTAATGCACATGTCAAATCCCCATCATTTTAAAACGTCTATAACTTTTTCATACGACATTTTTTTTTCAAAAAAATTTCACCGTATTAACGAGCGTTTTTTTATCTTTAATATGAGTACCACATTGCTACATTAAAATTGAAAAAAAAAATCGTGCTAAATGGGTTTTTTTCTCCGTTGTGTCTTATGATCGTTCATTGTGTTATAGTATGCATGTGTGCTTTATAAATATGTTATTTATGTTTTTTTAGTCTACACATGATTTAACTTTGTCCATTGTGTTTTTAGTATGCTTTTCATTGTGTTTTACGCAAATGAGTTTTGTATTTAGGTGTACATTGTGTTTTATTATGTTGTTCACTGTGTTTAAGTCTATTATTCATTGTGTTTTAGTCTTTTATTTATTGTGTCTTTAATATGTCGTCCATTGTGTTTTATTAGACTGTTCATTGTGTTTTATACTCTATTGTTCATTGCATATTTAATTGGTACTGATTGTGTTTTACGTTATCTCCATTGTGTCTTACGCAACTGGGTTTTCAACTTTTTTTCAAAAAGTATTCATTGTGTTTTAATCTTCTGTTCATTGTGTTCTTATTATGTCGTCTATTGTGTTTTACACAATTGGGTTCTTAACTTTTATTTTCAAAAGTATTCATTGTGTTTTATTCTTCTGTTCATTATGCCTTTAGTATGTCATCCATTGTGTCTTACGTAACTGGGTTTTCAACTTTTTTTTTTTTCAAAAGTATTCATTGTGTTTTAGTCTTCTATTCATTGTGTCTTTAGTTTGTCATCCATTGTGTTTTATTAGACTCTTGATTATGTTTATACCCTATATTTAATTTGTGCTCATTGTGTTTTACACTCCATTGTGTCTTACGCAAATGGGTTTTGAATTTTTTTTTCAAAAGTATAACAATATAGTACTTATATTAAAGATAAAAAGACGCTCAATTTTATGGTATAATTTTTTTTTTAAAAAAGATGACGTATAAAAAAGTTACGGACATTTAAAAATGAAGGTGGAAATGACATGTGACTTGCATGTGCATATGCTTTTGACAAAATTACCCCTCCCACTTGTTTAATCTTTGGACACATATCATTTTCTAGTGGCTTCTCACCTTCTCATTTTTTGTAGCTTTTTGTAGAATAACCCAACCCTCTATTTATAATTTGTGTTTTTTCTATTAATTTTCGTATTTTATTGATTAATTAAGCCTAAAATGTCAACAATTCAACCTCCTCTCACATATTTTTTAATTCAAACATTTAAAAATAAAATTAATACATAGAAATAAAATAATTCGAGCCAGCTCACGAGCGGAGACAGACCTAGCTCGAGCTTGTTTACAATCGAGTCGAGCTGGCTCGTTTTTTTAGCTTTTTTCGAGCGAGTTTCGAGCGAGCCATGAGTTCTGAGCTTTTTGTACATCTCTGGATTGTTGGCGTTTTGGAATATAATTAATTATGCATGCACACAAATTGTATAGCAAATAGGAATCATGGTATTAAGAGCAGAGCCTCAATTTTATTATTCGCTTTAGGCCTCAAGAAGCTTGAGCCGTGTGTGGCATAGGCGTAAAACAATGCAAAGTAGCACCAACGATACACCGTCGAAAAGCCAACCTTTGTGTTCCGTAGCTAACGGACTATAATTGAATAAAATATATATAGTGTAACAAGGAAAGAGGATTAGATGCTAAGTCAATGGGTTGCAGATGTGATAACGAGACAAGTATTGATAATCTAATCTCATACTCAATTAGAAAATTGTGTCCGGTGTCATACTCATGAGTTGTCCGTTACTCACTACCCATCAAGGGGTCACGGTTTTGGTTATACCACATATATCTAGTGCGATCGTGTGTGGTTAATTATTAAGTGTTGGACCAAAGGGTTTCTACTTTCTAACTTATTGGTATCAAATTGTTGGAAAGATGGCCCCCTCGTAAGGTTGAGGGTTCTAGTCTTACAGCGGATAAAAATATGGATTAAAAAAAAGTAGGAAGTCAGGGTCGAAGCACACTCTAGGATCAAAGTCCTGATTTGTGCATAACATGCGATTCCAAGTCATTTAGTCTACGAGATTCAACAATCATATTCCTCATCTTAATTTGGGTCGCCACAATACTGTCCATGGAGTTTTCTCGAAGGCATATCAGGGCAAGCATGTTGGCACAATAGTACCTCATCTAGGACTTGATCCTGCCAAGTGCCATCAACCTTTAAGCTTTTGTGCATTTTTTGTGAAATGAGAGCACAACATAAGATTATATGATCTCAATTTTTTTATCATCAAAATATACAATTAGCATTTGTGCATGTATGAACCAAAATATAGTATCTATACATATAATAAACCAAAGTCATTTTAATGACATGACACTTAAAGAGGGTATTCTCTCCATTGAGTGTGCCATGTGTCATCCCATGTGGCAAGAGCTTTATTTTAGGAAAATAATAATTTAAAATTTAAAAACAAAATTAGATTTTTATCTCTAATGTTTTCTCCCATAACTTTTAAACGTTAATATCTTTTGTATACGAGATTTTTTAAAGAAAAAAATTACACCAAATTAACGAGCGTTTTATTATCTTTCCAACGGGTACCATAGTGCTATATAAAAAACGGAGAAAAAAACGACTATTCTTTTTTGTGTGGTTTTGTTCATACTGGAAAAAAACACAAAGTGTTCAGGTTATTCATTAATCATGTATAGGCAAGTCATTAGTTATGTTCAAACCAGTAAATATGAATTTTATTTACAACATGTGTTAGCATTGGAGTTGTACATTGTTTTAGGTTAGGTTTTAATATTAGAGTTATACATTGTTTAAGATTATGCACTAACATTGGAGATACATTGTTAATTGTTTTAGGTTAAGTGCTACCCAAAGCTTTCCTGCATGTAACTGTAAAACGCATCAGTCTATTTCAGATGTAAAATTGATATTTTAAATTAGATTTCTCAACCCGGGACGCTCCCGTGATATAATCTAGTATATCATATATCACATATACATTCAAACAACATAGCAGTTTAGCCTTTGTAGAGCAAACATTCCCTAAAAGATTTAAAATACAACTTAATCATAATTACACTTATGCAATAGTTATCTCATATTTCTTCATGATTGGTGTATCTATTACCACCGTAGACGACGACCAATCTGAACCATTCAAATCCCACGCGATTCGAGCCAGAGAATCGCCTACCTCACCAACCCCCGAAAACAAATACGAAAACGGATTTAAAGGTTCCGGGACCTCTAAAGCACCTTCCAACATTTTCACAACAGTGCTCATAACCGGCCTACTCTCAGGCCTATACTGAACGCAACAAAACGCTACCTTAACCATCCTTTCCACAACCTTTTGATCATCCTCTTCAATCCCACATACCATCATCAAATCGTTCAATTGGTTCTTTTCGTATTTGCCCCACGCCCAAACCGGGAACCATTGTTGACTATCGCCAAGAGTCACATCCATGTTCCTCCGCCTCCCAATGATCTCAAAAAGTAACATTCCAAAGCTATAGATGTCACATTTTGGTGTAACCGGAAGAGGCATCCATAGCTCGGGTGCAGCATAGCCCGGGGTACCCCTACCTCTAGTCATGGTTATATGACTCTTATCCCTATTGTAAAGTTTGGCTAAGCCGAAGTCAGCTACTTTTGCGCAAAACTTTGAATCCAACAAAATGTTTCCTGGTTTAATATCATAATGAATTATTTTTTGAGGACATTCTTCGTGCAAGTACGTGAGGCCTCTTGCAGTCCCAAGCGCAATCTCTAAAAGCGTCTCAATCCCTAAAACGTCGCTTGTGTTTGCTTTAAACAAGTGGTTATCCAACGAGCCATTGACCATAAACTCGTATACAAGAGCTATTAAACTTGATTCAAAGCAAAAATTAAAACGCCAATAATGTTGGCAACACCTTTGTGTTAAGGTATCTATTATGATTGATTGATAATGATGAAACATCGTACAATATATATACACCTCCTTGCCTAACAAACTTCCTATCAATATGGAAGGTTTCCTAATCTCTATATGGAATATAGTAAATACAATAAATACTAATAATATTGATTGCAACATTATCGGCTGATACTCCCCCTTAGCCTGAGCGATGATGAGGAGCAATGGTCAGGCTAGATCGAAAACCTTCAAACAGTTGTCTCGAAAGACCCTTCGTAAAAATATCGGCATATTGATAGGAGGCCGGGACATGTAGAACACGCACTTGACCGAGACGGACCTTCTCCCTAACAAAATGAATATCAAGCTCAACATGTTTGGTGCGTTGATGCTGTACGGGATTGTCGGACAGGTACACTGCAGAAATGTTATCACAATAAACTATAGTGGCTCGGGTGATGGGGATGTGAAGCTCTAACAGTAAGTGGCGAAGCCAGCTAGTTTCGGCTACGGCATTTGCGACCCCTCGATATTCTGCCTCTGCACTAGAGCGTGAAACCGTAGGTTGACGTTTGGAGGACCACGAGATAAGATTAGTACCAAGAAAAACACAATACCCAGATGTGGAGCGTCTTGAGTCGGGACAGCCAGCCCAGTCTGCATCTGAATACGCCACTAGAGATGTTGTGGGAGAAGCCGTGAGGTGCAAGCCATAGTCAAGAGTACCCTTGATGTACCGAAGTATCCGCTTTAAGTAAGCATAGTGTGGGTCACGAGGAGCATGCATAAAAAGACAGATTTGCTGAACGGCATAAGAAATATCGGGTCTAGTAAATGTCAGATATTGTAATGCCCCGGCTAGACTTCGATAAAGTGTCCCGTCTGGTAACAAATCACCAACCTCAGCACTAAGCTTGGAAGCCGTATCCACGGGAGTGGAGCATGGCTTGCAATCGGTCATGTTGGCCCGATGTAGAATATCTCGTGCGTACTGGGACTGAGATAGAAATAACCCTTGGTTGTTACGTGTAACAGAGATGCCCAAAAAATGGTGTAGAGTTCCCAAATCAGTCATTGCAAATTCTCGTGAGAGCAGGTTAATTATGTTCTTGAGTAGAATGTCCGAAGATGCCGTTAAGATAATATCGTCAACATATAACAACAAGTAGGCCGTGTGACCTCCATGGCGATAAATAAACAAAGAGCTATCGCAGATGCTACCTGTGAAGCCGTGCGATGTGATAAAGGTGGAGAATCGGTGGAACCATGCTCGGGGAGCCTGCTTAAGACCATAGAGAGATTTGCGTAAGCGGCACACATGATTGGGCTTGGACGTATCAGAAAACCCCGGAGGTTGAAACATGTACACTGTTTCCTGTAAATTCCCGTGCAAGAAGGCATTTTTGACATCAAGTTGATTAATCGGCCATTTTTGGTTAAGGGCAATGGACAAGACTGTGCGGATCGTAGCAGGCTTGACAACCGGGCTGAATGTATCTTGGCAATCTATACCAACAGTTTGAGATTTTCCATTTACAACGAGTCTTGCCGTTCAAAAAAAAAACAACGAGTCTGGCTTTGTACCTGTCTAAGCTTCCATCCTGTTTAAATTTATGACGAAACAACCACATACACCGAATAACTGGGTGATTATCAGGCCTAGGAACCAATTCCCAAGTATCATTATCTATTAACGCTTTATATTCAGTTAGCATAGCCCGTTGCCAATTTGGGTCGTGTAAAGCTTTAAGATGTGAAGTGGGTATAGGTGATATGGGATTGGCCGAGTGGGTGGTGAGACTATATTTAGGATTGGGTTTGTGTATACCATCTTTGCCTCTAGTTGTCATTGGGTGGGCATTGATGGGTTGTGGATTAGGTGGGTTGGGCTGTTGGAGAGTGGCGGGATGGTGAGATGAAGGGTTTGCGGTATTGGGTTGAGGTTGATGGGCAGGTGTTGGGCCAGGAATTGGTTGGACAGGTGGTGGGCCAGAAGGTGCGGTAGTGGAGGTTTGGTGTGGATGGGCCTGTTGGGTGGGCGGAGTAGGTGGGGTTGGGCCGTTTGATGGGTTAGGGCCTGATGGAAATTGGAAGGTGGTAGTGGGTGGTTGGTCATCATCAAGGAAGGTGTAATGGGCCGGTTGTGTAGTTGCGGGAAATGGAAAAGTGTTCTCATCGAATTCGACGTGACGGGAGATATGGACTTTACCTGTTGAAGGATCAAGACAACGGTAGCCTCGGAAATTCGGTGGATAGCCAAGAAAGATGCACCGGATGGATCGTGGGTTAAGTTTGTTATGTTCCGTGGCAGAAAAGTTTGGGTAGCATGCACACCCGAAGACCCGAAGATGATCATATGTGGGGTGACATAGGTACAAAGCAAAAGTGGGGGTGTTGTAGTTGAGACGGGTGGTGGGGAGAATGTTGTGAAGGTAGGCCGATGTGTGAAGGGCCTCAACCCAATAAGAGGGAGGTATATGGGCATGGGTGAGTAAAGCACGAATGATATCGTTGAGACGGCGAATCATTCGTTCGGATCGACCATTTTGTTGTGAGGTTTGGGGGCACGAGAAACGAAATGTAAAACCATTAGTTGTAGCAAAATTGTGAAATGCATGATTGTCAAATTCTCCCCCTAAATCACACTGAAAGGCTTTTATGTTTTTGTGAAATTGTGTTTGGATATATTTATGAAATTTAACAAATGTGGGGAAGGTTTCTGATTTAAACTTTAGAGGGTAGACCCAAACATAATTAGAAAAATTATCTACTAAAACCATGTAATATTTATAACCCGCATTGCTAAGGACCGGCGAGGTCCATAAATCGCAATGGATTATATCAAATGGGGCATAAGTAAAAGAGTTAGAAGCAACAAACGAAAGCCGTTTACTGTTAGATAAATGGCAAGAGTCACAAAAATTAAAAGATTGTTCATTACATGGAATATGAAAAGTACTAGAAAGAAATTTTAAAACTTGTGGTCCAGGATGTCCAAGACGATCATGCCACTTATTGGATTCAGCAACTAAGAGAACTTGACGGGGTGGGGTGAATGGGTAGAGGTCACCGGTGCTATCATGGCGCGAAAGAGGTTGTCCAGTCTTGAGATCCTTCAAAGTAAAACCATATGGGTCAAATTCAACAGATACAAGATTATCACGGGTAAATTTTCGGACAGATATTAGGTCTTTAACAACGGTAGGTGCATAAAGGATGTTGTTTAAATGGTAAGTTGTATTAGGTGTTTTATGGTAGCCCTTACCCATTCCCAAAATTGGCAAAGATTGACCGTTACCAACTAAAATATTTGCATTAACAGATTTTGATACAAGAGAATCGATTTTACCTTGGTCTGACGTGATGTGTGAGGAGGCCCCGGTGTCCATGTTCCACTGCGGGATTGGTTGATTGAGGGTTAAAGCCGAGAGCGCAGTGCCGAGTTCGGTTGGCTGAAGTGGGTCAACAGGCGGGTTAGCCGAGTAACCGGGTGGGGCTTGGTAACCGGGTGGGGCTGGGAAAAAGTGGTTTTGGGCTGTAAGGCCGTAGCCTTGGGCCTGGGCTGGTGGATTAGTGGGCTGTTGAGAGGGGGCAGATTGATTGGGCCGGCTCCAGGATGAGGTGTAGGGCGATTGGGCTGGATGTGGGCAGGGTGGTGGAGCAGGCCACCAAGGGTAAGGGTAATAGGCTTGGTTGGACGGTGGGGCTGTGTTTTGGTTATATGGCTGAGAAGTTTGGTTGGTTTGATAGTATTGGTAGCGACCACGGCCTCGACCCCTGTAAGAGCCTCGGCCACGGCCCCTCCCACGGCCTTGGTTTTGGTTACGGTTGTCAATGGTGTGGGCCGGATGATAGGACGGTGGTGGATTTTGGTTGTAGGATGGATTCGGGTTCGTGGCAGGGGGTGAGTTAGAGGTAGGTGTTTGGTTACTCGGTGCATGAGAGGCAGTGAGGGCCGCTTGGATGGATTGCCTATTTGTTTGGCGACGTTGCTCGCGTTCAATCATGTCGCGAGCATCATCCCAAGACTTCTCGGCTTGAATAATAAATGAGGCCACGGTGTCGTATTCCTGTGGGAGACCCATGACCATTTGAAGAACAAGACGAGACTCGCTTACCGGATGGTCCACATCGTTTAGTTGGTCTGCAAGATCTTTCATCTTCTGGAAGTAATCGGACAAGGAGGAGCACGAGGACATGGTTGTGGTAGTGAAGGCATGTTCCAACATGGCAGCGCGGGCATTTTTATTGTTCAAAAATACCGTATAAAGACGATCCCAAGCCTGTTGAGCAGTGCAGCCGGGCTGGGAAAGAACATCCATGACGCGTTTTGCATACGAATCTGATAAAGTACCCATAATCCATTGGAGTACGATTGCATCGATCTTGGACCAAGACTCGTAAGTCGGGTCTGATTTCTCTGGAGGCCCGGTGCCATCGATATGAGGCAAAACGTCATACCCGAGGGCATGAAGGCGAAAGAGTTTTACCCAGTCGGAGTAGGTGACCTTGTCACCGTCGAGTATACGGACCTTGGTTGTGATATTAGTGACTGAGTATACAGGATGGAGGGCCTTGGAAGGGGTGTTGGCTGCAGTATTTGAAAGAGGCTGTTGTGTATCGTTCATGGTGATCGGCGACTGAAGCGAAAAAAAGAAAAAAACAAGGAGAAAAGGTTTCAGAGTTGGTTAAGCTCTGATACCATGTTAAGGTATCTATTATGATTGATTGATAATGATGAAACATCGTACAATATATATACACCTCCTTGCCTAACAAACTTCCTATCAATATGGAAGGTTTCCTAATCTCTATATGGAATATAGTAAATACAATAAATACTAATAATATTGATTGCAACATTATCGGCTGATACTTTGCTTATCATTATGTTATATATCTATAACTATATATAAAAGAATTGAACTATGATGACATGGCATTCAATAAGGTAACCTCCCATCCTTTGAATGTGCCATGTGGCATCATGTGGTGCATTTTTTTTTATTTTTTAATCAAATTAATAATCATTAAATCATATATAAACCTCATCTCTTTATTCCAAAACCCTAAAAAACATCTCCTCATCTTCTCCCTACCTCTCCCCCTCACTCTCTCTCTCTCAGACCCGTTTCGTTTATGATGAACATCATTATTAACTCTCTCCTTTTCTTCTACAGTTTATACATTATTATCTCAAGTACTGAAAATAAGAATTAAAGCTCAAGAACAAACAATCCTACAAGTAATTTAACTCAAGTACTGATATTAATATATATTATTCAATAATTTCCATTCAGTTGAATTGTGGTTGCTGTTCTAACCACGGCCAAAATCACAATTGATCTTCCATACTGACAAACATATTGCACAAGCTTTCGTCTTTATTATTAAACGATTGATCAAGTTTCAATGCATGGAGATGATTATGGTGATGATCATATTCGGGTCTTGATGATGAGCTGTGGAAGATCTGATGAGATCCATCAACAACGGAGGATTGGGTGAGATTAGCGACCAATGACTGCTGATAATGTTGTGATGATATCGCGCTATCCGTTGCTGTTATTATTATTATTATTATTATTATTATTATTATTATTATTATTATTATTATTATTATTATTATTATTATTATTATTATCCATGGCAGATGGAAGACTGCGTCGGCGACGGCTGGTTGTGGTTACAGGTGGTGATGATCCGTAGATAATAGTTGCAGGTTTGTGGTGATGGTGACCGATGGATGGTGATCATGAAAAGGCGCATGGAATTTTTCTATTACAAAGCGGCGCATGAATGTTGAACGACGGATCTTTTTTTTTTCTCAAAAGATCTTATGTATGGTATTATTTTTCTGTTTGTTTATCCAGTATTACCATCATGGCACTTAAGTTTGGATTTAAAGGCGCATATGAGCCGGGTAAACTGCACTGTTTTGACAACATTTGAGGTGGATAAACTGCAATGCTTTGACAACTTTTGAGGCGGATAAACTACATTGTTTTGACAGTAGTTAAGACGCATAATTTTCATTCTTTTGACAGCATTTGAGGCGGATAAACTGCACTATTTTGACAGCGTTTGAGGCGGGTAAACTGCACTGTTTTGGCAGCATTTGAGGTGCATAATCGGCAGTGTTTTGACAACGTTTGAGGCGCATAATGTGTTGATTTCTATTCTGGTTTCTTTTGTATAACTGCGACCTGCTATTCTTATTTCAAATTCGTCTCACCGGTCTGCGTCCCTACATCAATCTTCAGGTGTGTTTCTCAAACTTTTAAGTCGCCTTATCTAAGTTGGTTTCACAAAGATTGTTGGTTATTTTCTTTGTTTTCAGTTAGATTTAGGCTTTTAGAGAATTTTGTTTACGCCTAATGCATGTGTCTGCCAACATATATGTAATACAAATGGCATTACCAACTTACATTCAAATGTATCCAAATATGATTGTGTAGAGGTTCACATGAAGTAAATGAACTCTTATTTTTTTGTCCATATATATACCTTCTTTATTCTGTAAGTTCTGTTGACAAATGACAAAGAGTGTTGCAATGCATGAATGTCCTGTGGTTTAATGCTGATCCGTATAACTGAGTTTATATTTGGTATGTTTTCCTTTTTTTTTTATCATTTTTTATTAAGTCATATTAGATTTTTCAACCCCGGGACCTTCCCGGGGTAATCAGCTAGTATGGTATAATCAAAAGCTTTTAAAGGTTGCACTTCTATACAACATAAACCACATGAGTCTTGTTTATATGGAGATTTCAGTCACTTGCACACATATTAGTTGGCGAAAATTACAAGGTTAGACTTAGCCATAGAAAACGACTTGTCGTTTGTTTGTTAGTCTGAAACATTCAACCCCTTATAAAAAAAATTCCTTTCTATATATTTTTGTGCTATAATTAAGTATATTGTGAAAGCTTCTTTTTTGTTTTTTTTTTTTGGAAGGCAAACTTTATTAAAACACCACAACAAAAAGATCTCCAAGACGGAGATCCACAAACCACCAAGTTACATTACATCAAAAGAAAATCGTTGCCAATCCTTCCAACCCATAACCCCCTTTTTACATCTACTAGTGAACCACAGAAAACCCAACGCTTTTATGTCGGCAATAATATCCACCACATTCGAGCGAGCATCTCTGAAAATAACATCATTTCTCGCCTTCCAGATCCGCCAACAAGTAAGAATTAGAATACCATGAAGAGCCAATTTCTTCAGGTTCGGCCATCCACATGACAAATATACCTGCATAATATCATCTACCGAAAAAAAATAAAACTGCGGTAACTTAACCCAACTCGCAATCCCACTCCATACCCCACACGACAAAAAACAAGCCGTGAACAAGTGTTCGACACATTCCTCCGTTTCCTGGCACAAACTGCATCTATTATCCCCACAATCGATATTTCGTCTTTGCAAGGCCTTTTTTGTCGGTATCCTGTCCATCAACATACCACATAAACACATTGCACTTTATAGGAAGCCACTTGCACCATACCATCCTCGAACCCGGCTGCCAATTATGAGCCGATTGCAGCCATATCCGCACCTCATATACCGAAAAGTGATTACCAGCCCCTTTATCCCATATCCATTTATCATCCATATCTCCTAAACCAATGCCTTCAATTAGAGACAAACAATCCTCCAGCTCGCCAACCTCTTGATCAGAAGCTAGAGGCCTCCTCCAATTCCACATCATACTGTCTACTCCAAGCCGCTCCCACACCAAGCACGCCTTCTCTGCTTCAAGCCGAAATAACTCCGGAAAAAGACTCTTGAGCGAGAGCGGAGACGCCCAAGGATCTAGCCAAAAACGAATTTTTCTACCATTTCCCAATACACCACGGATCATGCTCATGCAATTAAACCCATCCACATTAAGGCGATAACCAGAGTTTATAAGTTTCGTCCATGTACCTGAAAATTTAGCATTAGTAGGATACGCATCCCATTTCCTATTAGAACCATGTATCGCATCTACCACTCTTCTCCATAACGCTTCCCCCTCATGTCGATATCGCCACAACCACTTTACAAGAAAAGCATTATTACAATCTTCTAACTTTCGAATTCCCAATCCACCCTTATCAATAGGCCTTGTGACCACATCCCACGCCACCCAATTTAATTTCTTCGTATCACCATCGCCCCCCCACAGAAATCTTTTCATTAAACCTTCTAACTTGTTTATGACTCCCTTAGGCGCCTTGAACAACGAAAAGTAATAACATGGAAGACTCTCCAACACCGACTTGAAAGCTTCTTTTTTGTTATATTTGGTTGGATATATATAAGATTGTTTGATTGATTAAGACCAGAAAGGCTAAAGTTAAAAGTGTTAAAAAATAAATGAATTAATTTGGCTATTATAGTATTATTCATTTGGTGGGAACATTTGAAATATAGCAAATATTCCCGAAGGTGCTGTTACATCGTAGTATTAGAACAATTTACGTGTCTTGTTATCTTTATGCCAGACTTAAACGTAGTTGTAAGATAACTATTAGAATATATTATTTAGGGTTTTACTATAGAGCCTACAGACCCGGTTTATCTCTATATATTGTAACCCTATTGAATGAAATACAATCAACTTATTCACTATTATTATTATTATTATTATTATTATTATTATTATTATTATTTTACATGGTATCAGAGCCAACCTAGGCTCTATATCGTTTCCGCTGCACCACCATAAAATACAAACCCTAGCCGGCACTACTTTTGAAGAACCCTAGACAGGGCGGTGTGCCGCCACTGCCGCCGCCCTGTCCGGCCACCATTTGTTTCGTTTTCCGTTTTGCCTTTCTTATTTTCTGTTCTAATAAATATTTGGTCTTGTTTCATTGATCTTGTTCTTGCTGCTTGAACCCGCCATTAAGTCATCATTGCAATCTTTGTTAGTTTGAGTTGGCCGACATCACCATAAGTATTTGGTTTGGAATATCTTGATCGATATATTTCTATATATGTATTCTTCATCCATCATCCCGATAATTATTTTTACATCATTGACACCAACACCAATTTTTACATCATTCCACAATTTTTTTTTGGTTTTGGGTTTCAGCAAATCTTTTCAAACAAGGCAAATATACCTTTCTTGATTTGTTGCTTGCGTCATCATCCAATAACAGAAATTTTTGGTTATTTTTTTTAATTACCCTAAGCCACTTTGATGATGCTACGACATCATATTCTTGATTCCTATTTCTTGCATGCCAGCCTTGACACACCACCTCACGACCGTGGTCGTCGGTTGTCGAGTTTCTTTTTTTTTTCAGCAACCTTTCTTCAATTTATTTTTCTATTCCCGTTCTTGCCGGACCACAGTCCAGTGTTATTGATCAAATCACAGTTTGATCTCTCTCTCTCTCTCTCTCTCTCTCTCTCTCTCGCTTCGATCTACGGATCTCTTCTCTTTGGATGATCATCATTCACGGTCACCAGCCTTCGCTACCCCCTATTGTTGGCACACCGCCACACGACTATGGTCGTAAGGTGTCTATTTGTCCTTCCTTTTATTTATTTTTTCCACAACCTCTCTTTTATCTTTTGTATTGTCATGGCCAACAAAGATGGCATTGCTACTTTATTGGGATCTAGCGGATCTTTTTTATCATTCCGGGAATTAAGAAACAAAACCAAACATGGGGAACTTGTGGACCGAAATATAGTCAATACTGAAGAGTACGGATATGTTTTTTTTTGGCAAAGTCAAGAAGATTGCAAAATTTTGGACTAACAAGTCAAGAACCGAGATCGAGACAAGTCTTTTTATTTTTATTGTTATGTTCTTTATGTTTTTTTTGTTCTTATTGTTTACCAGTCCGAGTGTCCGATGCTCTACCGCTCTGACTGCGGGGGAGTATTAGAATATATTATTTAGGGTTTTACTATAGAGCCCACAGGCCCGGTTTATCTCTATATATTGTAACCCTATTGAATGGAATACAATCAACCAATTCACTATTATTATTATTATCTTACAGTATTTTATTACATTGTATGCTTGAAATCGTTATCTAGACTTAACTAAAGTTAGCGTGCTCAAATGGTCGTAATTTTGGTTACAATGTTCAAATGCTCAAATAGACGTAACATGATGCTTTATGTGAATCATATTCGTTTGACTTTATCATGTTTGTTTACTACGTGTTTACATAATGTCTTGATAAATCTTGACACATGAGTTGTAAAACATATTCTTTAAACTTATATTATACGTATACAAACTAAGTATGCTCACCACCATTATTTATGTTGACAAAATTATTTCCGTACATGTTTCAGGTTGATTGTTGAGACACTTCATGTTTGACATTGGGACGTAGTAAAGACTTAATCCATACAACGTGTGGAATTATATTTGTAATTGATGAATATCTTTAATTGTCATGAAGCATTTGAATAAAATATTTACACTTTAGTACCATGAGCTATTGAACAATCGTCACTACGTGACACTTCAATGATTCCGCCATCGGTTGGGATGTTACAACTTCCCATCTTATCTAGGGGTGTTCAACAATCGAATAACGTATTTTCGAATAACCAAATCGTATTTTTTGAATTTTTATCTTTTACACAAATTCTTAGATTAAGATATAATTTGATTCAAATTCACCATAATCAATAATTTTTTACTTTTAATTTTAAATCTATTACAAACTTATTATTTTTAACATTTAATATACTAATTTATAAAAATAATAAACAATAATATGTTGAATACACGAATGTTCAAATTAGTAGGTACTATAACCTTTTAGTGTTTGATGATGTATTAAGGCTATTCGGTATGAGGAGCAGCATAGGTGCAGCTTGTTGTAGCCAGGGGCGACAACACCGCCTCCTGGTCCATCATCATCAAGAACGAAATTTGGTTGTCGTGCTAGTTGTCCCTCTATCTCATCCATATACCATCTCTAACCATTTATAGCCAATGATGAGGCTTATCATCATAGTGCACACCACCCCTTAGCCCATCCTAGTGAAATGCCCCAACTCCAGCCTACATTGAAGCCTATCCTCTCCTAACAACACTATTCAGCCTAAGATACATATGTAAATTCGACTATGGTAAAAATAGCAGAGACTATACTTACCGATTTAACCAGAAGCATTGCTGATTCTATCCAGAAGCTATTGCCGAATTTCATTTGCGATTTGATTAATGTGAAAATTTAGTATAGTTAATCGTTTAGTTCGTTTGCTGCCTAACCTTCCCGATCTCCATACCCATTAGGCATTAGCCTAAAATATTACCTAACACCACATAAGTTGGCTATAACACATGCCTTGTTATTGTACCAATTCTGTTATGGAGTGGGACTCTGAGCTGAGCGGAGACGAGGAAGAAGCCTTTTTATTAAAGGAGAATGGTGGACCCCTTCCATTCCCCGTGGATGGCCTGCTGCAACCGGCGCCCTGTGGATTCGTTGTTACGGACGCTTTGGAGCCTGATCAACCTATTATTTACGTTAATTCTGTTTTTGAAATGGTTACTGGATATGGATATCGAGCTGAAGAAGTCCTTGGTCGTAATTGGTCAGTACTTTTTTTTTTTCTATGTTAACCTGATTGAAATTGTTTCAAATTAGCTGTTGTAGGAATGGCTAATTTCTTTAATCATCTTGTCTTTTGGACTTGAACTGAAGACCTCCATTGGTGGTTAATCCGTGCTAGGAAGCTATTAGTGACCAACTTGGTTTTAAAAAGCGTGCCTGAGGCGCAACAAGGCGCACTGCCTAGCGCATCAGGGATTTGCGCCTGGGCAATTTCAACGAAGTGCAGAAAAAGCGCATATTTTTGAATTTTTTTGGGTTTTTTTGGCCCTGAGGCGCGCGCCTCTTGTACCCCGTGAGTTTTTATGCAGAAACATGTTGTACCTTGGGGTTTTTTGGCTTGTACATATAGGTAAAATCATATAAAAACCTTATATATAGCTAAATAACGGGTAAAGGAAGCTAAAACCCTATGGGATATATAAAAAAATTATATAATTAGTGTGCACTTCGGGTACGAAAAGCCCACTACTTTTGCGCTTGGCGCCTCGCGCTTAGACCTCTTTGCTTTTATCGCTTTTTAAAACCAATGCGACTAGTGGCGGATCCAGAAATTTGAATTTTTTCAGTGGGTTCCTTTTGATAAATTATCATCCTTTTTTCTGAATCATACAAGCTTCTCACTATTTTACTCTGTTGTAAAACAAGGTCTCGAAGGCCGAGTACTCCCCGAGTAATCGCTACAAGGTAGGTCGCCGAGGACCGAATACCCTACGCCTAGGCCGAGTACTCCCCGAGTACTCTCCGACTAGGCCGAGAACTCCCCGAGTACTCCCGACTCCGACTAGGGAGCGCCTAGCGACTTTTGCAACCATGCTATTTTATATATTTTTTCTAAACCGAATAGGGCTGGATCCGCCCATGTTAGTGACCTAATGCTAGCGTTATGTAAGACGTTCATAATTCAGAGTTTATGATTTGATATGGTTCTTTTATTGGAAAATTGCAGATGACATTTTAGCCTGCGAGCATAAGCACAATTAGAGCATAAGCATAATTCCATTAATTTCATAAAACATTACAATGCTTCAAATATTTTAGAGAAGATGAGATGTTGAGGTACGACAACATCTAAACCGGTTTTTATAGCCGAATTCTCGCTACTTATGAAGATGACTTGCAGTTGAGATTTATGGTGAGTCGACTGTTAAAGTGGTAAAAGAGTTAAATGATACATGACTATGGTCAGTCAATCATACTTACTTCGATCTGTAATCCTGGACAGGAATCTTTTCTGAGCAACTTTGCTTAGTGTGAGCAGTCAACATGGGGTGTTTTTAAGAATTTACTGTATGAATCGTGTGCGTATATCAAAGTTTCAAAGTCATCCTTTTTTCTTTGTTAAATGCTACATATTTAAGAGACCTTATACATAACTTATATATATATTATCAAAACGAAATTTATATTTATTTACATTTATTATGTGTACTTATAACTAATAACATTTATTATATATTATTATTATTTTTTATAAAAATTCGGGTTATTACGAATGGTTGATATTGGTGATTTTGGATTTGTGGTATGATTGTTTTATCAAGATACATGTTCTTTCAAAAGGGCTACATTGGATTATGATATTTATGGGAGGGGGCCATTTCGACTCACTTACCTACAAATGGGTCAATTCGGGTGGTTCTTTTTAATTGCTTAAAGGGAAATAGATCAAAAGTTGCCTAAAGTGGTTCTTTTATGCGCAAAATGTCCATCACTTTATTCTAAAGTTGGTTTACCATTGAAATAGATGGTTTTTGTAATCGCATTCAACTCAGTTTTGTTGTTTATAAAAGCTTTAACAAGATGCGTTTTAGGTCAACCAATCTGACCAGACCTGTTTCGCTACGTGCTTGACCCATCCATATTGCCATCTCTATGATTTACTTTCCACTTCTATCTGTATTATGAATAATCCCTCTGAATTGTGGGTTTTCTGGCAGCCGGTTTTTGCAGTGCAGGGGTCCATATGCAAAGAGAAGGCACCCACTCGTGGACTCGATCATAGTTTCAGAAATGAGAAGATGCCTTAATAATCACACTGAATTCCGAGGAGAGCTGCTAAATTTCAAAAAAGACGGTACCCCATTAATGAACAGACTGCGTATGACCTATATATACGGCGATGATGATGAAATAACCCATATCATTGGTATCCAGTTCTTTACAGAAGTAGATTATGACCTGGGCCCACTTCCGGGATCAACAATAAAGGGAACCGTAAAAACATCCAATGTCTTATGTTCTGGTCCGCTGTCCTCGTGTATAACTTCAAGCAAGAACAGCAACTCTACTCGTGAGCTCTGTGGGATTCTACACTTGAGTGATGAAGTGCTTTCTCTTAATATTCTTTCACGGTTAACACCTAGAGATATCGCATCCGTTGGATCTGTTTGCACCAGGTTTTATGAAATCACAACGAATGAGGATTTATGGAGAATGGTTTGCCAGAATGCATGGGGGAGTGAAACAACCAGAGTTATCGAGACGGTTCCCAAGGCTAAGAGGTTGGGGTGGGATCGCTTGGCTCAGGAGCTCACGACTCTTGACGCGGTTGCATGGAGGAAGCTAACTGTTGGCGGTGTGGTTGAGCCTTCCCGCTACAATTTCAGTGCGTGTGCGGTTGGGAACCGTGTTGTTCTATTTGGCGGGGAGGGAGTCAACATGCAGCCAATGAATGATACCTTTGTGCTCGACTTAAATTCAAGCAAACCCGAGTGGCGGCATATTAAAGTTGGTTCACCACCCCCAGGTCGTTGGGGTCATTCACTTTCTTGTGTGAATGGTTCCAATTTGGTTGTTTTTGGTGGCTGTGGGCTGGAAGGGTTACTAAATGATGTCTTTTTGTTTGATTTGGATGCTAAACATCTAATATGGCGTGAGATTTCCGGTTTGGCCCCACCGTGTCCACGATAATGGCACAGTTCCTGCACTCTTGATGGCACAAAATTGATCGTTTCTGGTGGTTGTGCAGGCTCAGGAGTACTTCTTAGGGACACCTTTTTACTTGATCTTTCAATGGAGAAACCCATCTGGAAAGAAATATCTTTATCATGGACCCCACCTTCTCGTCTCGGCCACACGTTATCCGTCTACGGTGGAAGAAAAATCTTGATGTTTGGTGGTCTTGCAAAGAATGGTCCACTGAGGTTTCGGTCAAGTGATGTATTCACAATGGATTTAAGTGAGGATGAGCCGAGTTGGAGTTCTGTAACCGGGAGTGGAATGCCTGGTGCTGGTAATCCAGGTGGCATAGCTCCACCTCCTCGGCTCAACCATGTGGCGGTCAGCCTTCCTGGTGGAAGAATACTTGTGTTTGGCGGGTCAGTTGCAGGTCTCCACTCAGCTTCAAAGCCGTATATTCTTGACACAACTGAGGAGAAGCCGACATGGAGAATACTGAACGTGTCTGGTCGACCACCAAGGTTTGCTTGGGGGCATAGTACATGTGTTGTTGGAGGTACACGGGCTATTGTTCTTGGTGGTCAAACCGGTGAGGCGTGGATCCTAAGTGAGCTTAAAGAGTTGGCTTTAGCAAGTTCTGTCATCTAAAATATTAGAACAAAAACCAAGAACCCGAACAACCGGATCGAAAAAACAACATAATAAAAAAGACTTATGTAACTAATCACAAGTTACAATCTCTATTTTATATGAACATGGATCCCATTAATCTTTTGGCTGTGGCCCTGTAGGTGAGGACCCTTTATTGGTACATTATTTGCTGGACATATAATAATGGTTGTAATAATCATGTTGTGTGACCTTTTATCTTTTTTGTGAGTCATACCTTTTTATTACTTGCAGAGGGGTAGGATTTGGATGCATTTAGAAGCATGTGAGCCTTCTTGTTCACTTTATTTTTATACACTTGCTTCATGTTTTAATCTTTGACCAGTCTGATCCCATAACTAGTTAGTTGTAAAGATTCTTATACAATAATCTAAGATTGCTTTTGGTTTACATAATCTGAAGGAATTAGAATCCGTTAAAAAAATTGGAATACGAGAAACATAGATTTGGAATTGAACGTGCTGCTTTGAAGCGTTTATGCTGAATGCTGAACGTGCTACCTGGAATTGTTATGGATCTTAGCTGCAGGAAGATGTTGTAGATGGTTCCCCATCAACTCACGATTGTTGCTGACGGCTAAAGGCTTAGTTACCACTGATACAGTTACTATGGTTCGTGTTGTTGCTGACAGTTCCTACTGGTGCTGCAGATGGTTCCTACTAAGCAGTTACGAACCGTTTGACATGAAATGAAATGACAGTTTAGTTTGTTTATTGCAAGAGTAAATATGTCAGTAGGATTCTTTTTAAGGTTCATTTTGTTGGTGATGAAATAGACGAAAGACAATGCCTTTGTGCACAAACTACTACTTGTTTTCCACGAACTATAGCATACCAAAAGGCAAAAGCCTTGTGTTGGCTCACAGTCGTGAGCTTTGCTCCCAGTGACGCATCCAGGAACCCACGATTTTCCAATTTCAGTAGGTTCTTGAGAAGTGAGAACCCACAAAAGCGGGTTGGATCTGTCAGTGATTGCATCAGTTTAATGGACCCGTGTTGAAAATAGATCCGCTGATTGAGCACTAAAAATCCCATATATGTAATTTGAAAAGAAAGAAAATGCAAACATAACGTATGAACATCGTGTTGCCACATTGATTTAAAAAGTTTCAATGTTCTTACAAGTGCCAAATTACACGCATTTTATAAAATATGAAACACTGAACGGTGACTGAGGAGAGAGGGTGTGAGACGTGGGCACTCCCGTCTCCATACCCAACAGTCTTTCCATCCAAATAAATCTTAAACCATCCAAATAAATCTTAAACTAAAAGTTAACGATGAATCATTCACTGATTGTACAAACAAATTATAGCTTTACATTTACTTTGAACGAATATGAATTGACTTAACAATGTTATAATCATCATGTTATTTTTTATAATATATTACCAAATGAAATGCATAGACCATTAAACTCATAATCTCTTGGTTTACGGTGTCTCCCCTTATAAAATTGCAGGTTTAAATCCTTGCAAATACAAGCTGACATGGAATTAAGGTTTCAGACTTTCAGTTGTAATCTTCAATCCTAACTAACATTATTTCTAGACCACAAATCTAGAAATACCATATGCAGAAATTATTTGAAATAACAAGGTTGGGTTAAAATATGGACAATAAAAACCGGATCGGGACTGAACCGGGCGAATCTCTTCCGGTTCCAAACCGGTCAATGCCAAAATGGTTAAGTTCGTATCCTAAACCAACGGTTCCCCTACTTGGCATCTCGAACCGAACAGGTTTTCGAGGAACCAATTCCAAACCGGTTCGAACCGTTGGAACCATTTCTAGCCGTTGTAACCTTCTTTACCACCAACCAAAGTCACCATGTAGTTCCATAAGGTAGTGCAATTAGGTTTTTATGTTTGGATTGATCACAACACTCGAAAACACTAGAAACGCGCCCAAAACGTAATAATCATTCTCGTACACACTCATTTTATTTGTCTACTTTGCTTGTTTGCTACTTCAATTGTTCACTTTCAGTTAATGGCTTTATCACAACGGCATCGTGTTCACGTTTGGACTAAAGACGAGGGATACGCCTTGGCCCTTTGAGCCTTGCTTAGGTACACGATAGTACCTTAGACTTAAAAGAACACAAGGGATATAATTTGTACTATTTTTTTGGATTGCGTTAACGGTAGATTTGACTAGGGAATGAGTTATGCAACCGAGCAAACATTCTATCAAATATTCTCAATTTTTATTAGCATTATAATGTTTATTTATAATGCTCTCTGGGTCTGGAGTGGGCCAGTTGAGCCCTTGTCTATGGCCACTGGGGGGCGCTCAGTGGGTGTTTGGCCGGTCAAAAAAAAAAAAAAGTTAAACGTTAAAAATATGTTATTTAATAAAAAAATGGTTTTTTTATTTTTTTGATTCGGTTATTTAAGTAGTATTTTTTAATGTGTGTGCAAGAACCGCTTAACAAACCGAAATCAAAACTAAACCAAAACGAAACCAGTCTTTAAACTGACCAGACCGGAGAGGAATCGAACCGGCTTGACTTGGAACCAGTCAAAATCAAAATCGGATCCAAACCAGTTTGGGTTCGGAAAAAAATCAATTTGTGAATCTCTTGGTTAGATACTAGATAGCATGGTTGATCGGTCCATAAGTCGTCTTGGACCTGGTTGGGCCAGCACCCAAAAAACAATGGGCTGACCTGCCTTCACTTTCAATTTTTTTTAAACAAATAGTTTAACACTTAACTAAAAAAAGCCTATTTAAGTATAGAAAATATGTTATACTATTGCCTTCACTTTTTAAAATGTTTCAGAAGGTCGTAAATATCAAGTATGTTTTTTGTTAACTTTTATAGACAATCGATGTTATAAGTCACTGTTTATTTTATATGACTACAGTTTATATAAATGGAGATCATTTTGAGGATGCTAAAATTGCATATGGTTTGGCTTTGACAAGAAAAAAAGTAATCGAAAGTATATTTTATTTTTTAATTGGTAATTGAAAAGAAAATGTAAGTCTAATATTAATATACTCTTAATCTTAATTTCATGTAAATAATTTACTTCTCATTTATAATTTTTAAACTATTTATATAATTATTAGTAACTTAGAATATTGTGATTGATTGTACGCAATAGAAAAGTATCGTTTCAATCATACTAGTACGAATAACCATTTTAAAACTATTAAAAACTTATAATGTCTTTTATTTATTCCAAGGAATAAAGTTGCTACATTTTAGAAATAAAAACAAATGCCATGGGTTTGCTAACCCAATCCTATTTGATAACCAAATGTGGCATGTGATCTTGCGGAAGTGTCAAAAGACGGATGACAAAGGATCGAGTTATGTGGGTAGTGATGAAGGTATCGTATTTGAATTATCAATCATCAATGGGTCGGAAAAAGTTAGTATAGTTGATTTCAGATTTTACAATTTGTATATTTTGAAGAACTAGTGAGGTGCACGCATGTCGTGACGGGAGCACCACACTTAGATTGTTATTTTAGGACGGGGCGATTCGATTAAGTTTTGAGCCACAACAAACCAAGTTAGTTTTTAGAGCATGTGATTATAACCTAGTTAGTTATAAAAATAAATAAATAAATAACTTCTATCTTAGTACTTAAAACACTTTTTTTTTCTAAGAAGTTGCGCTATCCAGCTTCTGACCAGTCGCATTAATGCAAGCTAACGCCTTTGTATTTTGAGAGGACTTGGTTTTGTTTCGTACCACAACGACACAGTATCAGTTTTTCGATAAAATACAACGAAAGAAGGTATAAATTTCTACATTAACAACTTGCTCAAAGAAGATTATCGATGAGAGTTTGAAATTTATCAAAATTCAACACAAAAGTTCCTATCTAGTCGTGGAGCACTATAATACTTTTGTCTTTTATTCTTCAAACATCTACTTAAATATCGCCTCTGTATGTGTCTGCAAGGTATTTTATGATATTTTCCTCAATGCCACCAATTATTATCATAATCACATCAACTTTGATTTAATCAAACAAAAGCTCTAAAGAATCATCATCATATAGAAAACAATATGAAGCTAGCTTATGTCTAAACTAATACACATGTTAATGGTCACATAGCCTTGAAATACTAACCATACGATGTTGAGCTAGATATTTAATAATGTCATTGATGCCAGAAGAAATAAGGTTTGAAGTGAAGTTTGGAAAAAAAAAACTTCATCTAATAGACTCTTTGGAAGTTGGGTTCCTCTCCTCCTCATTGCAATCTACTATTACTTGATTATGAGAAAGCCGGCCTCCAATATAGCTTTGGTCATCAAACTGAAATACTCACTATCAGACCATGTGTAGTGGGAGGTGAAATTTTTTATCTTGCATGGGGCATTAATCGACACGTGGCATGCGTGCCCATTAAAGGAATCAAATTAGGATAGGGGTGTAGTGGTAAGGTGAAAATTTTCACCTTCCATGACATCATAGATAACATCATTTAATATATTATTATTTTTTATTTAATAAAACTTTGAAAATAAAAACAAATAATATTTTATAAAAGTTTTTTCATTAAACTAAAAAAGAAGATTACAATACCATAAAAAAAATAGTTAGAAAGACATAATTTTTTTTTACAAATAATACTAAAAAAAAAACACAAACAACCACGGTCTAAAAGTCATCGTCTGAGGAAAACTCGTCGTCATCTTCCTCGTCGTCATCTCCACTTTCTTCTTGTATATGCCGAACCGACCACGCATGTTGGGCAATATCCATCGCTAAAGCGTTATGTGTTCAAGCGTGTTCTGTATTCTTTGAGGCATGTCCACTTGAGGCATTTCCGTTTCGGCTTCCGGTATATAATTTTGACAGATCGCCTTTCCTTCATCTTCTAATATCATATTATGCATGATTATACAAGCATACATAGCATCTCTCATTTTCGTTTTGGTCCATGCATGACAAGGATTTCTCAAATAATGTCAGCGCTGCTGAAGAACCCCAAAGCATCTTTCAATGTTCTTTCGCGCAGACTCTTGAACTTTCTTAAAATGAGCTCTTTTTTCATCGTACGGATTACTAAACGTCTTCACGATAATCGAATACTTAGGATATATTCCATCGCCCAAAAAAATACCCGTGTGGGTAGTAGTGTCCATTAGCATAGAAAGATGCCTTTGATGCTCTACCCGAAATGAAATCCTCCAACAAAGGCGACTGCTCAAAAACGTTTATGTCATTGCATGACCCCGTGACACCAAAGAAGGCTGACCAAACCCAAAGGTCGTATAAGGCCATCGCTTGAAGAATAACCGTTGGTTCTCCCTGGTCACCTCGTGTGTGTTGACCTCGCCATGCGGTTGGATAATTATACCACGGGTACATTGCAAACATCGGACGAATCAGTCCGAACGTTATTGAATGCGTTAACCATATGATAACGCGCGTTTTTACGTATCTGATTTGACTCAACAGCATTGCGATTGGATCAAAATGTAACGTAATTGAATTTATATTGTACAATCATAAGGTATTTATATGTGATCCAACTCATACATAAGAAACGTACAAATAAAGCATGATCAGGGCTTGAAATTTTACCCCTAGCACCTTGCGACATGGTCGAAACATAGAGTAACTCGAATTTATACCATTGAATATGAACATATTATATTTGACCTCATTCAATTTGAAACTTTATTTATGATGAAAAGATAGACCAACTGGAAGTGTACAAAAAATAAGCACGAAAAAGTTATATACTTCTGTTTCAAAATAAAAAAGTTTACGTTGAAATGTAGACAAACTCAAATTTATACTAAAAAATAAATAAAAAACACTCTGTCAGTTGATGGTTTTCAATATCTATGAAGTTACAAAAATAATTCTGGTACCATACAATCTCACTTAAATTACCAAAATAGTTCCTTACCTTTATCCTTGGCCAAAAATTTATGAAAGTCCTTTTTGTGTGATGTCACTTGTTAATGGTAAGCTATTGATTTCAGTACAAGCCTATGAAAATGGCAGATTGTGTTATGAGTTTAAATAGAACATATTAGCGCATTACATGCGAATTCCAGAAATCAATTGCAAGGAAACTTAATCGTGAGGGGTATGAGTGAGTTTTGATAATGGACTTAGGGGGTGTTTGGGATTGATTATTCAAAACAGATTATGCGTTTTGGAAAAGCGGGGGTGGAGCTGCTTATAGATTATTGCGTTTTGGTAGCCTAAAAAACTGATTATCTGCGTTTTCAAAACACAATCCCAAACAATAAAAACTGATTATCTGCATTTTCAAAACGCAATAATCTAAAAATCAGTTTCAAAACGCAATCCCAAACACCCTCTTAATGAAGCTACAGTAAAACTTTTTGTTTGTTTTAAATGATACATCAAATGATTTGTAAAGGTTGTCAATCTTTTAACTTTGTTAGTTGATGTACCATCATTTATACATGGTTTACTTGCAAATTTATTATTAATTATTAGGTAAATTTTGTTATTATCGTAGAAAACATGCATAAATCTTTCCAACTTTAAAGATTTTGAAGGCTGGGTGGGTTGACATGCTTAGGATGGTGATTGGCGGGTGTGGAGGAGACTCGTCATGGATAATGGTCCTTTATCTTATCTGCCACATCAGCAAGGGGTAGGTTCATCATCCCTATGATGGTCTAAGGGTATGGAGTGATGAGCCTCCCTCATTTTTTTAATTAATTAATATTCTAATTTTAAAATTTAATTAATTAATATTCTAATATTAATATTAAAAAGTTAAAATTAAATTAAAAACATTACTTAAAAAAACACAACTAAAATTACATTAAACTACTCGACATAAAAAAATTATAAATAAGCTATTCTTGTCCGTTGTTCCAAATATATTCAACCAAGTCCGTTTGAAGATTTTGATGCGTGAACTCGTTTAAATCTTGTTGATGTGGGTCAACCGAAGCATCATTCTTCGCCGGGGCGTTTTTGTCATACTCACAGATGGTCGCGCCTTCGTCTTCGAGTATCATGTTATGCAACAAGATACAAGCATACATACAGTAACGTAGCTTTTTTGGGGTGAAGGCACGTGCTGGGTTTAAATGATCTGCCATTTTGATTGTAGAACCCTAAATAACCGTTCAACGTCATTTCTTGCCGCCTCTTGAAACTTGGCAAATTTCTTTCTTTTTTCCTCGAACGGCTGCTGAATAGTTTTAACGATTGTAGAATAAGGTGGGTATATCCCATCAGCAAGATAATACCCGCACCTGTATTCCACCCCCGATACTGTAAAGCTGGTATACGGACCGGTTCCTTTTATGACGCCGTAAAAAACCTTTGATTGGTTAATGACATTAAGGACGTTGTTTGAGCCAGGAACGCTAAAGAAAGCATGCCAAACTCATAGATCTTGTGAACAAACAGCCTCTAAGATTATTGATGGATGTCCATGATCCCCTCGTGTGAACATTCTGCGCCATGCATTCGGGAAATTTCTCCACGACCAATGCATGCAATCAATGCTTCCGAGCATTCCTGGAAAACCGTGTTTTTGGTGGTGGAATTGATACATTTGTTGGACCTCACTGGAGTTTGGGTTTCCCAAATATTTCATGCAATAGAGCTTCACCACACACTTGCTAAACTTGTACATACATTCTCGTGTAGTTCTTTCCGACATCTTGAAATATTCATCCCACGCATCGGTTGCAGTCCCTTACGCTAGTTGCCGAAGTGCCGTTGTTCATTTTTGTATGGTGGCGTACCCCCTTTTCTTGCCGACTCTTGTTTCTTTGTAAATTACTTGCGTTTGTCTTCAAATTGAGACGAGTAAGCTTGAACAAGTGTTGCACATTCGTTGTAAATACCATCGACAAAGTAGTAGCCATACCTGAAATTTACGTTATTAGCGTAAAACGATTGGAGCGGCTCAACCGCGTCGATAAGGTCATCGAATATAGGTGATTGGTCGATAACATTTAGGTCGTTATTTGACCCAGCAACTCCAAGAAAAGCATGCCAAAACCAAAGATCATGCGAGGCCACCGCTTCATGTATAATTCTCGGTCTAGAATGATCACTTCGATGAATCTGACCTCGCCAAGCCGTAGGGCACATAGCCTAACCAACATGCGTACAAGCGAGAATACCAAGCATTCCGGGAAACCCATGTTTTTCACCATGAACCTCGTATATGCGTTGGATATCATACATTGTTGGTTTAGGCAAATGTCTTCGTGAGTTAATAGATAATATCCATGCACAAATATATATTATATTTTAAACGACATTTGATAATAAAAGTGTAAACAATATGTGTAAGGTAAACACTCTCTCTCTCTCTCTCTCTCTCTCTCTATATATATATATATATATATATATATATATATATATATATATATATACCTTGACAAAAAAATGAAGCGACCAGTCGCGCGCAACTTTTTCGGACATGGAAATATACTCATCCATTGCGTCCGACGAAAGCTTGTATGCTAGTTTCCGAAGAGCGGTTGTACATTTTTGTACGGAGGTGAACCCTAGTCGGCCCCTTGCGTCTTCTCTTTGTTGAAAAAAATGATAACGCTTCGACAAATCATTTGATAGGTGCATGAATAATTGTCTGCTTATTCAAAAGCGTCGCCTAAAATGTTCTTCACTGTACACGGGATCCCGGCTGAAGTAGTGTCGTATCAAAGTTTCGTTTGCTCCCTCTTTATCACGATCAAGCGCTTGTTGTCTGGTTAGCGCGGGAGTTCTTCGTATTCGAGACCGGGCCATCAAGTATTCAATTGTTATTCTTCCCTCTTCCATAAACAAATCGACTTCTTCAGATGAGTCGGACGAAGAAAAATCGTTCTATGCCAAAGCCATTTGTAGAGAGTGAATTGAAAAAAAAATTGATTGTGAAATTGTGAGAATTGAAGATTTTGATCAAAACTTGCCAAAAATACAAGCTTAGCCAACCGTCGGCTGGCCAACGGTCGTCTTTGACCAGCCAACGGCTATATTTGAACCACTACCACATGCGAGTGTGGTAGCTTGGCCTCGCTCGCGGTTGTTTTCAAGTAAGGGTGTTGTGGTCTAAGCGATCTACGTGGATCAACTTGTGGCTCGCGACATCTCGCTCGCGGACCATAATACATAGTCTAAGCATGATTCATGAAGTAACTTTAAAATAGAATAAATCTAAAAATATATTATTACTAATTGAAAATCAAATAAAAATCATTACTGAACAGAATTACTTCCGGTATAAAAAAATCAGGAAATTTAGGTCAAGTTTTGTCATATTTCTATTTAAAACGTTAATTCTTAACTAAAATTCTTATGCAACTATTTATTAAAGTTTCTACTCAAGGAACATTACAAACTCTCTCCATGGGCTCTCGCCGGAAACCTATTCCGGTGGAGATATCGGCTAGAATAACCAAGTTTTTCGTATCAAACCTTCCGGACAGATGCAGCGGTGCGGATTTGGCAAAGGAAGTAAGGAATTTTGGGTCGATCTTCGATCTCTACGTGGCACGTAAAAGGAACAGGGAGGGGAAAAGATTCGCTTTTGTTTCTTTATTGGATGTTAAGGATCGTCGCGAGATGGAGAAGGTTTTATCTTCTATTCGGATGGGAGAATTTAAGCTTAAGGTTAACGTTGCAAGATTCGTCTTGGAGGAAGGTGAAGTCAATGAGCAGCGAAATTCCCGTCCCTCCAAGAATGTAGGGCAGAGTTCCCAGTATCGTACAGATGAAGGTAATATGAATCAGAATGGTTTTGCTGCAAACTGTATGTCGTTTAAGGAGGCGTTTTCTGGGGCCTCTAAAGGAAAAACGTTGGTGATTGAAGACTCCATTTGTGCTAATTCGAATCTGCATGGGAGATCGTTAGTCGCTAAACTATGTTCCCTAGAGGGTCTTAAGAACATTCGGTGGCTGTTGAAAGAGATGGGACTTCGGGAAGGAGAGGTGCGGTGCCTGGGGGGTTTGATGGTGCTTATCTCTTTCCGGTCCAATGATCATGCGATTATGGCCAGAGACGAGATGAAGGGAAGATCTGATGTGTTTTGCTCGGTGGAGGTATGGGAAGGACAAGTGGTACCCTTCGAACGTATTGCTTGGCTGAAGGTGGTAGGGATTCCCTTGTGCCTGGTTGATGATTCGGTTCTCGAAAGCATTGGGAGTTATTTCGGAGCGGTGGTAAAGAAACCCGTCTTGAACAGGTTGGAGTTGGATTCGTCGTTTCATTACATTGGTGTTATCCTCAGTCATGGAGTTCGAGTTCAAGAGGTTGTATTTTTAAAATGGCGGGGAAAAACTCTTAAAATCTGGATTGAGGAAGACGACAAAGATTGGTTATCGGAGTTTGTCCTTGAAGCCGAGGAGGAGTGGTCCGGTGATCCGTTGAATGTAGGAGTCCAGGAAGATGATCCGGTGGAAGAACCGATGTGTTCTCCGGTGAAGGAACCTAATTTGGAAAAGGAAAGTTCAGAAGAGGTAGTTAATGACTCATTTAATGGTGATAGGAGAGAGAGAGAGCCGAAGATGTGGGGTTGAATTCCAAGGAATTTAATGAGAATTGTCACAGTCCAATCATGGGGCAAGGAGTTTCGGGAATTGAGCATGGTATTAATGGTGACAATCATTGCCATATTATTGGGTTGGAAAAGTCGGTCAAGGTGTTAAAAAGAAAAAAGACCAAACAAAAAATCATAGATATGGGCTGTGACTCTGGGGGTAATTATTCCAGTAGTAACGACAGGCCCACTAAGGGGTGCAAGAATAATGGGCTAACTGAAGATGATCCTTTTAACTTAAACCCATTTATTTTGGGCCAGGATGATAATGTCTTAAAAACTAGGGGTATGGGCCCAATCCATACTTCTAATTCTTTCCAAGCACTGGTAGATGAGAATGAAGTTTTGTCTGAGGAAAATAATAATGAAGAACAGGGGGCCGTTGAAAACACTACCTCGAGACCACCTCCAGTAGCGGATTTAAAGGCAAAAGAGATGGAAGCTACTAAGCAGTTCGGGAGTCGGCTTGGGGTCGATTTACATGACTTTGATCAGTTGGTTTCTCATACTATCGAAGGTGAAGGTTTACAGTTCGGTAAGCTATGAATTTTTTATCTTTGAATATCAGAGGGATAGGGGCGGTTGGGAAAGCTCCTTGGTGTAAAGGGTTGGTTTCCAAGTTCAAAGTTGATTTTTTGGGTATCCAAGAGACCCTTATGGTTGATTCTGTTAATTTAGACGGTTCAACAATTTGGGGAAATAGGAATTTTGATATGGATGTGGTTGGGGCCAGGGGAAATCTAGTGGTATTATTAGCGTTTGGAATCCTAGGAAGTTTAAAAAAATTAAAACTACCTTGGATTAAAACTTTATTGTGACGACTGGTAATCTAGTGGAAGATGGGTCTGTTGTGAACGTAGTTAATGTGTACGCTCCGCAGAAGGTGGGGGAAAAAAGAGCGTTGTGGGAGCGTCTCTTAGCTGTTATGCGGGGGTTGGTGGGAATGTGGATTGTTATAGGTGATTTTAATTCGGTTAGATGGGATTGTGAAAGGAAAAATTCTAAATTCAACAACAAGGCTGCTCGAGAATTTAATAGTTTTATTGATGAGGCTTGCTTGCAAGAATTTAATATGCAGGGTAGCAAGTTCACTTTTATGACAGGTTTTGGCAAAGATGCGAAGATGAGTAAAATAGACCGTATTCTGGTGTGTCAGGAGTTTTTTAACAAATGGCACGGAGCTTGTCTTAGAGCATTACCGAGAGAGATGTCCGATCACAGGCCTTTACTGCTTTCAGTCAGTAATTCAAATTATGGTCCTAAACCGTTTAAGTGGTTCAACTCGTGGCTGGATCGGGAAGGTTGTGAAGATATAGTTCGAGATGCTTGGAATAAGGTTTCGTATGAAGGGCCGGCAGATATGGTGTTACACAGAAAGTTCTTGGCGGTTAAATTGGCTCTCAAGAGTTGGTGGAATTCTTCATCTAAAAACGAAGGGGCGGAGTTAGAGTGCTTAAATCATGATATTAGGCGTTTAGAGTCGATTATGGAAACCCGTGATCTTGAGGAAGATGAGCTGTGGGTTTGGGAGGAAAGTAAAAAAGAGTTGGATCGCATGGCTTTTTTGAAGAATAAGGATCTAAAACAGAAATCTCGGGTGAATTGGGCGTCTTTGGCGGATGAAAATTCGGCTTATTTCCACCGGTGTATTAACGGTAGGAAAGCGGCCAATGATATTCCAGGGGTTGTAGTTAATGGGGAATGGATTTCTAAGCCTCCGTTAGTCAAACGAGAAGTTCTTCGCTTCGATAGAGAGCTTTTTCGTGAGACTAACGGTAGGAGACCTAATTTTGTTTGTGATGATTTGAAACAGGTTCCCAATGAGAAGATAGAAGAATTGATTGCCCCTTTTTCTAAGGAAGAAATTAAGGAAGTTGTTATGGACTGTGGTTCGGACAAGGCGCCGGGTCCAGATGGGTTTAATTTTCATTTTATTAAACACTTCTGGTCTTTGCTGGAGGGGGACTTTTTTAAGCTTTTTGAAGAATTTCATGATACGGGTTCCATTAGCAAAGAGTGTAGCTTGTCTTATATTACTCTTGTTGCAAAAAATAAAACGCCGATGGGATTGAAAGATTATCGGCATATAAATCTTGTGGGAGTGATTAATAAAGTGAACTCTAAGGTGATAGCTGCCAGGGTCAAAAAGGTCATGGGGGATGTTATTTCCAATTCGCAATCCGCTTTTCTTAAAGAGCGATTTATTTTGGATGGGCCCTTGGTTCTTAACGAGTTGATTGGATGGATGAAGAAGTATGATAAGAGGGCTTTTCTTTTGAAGATCGATTTTGAAAAGGCGTATGACAACGTCAATTGGGATTTTCTTATGTCTATTATGGCCCAGATGGGGTTCCCGGATAGGTGGTGTTTGTGGATTAGAGGTATTGTTCACTCGGCTCGTTCAGCGGTCCTGGTGAATGGATCGCCCACGTTTGAGTTCAATTGTCAAAAAGGTCTTAGACAGGGCGATCCTTTATCTCCATTTTTGTTTCTTATTGTGATGGAGGGTTTGGCGAATTTGATTACTAGGGCTTGTTTTCTGGGAGATATTGAAGGGATTAAAGTGAACGGGGGGGGGGGGGGGGGTCCGTGTATATCCCATATGTTGTATGCGGATGACGCTCTTTTAATGGGTAAGTGGTCATATAATAATATAATAACGACTAATCGGTTGTTACGTATATTTTATATGATTTCTGGCTTGAAGATCAATGTTCACAAATCTCATATCTTCGGGTTGGGGGTGTCTCCCTCGGAAGTGGATTCTATGGCCAAGGTGTTGGGTTGTATGGTAGGAGTTTTACCGTTTATTTATCTTGGTATAAAAATTGGTGCCAACATGAATAGATCGGCTCATTGGGGATCGGTCATTGATACGGTGAAAAGTAGACTTTTATCTTGGAAGGCGAAGTTGTTATCTATGGGAGGGAGACTGACTCTGATTAAGTCGGTTCTTTCTAGTCTTCCGGTTTATTATTTCTCCCTTTTTAAAGCCCCAAAGGAGGTCATAGAAGAAATTGAAAGATTGATGAAAAAATTCTTGTGGGTGGGGAACAAAGTTGGTAAAGGGATTCATTGGGTAGCTTGGGACGTGGTTACGAGGCCTAAGAAACATGGTGGATTGGGTATTTCTAAGTTGAGTGACGTTAACGTGGCTCTTTTGGTTAAATGGGCTTGGAGATTCAAATCCAATCACGAAGGGTTGTGGAGAAAGGTGGTCATTAGTATACATGGGGGCCGGAGCAAGTGGTCTTTCTTACCGGTTAAGAGATCCTTGCCGGGTGTTTGGAAGGCTATTGTTAATTTATTAGAGAAGGTTCGGATTAATGGTCAGTCTATTTCTAATTTGATCTCTTGTAATCTGGGTAATGGAGAACGAATCAGTTTTTGGAAGGACGTTTGGTTTGGCGGAACTCCATCATTTATTAGATGGCCAAGCCTTTTCTCTGTGGAAAAAGATAAGGAGTGCTCGGTTAGTTCCAGGTTGGTGTATGTTGGGACCCAACTCCAAATGTCGTCTAGCTGGTGCTCGAATGTGCATACTGTTGAAGGTATCTCGGAGAAACAAGACGTTCTTTTTATGTTATCGCAGGCCCGGATTGTTGACAGCAAAGATAGGTGGATCTGGAATAAAAATCCTGCAGTGGAGTTTTCTGTGGCTGCGGTTAAAGACAGTTTACGACAGTCCCCAGACGCTAGTTCCAGCTATGTTTTCCAATGGTATAACTGGATTCCGATCAAGGTTAACACGTTGGTTTGGAGAATAGACAAAGGTAGAGTCCCAACTAAAGTTGAACTAATCAGGAGAAACGTTGCTTTGGCCAATGCTACCTGTCCGATGTGTAATTCAGCAGACGAATCAATAAGTCATGTGTTTTTCAGCTGTTTCGTTGCTTCTGGGGTATGGTCTCGGGTTTGGAATTGGTGCAATATGGGTGTGTCTCCTTTCGCTGATCTTGAGTCGGTTCTTTATTGGCCTGTCTCGAGTTCCAGGTCTGCGAAGGTTAAGAAGCTTATAGGAGGGATCTTTTGGGCCACTTATTGG
This sequence comes from Ambrosia trifida, assembly GCA_028751855.1. Classification (NCBI taxonomy): domain Eukaryota; kingdom Viridiplantae; phylum Streptophyta; class Magnoliopsida; order Asterales; family Asteraceae; genus Ambrosia; species Ambrosia trifida. The sequence continues at coordinate 41,303,241 of CM054127.1, forward strand.
GCTTTATGGAAAGAACGGAACAACGTGGTTTTTCAAAATGCTGAACCGAAGGTGCTGGAGGTGGTCTCTATGGTGAAGTCTATGACTTATATTTGGCTAAAGTATAGGTCTAAGTACAAAAGGATTGTATGGAACGATTGGGTTAAAAACCCGCTGTATATGTTGTAAGTTGTGGTGTGCGTGGTCCTTGATTTGAGGGCTTCGCCTTTTTGTTTTGAATGAAGTTATCTTTCAAAAAAAAAAAAAAATTATTAAACTAAAAAGTTATATATTATATTTTCTATTTTTCTCCGTATTTTCTTGTCAAGAAGGAAGATTGACAACAAATGACCAAACCCACTTGATGACATAGTGCTATCAATAAGAGAAAAAGTGTTAAAAAGTGCAAGTGAATAAATAGTTTGTAAGTGGCCTTGTGTACTTTCCAATAACCCATAATACGAGTAACCCCTTCCCCAAAGGCCATGCTGTTATTCAAAATATGCGAGGATAATGTTAAAAGGAGCTTAGTTTAAAAAGTATAAGAGGATTATTAGCAATAGATTAAATTAGATAATTAAAGGTGTGATGGTAAATTCATTGTATAATTAAAGTTTCATCCCATTTTTAAAATGACAATAAATTTTTTATATGACATTATATTTTGAAAAAAAAAAACTATACCATAAAAACAAGTTTTTCATCATCTTTCATTTGCATACCATATTGCTATACTTTAAAAAAAAAATTTTGTGTTGATAACTTGCGTTTTATTGAGGGTATACTTGCGTTTTAGAAACGCAAATTATAACTGATAAGACGACCTGATAACACGCAAGTTATACATGATAAAACGCAAGTTGTACATGATAAAAACGTAAGTTATTTCTGATAAAAAGATGCAAGTTATACCTAATAAAAAAGATGCAAGTTATATCTAATAAAGAACGCAAGTTGTATCATGATAAAATGCAAGTTATCAACCCATCAATTTTTTTTAAGTATAGCAATATGGTATGCAAATGAAAAATGATAAAAAACTTGTTTTTATGGTATATATTTTTTTTAGAAAAATAATGTTGTATGAAAAAGTTATGGACGTTTAAAAAATGGGGTGGAACTCAACAATTGTGGTTTATACATCTTTTGCTCTTCTCCTTCTATTTTAGAAACTCAACGTATGCTTTTCCTATTTTAATCTCATCCATTGATTTATTTTGGTCAAAAGCCCAAAATCTTTCTTATCCTTTTTACGTTAAACTTCTTTTTACAGTAAACTTTCTCATTCAAAATATACAACCCTCCAAACATAAATCTATATCTATATCTATATCTATATCTATATCTAAATCTATACTATATTATAAAGCATTTTATAAGGACTTTTTAAAATTTAAGAGGTACAAGTTAATTTGCATATGGTACAACACACAATGCACATAATAATTATATTTTAAGGGCAAATTAGTCTTTAAAACACCATATTTAATCTAAATGAATTCAAGAGTCAATAGATATTTATGATCGCTAATGATATTTATGATCGCTAATGACAATTATTTTTACAAATACTTTGAACATATGAAATATAAAACATATAACAAACAATTTATAATGCTACATGTGTTGTTGTAATCTTTTATATAGAATTAGATAGTTTATAAAACTTTGAATAATTTGACATCATGGGAGCTTATCCTACTAAACAACGTAAAGTTGCACTATTCATAGGATAAGGTGGTTTATATTTTTCTTTAAATCATTTTATATAACACAGGTCAAACTTTTTATTTTTTATAATAAGAAGTTCCTTTATTGATTCTATTTTTATATACGTTTCAATGTAAACTTTGTCTAAAATAGAGTTGCGTGTGATAATGTACAAATCATCTAAACATAGGCGAACAAGTCGTTTCAGTTAGTTTTAGTTTGTTATTTCCTTTTCTATGCTGATTTGTTACGGTTTCGACTTGACTTTTTCTATGATAATTTTTAACTTTTTAAATATGGCGAGTAAACTTGCCGCCATGCGTGTGTGTGATTCAACATTTTTTTAATATATCTTTTGTTGTTTAACTACAACAAAATGAAGCTAATGCAACCTCACTAAAAGGTTGCATTAGGCCTTGAAAAGGTTGCATTATGCCTAATGCAACATTTTTTTTAGATAATGCAACCTTTTTAAAATGGTTGATTCTAAAGAGTTGCATTAGGCCTATTTTCTTGTAGGTACGGTCCCGCCGTAACACGTGGGTTTCCCACTCGTATAAATAAATTACTTAAGAAATATCTCAAAAAGAACCCTTCAAACATAAAATATAACATAGTCAAAGAAATATCTCAAAAATAAGTATTTAATTCTGTATTTTAATTTGTTTTACAACATCATTATTAGAATTATAGTTATTATATTTTATCACTAAACTACATCTAACCCTACATCTTTTAAAATTACGCATTATACTTAACTACAAGTACTTTAGAGAGGTAAAATTTTAGTACTTAAATGTATGTTAAGTATACGTTCACTAAACGTATATTATTTATCGTACATATACCTTTTTAGGCATACAAAGTAGATATTTATGAATTCCATAACTATAAAATTCTTGTATATTATGATCATAGATGATGATGCTATTCCTAAGCGAATCTAATCCAACTAAGATTGTCACTAGGAGATGTCTTCTTTACACAAATCACACTTCAAAAGAAAACACACCTATACAATCTATGGGATATAGTATGCAACTAATTTTTATATTACCATTATTAAAACAATAAACAATTAGATTTTTTCTATGTCACCATGATCCTGTCGGATACTACAAAGAATTATTTAGGGTTATGATTTGTTGAAGTTATTTATATACTCAAACTAATAGTCACTCTTTAAATAAATGTGGCCCCTTAATTTATCCCATAGATTGTATAAGTGTTTTTTTTTTTTTTTGGGAAGTGTGATTGTGTAAAAAAGTCATCTTCTAGTGACCCCTTCATGGTAGGTTTCAGCCTCTAGTTCGAAAGAGAAGAGACACATGCTTACAATGTTGAAATTTGGTTTATGAGATTGTATATCAAACAAACAATATATAACAATTAAGGATAGACGTAATTTTATGATCCCATATATGCATGTGTGTATATGTGTAATGTGTAAATAAGTGTAATATATTAATTATATCATGCTAAAACATATTAGTCAAAGAAAACAGGCAAGGGGCAACAAAGGGCGGTCATCCTTCACTCTAAAAACATATCATGCATTGATAAGCACTTTCATTGTCTGTTCACTCCTCTAAATAATTCGAAAAGTGGTCATCGTATTCTTAGTTATCTTAAGTAATTAATAAAATGTACTTGTTTGTTTATTTAGTCGCCATCCATTCAATAGAGTTTATAAACTTTTTAGTAGTCAAGATTCATCGATAAATTTACATATTGCTTTTCTCAAACAAAATTTTTTTTTTTACCATTTGAATAAGATTTTATTAATAACAAGGAAAATTACATCAAGATAACGGGCAGACGAGCAAAAAAAAAACAAAATCATATTGAAAAAAAAAAAAAAAACATATTTTACTTAAAAACTTACATTTTCCATCACAAATGGAGCTTTGAGTTATTTTTTTTTTTTTTACTATACCAAACAGAATATATACTACGAGAAAATATATTTACTTAATTTCAACTACCAGTTAACCGAAAACCATGAGTTCATCGATGCTAACAAACAACGATTACTCTTCAACTACTTACATAATAATATCACCCTCTGTCATGCACAACGGTTTAAAGGTATGATGCTTGTCATCTTGCAAAACTATATTGTGAGTTTAAACTCTTGCAAGTGTAATATTAGTTGGTATATAGATGATTTTTTTAATTAAAAAACAAAATAATATTAATTCAATATTAAAGCATTTTAAAAAATAAACTTCTCTTATTTAAATTTAATAAAATACATTTCTTCAAAATCGTGATGTATAATCCAATCCAATGGAAGACCTCCACCACTGTTTCCATTTTCATCCCACTTTTCCTACCTTTCCTTATCAATTTAATTTAAGTAAATATATATACCACTAGTTTATACCCCGGGAGCGTCCCGGGTTGAGAAATTTAAATAAAGTGAATAAAATTAGAAGTATCTAAACTATAAAAATGGCATCTGCCAATATATGATTAATGAATATTATTATTATTATTATTATTATTATTATTATTATTATTTTAAACAAATCTCTGCAATAAGTTATCATATTCTAATATAAAAAAAGGGTAATTGGGTCGGGTATCACCTAATCCCAAGCCCGACCCAAACCCACAATTTTTTTTAAACTAATTCCAAACCTGACACAATAACTGTCGGGTTACAAAAAATAGTCGTTTTTTTCTCCGTTTTTTATATAGCACTATGGTACTCGTTGGAAAGATAATAAAACGCTCGTTAATTTGGTGTAATTTTTTTCTTTAAAAAATCCCGTATATAAAAGATATTAACATTTAAAAGTTATGAGAGGAAACATGAGAGAGAAAATAATAAACTTTTAATATTTACATTTAGTAGATTAGGTATTTAATAGATTATGTTAAATCATATTTAAACCATATTTATTCCTTTTTTTAATTGGTCTAGAGTTGCCACATCACATCCTATGTGGCATCTCTCAAAAGAGAGATTACATAATATTATGACATGTCATTAAAATTGCTTTGGTTTATTATAAGTATAGATTCTTTTGTTAGGTTACTTTTTAAAAATTCGACAATATATATTATTATATATATTCTTCCCTGTCATCTCGTATGATTGAGCCGATATATAGCAACTTAACCACCATACATATATATTCAAGATTATCATTTCACAATACCAATATAAATAAATCACAAGGCATTAATTTCTTTTGTGTTGGTCACTAGGTCAAGTATTATTCCTTGGTGACCATCATACGCTAGCTATATGTATAAATGGATAAAATCTTGATCAAAACTGGACCGCCTCTAGATTAGGTGTCTTTTTCCTTTGTTGCTTTTCCATCAAATTCCTTCATTTATTTAGAAAATAAATATTGAGCTTGTCATGTTGTACACCAAGAATCACCCATCAGAGTATATGTTTGTGTTGGTGACCAGATCGATCAAGGAATACATATAATAATCACATAACCTGGTAACCAGAGCAAGAAATACATACACAATAATAACACCACTAGAAAACTAGATAGTTTCATACTAACTAGTGTTTTGACTAGCCGCGCGTTGCGGCGTCATCAAAACTCAAAACAACTCTAAGTTATACCGTCAAAAGTTTAATGAATAGTATGGCGGCGTCTAGACCCTAAATCCTAAAGTGTTAGAAATGTCAAGAAGGAAATAGAAAAACCAAAAGCCTAGACCCTCAACCGTTAAAAACCGCAAAAAAAGGAGAAAAAAAAAGCCCGGTTAGTACGGCGGCGTCTGTACCATAAACCGTTAAAAAACGTTAAAAAGGAAATAAAAAAACAAAAGCCTAAACTGTTAAAAAGAATAAAAACAAAAGCCCGGTGCCATGTGGACCATTAGCTCGGTGTCACGTGGCACCTAATTTGTGGCATGAGTACATTCTAAAACTAATATTATGTTTTGTGACGTCAAAACTTTAAAACTTTGATGAATAGTACGACAGCGTCTAAACCTAAAGCGTTACAAATGTCAAAACGAAATATAAAAAAAAACCAAAAGCCTAGACCCTAAATTGTTAAAATCCATAAAAAATAAAAGGAGAAAAAAAAAAAACAAAAGCCTGGTAGGTACGACGGCGTTTATACCCTAAGCCTAACCGTTAAAAAACGTCAAAAAGGAAATAAAAAAAAAACTAAAAGCTTAAACTCTAAACCGTTAAAAAGAATAAAAACAAAAGCCTTATGCTACGTGGACCAATAGCTCGGTGCTACATCATGACACCTAATAAGTGGTATGAGTACTATTCCCACTTTTCATGGGAGAAGTTTTGACAAAATTACAGAAATCACCCTTTATGTTTGGCTAAAATTGCAGCTTATAACTTTTATGTTCCATTTAAAAACAAATTAACCTTTATCTATTGATTTTACTACAGGTTTCAATATTTGTGACTAACTCCGTTAAGTTTCAATATATATGAGTCTTTCAACTCATGGTTAAAAAAACAATTTCAGAATCCCCTTAACTTCTTTAACGTGTTATTGTTCAAAAGTATACGGTATCCACATAACCTCTCTCTATTAAGCGTGTTATTGTTTGAAAATATATGGTGTCACTCAAATATCATATAAATAATACGTTAATTTTTATGTTACATGAACCTACCTCCATGAAAGAGCTGACTTGTGGCAATATTTTGTTGGGACCAAGTAAACATAGTTGTCGAATCATGAATAATATAACCTTATCTATCAAACAACCCATATATTGGAACTAGAATTGGCCTCAAGACATGCACATTGGAATACTATGATCATGTGTTTGTCCCCCACCCATCACAATTGTATCCAACTTCCACTGTGAGTGGACAACAACGATATACTGAATCACTTAATCATTTTTTACCACTGTTTATCTACGTGTAAGAATAGTAATACAAGTGTGGGTGGGGGTAGTAGGCACTGGAGTCACGGACTCGGCATTTGGTTATTCCTATGGTTTCTTGGGTAGTGCATGTAGGTAGGGCTGGCAAATCGTGTAAACCCAATCTGTTAAGACACGAACATGAAATATGTATACCCGAACACGACACGATAACTTATCATGTACTTTTTTCTAAATCTGAACACGAACCTGTTTATATCTGGTTTACACAATAAGACACGATAATATCAGTTTATATCAAGTTAACACGATAAAACACGATAATGTATGTTTATACTAGGTTAATACGATAATACACGAACATGTTTTCCAAATCCGACACGTTCAATGGGTATCATCAAGTATTAAAAAGGTAGAATTCTACCTATAAAAACGTATAACTCCAATGCTCCACCCCCACAACCTATATTTAAAAAAAAATCCTTAACATGTCTTAACGGGTACTAAACAGGTAAACAAGTTGAAGAAACAATAAGTATCTCAGAGATTATCACTAATCACCGAGATGTGTATAGTTATGTTACTACAAGTACGTTCCTTTACCCAAACCTTTGGTTCAACCCGAGAGTGTAAATGTAAGTGAGTGTGTGCGTGGCAAAAGTAAGAACACAAAGATGTAAGTGGTTCAGTCAAGCACGACCTACGTCCACTGTGAAGAGTCGGTGATCTTATTACTTTGGAGAATACAAAGTATTACAAGTAAACCTAACTCTATGCTACAAGTGAGTAGTTTTCCGGATCCTTTGGAAAGAAGTTGATGGCTTCTATTTATAGTGGAAGTCGTGGGCTTGGTAGTAAGCCCACGAAGAGTCTTGTATTCCTTGGGCCCAGCCTTGGCCCACTTGCTTTTGGTCCCTGGAAATGGCAGGAAAAAGGACGGCACTGTAGCTGACGTCACCGGTGGTTGAGGATGACTCGCCAGGCGGACACGTGGCAGCTTGTGACTGGCCGCCGGCGGTATGTCGTTCTGACCCAACATGGTTGACTTACCTGCTGGTGTATGACGTGACCCCTGACAACAGGTAAGCATGCCTGGTCAGCACAGTAGAGGCAGCATGGTGGAAGCATGGAACCAGTCACGTCACTGTTGAACGTCAGTGGTTGTTGGGCTACTGCGGACACGTGTCGCCTTCCGCTTGGTGGTGTCAGTGATCTTCTGCAGATGGATCTCCCTGATCCTTGATCTTCCGTACCTCGTACCTGGGGATGTTATGAAGTGGAATAGTATGCGTGTTAGCAGACGCGCATCTGCCTTCCCCAAGTGAAGTATATGAGGCTATTTTGTGGCTCATCCCTTCTCCGCAGAGTACATCCCGCGCGGATGTTTCCGCGGATCTTTCTGTAGCGGGATAGGGATGTCGCATCCGCGTGGATATATTAGGCTCCCTATCCCTTCACAAGTATTTAACCTGTTTAGACACGAAAATTAAGGTGTATATTTCGTGTCTACCTGTTTAGGACATGAACCTGTTAAAGTCATCATACCTGTACCTGTTAAAATCGTGTAGGTTCATGTCGGGTATTCGTGTTCGTGTCTGAAATTGCCAGCCCTGCATGTAGGTAGGTATATAATTAGCTATCTCTTTTTTCTTTTTTTTTTAATAACCCGAAAATCACAAACTAACTCATGCGTTTTTATATATTGGCAGACTAATGTTGGTGATTTTAGTATTATTAAGTTGGTTTAGTACTTAATTGTGATGTAGTTAAAGATCAAATAAAAATTTGAATTAAGATGTGGAGTGTAGACTCGTTCGACACCATTATGACTTGGCACCAACGAACTTAGGGATTGCAAGGAGGGAGCACTCCCTTGGAGGGGTGGGTCTGGTATGGGTGCGCTCAGTGTTGTAGAACTCGTTAGGCGCTAGTCGGTTGGTGAGGTACCGACTAGGGATTAATCGGATTGGATTTTTATATATATATTTTTCCAAATGTATACATATATAATGCTAATTTTATACCTTATATGTATAAATTTAGAAGTTTAGGGGTCAAATATAAACTAGTGAATATAGAGGGGGGTTAAATATTAAAATACCTAAACTTAAATAACTCTAATCAACTCCATCGTACAAAACCATTAGACGCAACTAGGGTTCATAGAGTTTCATCGATTTTGCATCTAAATCATGGATTATCATCCAATTTGAGGTAATAACTTGTTTTATTTGATCGATTTGCTCTAGTTTTGACCCGTTCAAATTCATTTTTTACCTAATTTTGAGTTTTTAGGTCGGACTAGGACCAATTTGATCTGACTAATCGGCGATTAATCATGATTTTTACAACATTGGGTGCGCTAACGACGATTGAACATTTGATTATAATAGTTGGAAGCCTTTGGAAGTTGCTTCGATCGGTATTACGCTGGCTGGAAGAAAAATCAATAGGAATGGTCCATGGTGGAAATTGAATCATCATTAGAAATCGACTCATTGGTAGGAAGTATCCATCATACATGCCAACAATAACTGCATGATAAGTAATAACCGATCAATCAATAGGAAATTAAGTTGCTAAATAGAAACAACCATCAACATTAACTAAATTGCTACAAGCTACTTCTAATGTTAAGTGATTACAAGACTTAGGGTATGTTTGGCAAAACTAGTTAGTGGCTGGTAGCTGGTTGTTGTAGTTTTTTAAATATATTTTAATGTTTGGCAGATAAATTGCAGCTTTTAATAAAACGTATAAAAGGAGCAATATGAACAAAACTAAAAGCTTGTATGCATGTTTTTTTATGGTAGAATGAGGATTTGTGTCATTTTATTCGTTAAAAGCTTGTAGCTAGTATGATTTTTTCTTAAACGCTAGTACTAGTAGCATTTTAATATAGAGCTGTTTCTCATAACCTAAAAACTTCTTATTAAGTATGAACTTTTTCTTAAAAGCTTGAAGCTAGAAGCTCCTAAAAGCTCCTTGCCAAACAAACCCCTAACCATCAAACGTCTTAACCATCAAACTGAAACACTGTGTAGTTTCATCAAGACGTTGTGATGGTTTACAATCTATGAAACACACACTTTGGTCTATTTTGGGTACTTTTTCCATAGCTGACAATACATACTTGTTCTTGATCCCACAAATGTATCCCCTGAAAATTATTCAGTTAAACGAAACAGGTTCTAATGTTAGATTGGATGTGTATCAAAGAAATAGAATCTGATGTCTTCATAAACAACATGACTATTTATTTATCTATCTTTGGTGTTTGTAGCAAGGTTTTCAGAACCGGACCGGACGTCGAACCGGACCCCCGGCCGGTTCACCGGTTCGACCGGTTCGACGAACCGGCCCAAAAAACAAAAAAAAATTAAAAAATCCGGTCCGACCGCCCGGTTTTCCGGTCCGACCGGCCGGTTCACCGGTTCAACCCCGGTTCGCTGCAAAAACGGTCCGACTACCCGAACCGGACCGGTCCAGGCCCCGGAGCCCGGTCCGACCGGTCCGACCGGCCGGTCCGGTCCGGTTTTCAAAACAATGGTTTGTAGCAAACTAATAGAATATGATTCCTTTGTAAGGAACCGGACGACATTATATATATCTTTTTGATAATTGTGGATTTATGCATAAACAATCAAGGTCCATTTTTTTTTTTGAACGGCCAACGAATCAATTCCGAGCACTCTCGGGCACCCTTTTGGCGAATCAGGTATTCGAGAGTACCCGGGCCACCAATTGCCACCAATTCCCGGGAAAACCCGACCACTCACCCGCCCGAAGGCACGACGGTGAAATAGTCGGTAAAACCGGTCGGGATCAGGACTCGAACCCAAGCCAATGGCCAGGTCATCCCTCATTTCCCATCCACCAATGTCCTCCAAATGTAGCTAGTGAGAATTGAACCCAAGCCTCCATCAAGGTCCATTAGTTTACCCTTGTATATGGTCTTGAGTGGTTGTGAGTGGAGGAGAGAGAAAACCACTTAACAAATTATGGAGGACTCACTCAATATATCGACACTCTAAAGTTTTAACATTACTTCGAATTTATTATTATTTTTGAATATTAAAATTATAAATTTTATCATCCAAACATACATCTTTTGGTTGATGAAAGCTTATTTCTAAAAGCTAAATGATTAAGCAAATAAATATTCTAAAAATTGCGTGTCAACATAACCAACGAGTCAAAATTTGAAATAGGTAAGAAATGCTATCCTTGCTTTTATTTTGTCCATTATAATTTTCATGAGAAAAATCATTTGAAAAGAGAGATTTTTTTTTTCTAGTAAGGCCTACATTTGTGATCATTAAATCCTCTATAATTGGTCATTGTTGTTGCTTAAAAGCAAGTTCCGTGTACATTCTTTTATGTTACAATATTAGAACCACTCACTTTGCGGCAGGATTACAATGTAAACATTCAGACGGATTAGTGCAAATGTTATTTGATCCGCGGACGATGCGCAACAATCAAAAGGGCAATATTATAGTTTAAAAAAAATAGAAACCACACGAAACGCATAGTAACTTGAATTTAGATCGTCGAATTATAATGTATTATATTTAACAATGCTCGGCTTGGTACGTAGCGAAAATATATCATACTTGCATTGACTCTTCACATGTAAAAAGATACTTTTTTTCAAGTAAAGGAACGAATTAGGTAAAGTCTTTGAAAGTTGAAACTCAATGAGGTTAACTACAAATTAGCACTTTAAAAAAAGAAATTAGCAAACGAAAATCATTGGAAAAAAAATGCTAAAACGTATATTATACATGGTACATGGGTAAAGTTGAAACATTAGAAACTTGAGTGGTTAAATATTGATGTTTGCAAAGCCAAGGGACCAAAAGTAAAATATTAAAACGCATATTATATATTATACGATACCTATATACTATACCTATATTACACCCACATGCATATACGGGATCTGCAGTACACATATACTACACGATAATTTTTTTAACAATGGCTGATAAACACGGTTAATGTGATAATTTTTTTATTTAAAAATTACATTAATTGTTATGAACTTTACTAAAACAGAAAAAAAAGTGTATAACAAGGTTTAGCAAAAAAAAAAAACTTCAATACGTTCAGCATAGGCCATAGCACATACGTAGACCGTAGCTATATGCTTCGGTATAGGCCTATTCGAGGTATATATGAGAGGGACCTATATGGCGTATTGACAAATACGAAGCGTATAGGTCTAGTAATAATAATTTTGTCAGTTGTTGTCAGGCCTTGGAAAACGAAATACTCCTATACGATTCGCATTGTTAATATGGGTTGTAAAAAGACTGTCAAAATAAGGATTTGAGGTGTAAAAATAATACGAAGCATAACTATAACTTAATTTTACCGACATAATTTCAATAAAAAGTTATGTAGCCCTTCATTAAACCCGTTCATACTCTTCACTTTTTCATAAAATCGTTAAGCTTCTTATGGGTCAAAGCACGGGCGAAGGCGTTAAATCTCGAGTGGGATAAATGGGGCGGTTTGTTTCTTTCATATATGTAGTTTTCTGTTGTACAACATGTTTTATTTTTCTGTATTCTGGTGTAATAGGGTGTTTTTTTATGCTAGTTTCCTGCTAGCGATGGGCGATTAATAAATTTTGTTGGCCATTAAAAAAAAAATTAATGTGTAATTTTCCAAATAATGTTTGCCATAGGTTAGTTTTCTATGTTTTACATTGGGCCATAAGAATATAATATATCTTTACTCGTTTAACATGTTTAACATATTTAACATAGATCGTAAAGTACTTTGTCTATCATTCGTCCAACACTTGTAGCCTAGTTGGTTGAGGGCCTAAAGTTTCTTATGGGAGGCTTGTGTTCAATTCCCGCTAGCTACATTTGAAGGACATTGGTGGAGGGGAAATGAGGGATGACCCGGCCATTGGCTTGGGTTCGAGTCCTGATCCCGACCGGTTTTACCGATTATTTCACTGCCGTGCCTTCGGGCGGGTGAGTGGTCGGGTTTTCCCAGGAATTGGTGGCAATTGGTGGCCCGGGTACTCTTGAGTACCTGATTCACCAAAAGGGTGTCGGAAATTGATTCGTTGGCCGTTCAAAAAAAAACTTTGTCTATCATTCATTTCTTATTCTATTTTCTTACTTTTATATACGGGAACCATAGTATAAAGTTCGTGAAACACAACAAAATATTAATTCAAAATTTACGGTTTTAACATTTTTGGATAATTCAAAATTGAAATAACGATGTATATATATAACACCAATCGGTTATGGCAGTTTTGGTTATTGGGTTGTGAAGGTTATAGCGGGTGGTTATGGGCCAGTTAAAAATGAATTTTGTCTAGGTAAAAATAGCTCAAAACAATAAATTTGTGTGTTACCCAGGTACAAAAGTCCAGGTTTAAATTTTTAAACAAGTAATAAATTGCTAGTAAACATTTCTATGTATATGTATATTTATATACTATTAAAATTTAAAAAAGTACATATAATATATACTATTAATATTAATTATTACCAAATATTCAAACACAATGATATATATAAATTGAAACAAACGCTCAATCATATCAATATGATATAACCTATAAATTGAAACAAACATTCATGATGAAAAGTCCAACATCGGACAAAGATTTTATTACATGTCGGTTTGATTTTATTATGGTGGGTATGGAAACATTGATAACCATAACCGACCAACTAGTTTCGGTTTTTAGAAAGAAAAAAAACATTTAACCAACCCACCGGTTTTTGCTTTTGTTCGGTTTTATCGGTTAATTTCGTTATGGTTCAGTTAATTCGACTTTTGCTCACCCCCAAATGGCTAAGAATCGCATTATTAGAATATTGCTTTTAAGCAAGAAAAAAAAAGTCAATCGAAGAATAGTTTAATTCAACAACCAAAGCCTAGAAATAGCTAAGAATAACATATATCATCAATTATATGTCGTTAATTGTTGTGTATGATAAGACGGAAAATCAACATAAGTTTTTTTGTTAGTAGTAAACCAATAACTAGAAACTTATAACAATCAAACTTGCTTTTCTAATGGTATGTTGTGTTTGCCATCACTTTGTATTAAACCCAAACATCATATTTCTAAATTCTAACCGAAAATCTTTATCTATCGTTTTTTTTTTATCCAAGACATTCTATATCTATAGGTTATATTTAGATGGGTGGCATACAATACTGAATTTGTATGTCATGACAAAGAACTTGAATAGTGGATGATATATAGTCCATAAAATCAGGGCCGTCCCTGAGAATTCAGGTGCCCGGGCCGAGTCACGAAAACATGTGCCTCTTAGCCTTAGGCGTTAACGAAATAAATGTAAACTATATTTTAAACAACGGGTAAAGTAATATCAAATCGATAGATCAACTCTTCACAGTTTATATTATCAACATTTCATTCTCGATAACTATCATTGTCAATCCGCATTTTTTTTAATTAAGTGGGATAACGCTTCATTGTTATTGACTATGGACTAAGACTATCTACAATGCTAAGGGTGCCCTTAGCCGCCCTTAGCTGCCTAGTCAGCTGCTACATCATATCCTTACAAATCCTTAAAAACCTTAATTTTATCTCCAACCATACAAACATCTTAATATATCCTTACATTTTCCATATCATCACCCATTTTTTCTTTAAATTTAATCATTTGATTAAGTTCTCTACAAAAGAGACACTTGAAAACAATATAATAAAGTTAAATTAAATTAAATTTGGCACAAAAACCAAACAACACAAGCCCATGCAGTTGGACATCTCTTATTTTTTGGATGCATTTTAATGGGCCCTTAACTAAGGATGCCCTCCAACTCATCTTGGATAGCACAAGTATGGATGCATTAAAGTTAGTCTAATGGTTAAGTCACTTTAGTGCAGTGACAATGTTAGGTTTGACTGACAATGACACAGGTTTTACCCACATTTATTTTTTAACTTTCAAAAAAAAAAAATCATCAATTCGTAACTTTACTAAAATACCCCATCATCTTTTCGTATTTACGCATTTACCATCGTCTTCCTAACTAAACCCTTACCCTGTAAATTTTTTGGCAGACATGTAAACTTGAGCATACCAGATATGAACCATTTCTAACCGGTTCAATAAGGTTATTGTCGATCCTCCAATACATGTAAATCCCCCATGATGACCGGCCGAATGTGCCCCACTAGAAATTAGGCCCGGGCCGGGAGTCCTCCTCGCACCCCACCATGGCCGGCCATGCATAAAATACGCTATGATGGTTTGTTTATTAAATTTTACATTATACAACAAATGGCCATTATCCCGTTAAAAAATTGCGTAATTCAGTAAAAACCACAAAATATTACTATCACAAAAAAAGTCATGATGTAATTAATTTTTGTGACATTTAATTACACGTTAGTTTGTATTTGTTTTTATTAAGCATTCTAAAATATTGTCTTAACATGTATGATGGATACTTAACGTAAATAATTTCGTAGATTGGGTTACAATCCCAATAATTTAACATGACACTTAGGTGGCCATCAACGACACAGAGTTGTTGTAAAATGATACATGAACTTAATATAACAAATGTACTATTTAAAGGATAACGTCATGAATATATGATTGTTACTTCCGTCATCGACTAGCATTTTGTCTACCATTTCTTCTTCCATTTTTTTTTTAAGATGTAGTTCAATGGTGAAATTCTAATCCTAACAACCTTTGGGTTATAAGTTTAAGTCTTCACACACGTCGGGCACTTTCAATCTTAATGGGTACGATTTTTCGATGGACGAGAATAGAACCCGTGACCAACCTCGGACGGAAACCCTCTGAAGAGGTAAACCCTCCCATCTCAAACCAGTTGGACTGGAGATCATCGACCTCCTTCCATTTTTTATAGTAATTAAAAATAGGAAAAATTACAGAAATCGTCCTTTATGTTTGCATCGTTTTTCAGTAGATGTCCTTTAACTTCAAAATTGACGAGAATCGTCCTTTATGTTTTAAAATCTTGCAGTTCTCATCCTTTAGGCCTAACTTGGTTAGTTTTTATTGTTAAGTTTGGTCATGTGGACCCACATGAGAGTAAAATGATAGTTTTGCCCTCATCTCTATCATCTTTATCACCACCAACAACTCTTCTCTTTCTCTATTGCAACTCCCCCTCTCTACCTTTTCTCCACCACCAACATCTGACTACCACCGGCCCAACCTCCAGCAATGACGAGCACCACCACCATCTTCGCAACAACCACCAAAACTACCGACAGCACCAGGAAACCACCGCTAACACTAAACAAACCACCATCACGACCGACATCATCACGGTTGTTTGTACCAAACCACCACGACTGACAGCAACAGGAAACCACCGGCGACGCCAAGTGAACCACCATCACCATTGAAACCCACAACTACTACAAACACCCAAACCCATTTCAAGATCTGAATCAAACCTATACCCTCCTTCAACAACCGTCATTTAATCCCTAACACCGCAAGCATTAATCGAAACCAATATTAACAACTTCACAAACACGATCAGCTTCAGGTGTTACCCCCTGATTCACCTCTTTTCGATGTTTCTCATTTTTTAGGGTTCAGGTTTTGTCACAGATCGTATTTTGATTTTCATAGGTTAATTTTGTTTTGTGTCAAAGATCGTTTATTAAGGTTGGGGTGGTGGTCGGATGGTGGTGGTGGAAAAAAAGGCAGGGAGAGAGGGACGATGGGTATCGATGTTTTTTGGGTGAAGATTGTGGTTGGGTTTTGGGATTTTTGGATTTGGGGGTTTCTTGAGTGAAGATCGTGCCTGCAGGTCAAAGATGGGGCTGTGGTGGTTGCCGAAGGTTGGGTGGTGGTGGTTATCGGAGGTTGGGTGGTGGCTGGTGGTGTAAGAAAGGTGGATAGAGGGACCTGAAGTTGGGAGAGAAAGAGAAGAGAGTTAATGGTTTTTGTTTTTATAAAATATTTTAATTTTAGAAAATTCTTATTGTTTTATATATTTAATATTTGATTAGTGGGTGAAAAGACCAATTTACCCTTATGCGGGGTCCAATCTAGTCAGAATTAACCATGAAAACTAACTGGGTTAGTGCTAAAGGACGAAAGCTGCAAGATTTTACAACATAAAAGACGATTCTCGTCAATTTTGAAGTTAAAGGACATCTACTGAAAAACGATGCAAACATAAAGGACGATTTCTTTAATTTTTCCTTAAAAATAAAGGTCTTAAAAGAACACTGAGCAAAGCGAGAACTATGAGATCTAATCTGGACCACTCATTTTCTCTAAGACAATTTTTTTTGTGCTTATACATATGTGTATAGTGTCAAACATATATGTATGATACTTATTTTTTTTTAATAAAGACACAAGTTGGTACAATTTGAATAAAATGAAATCCGTTTTTACATACAATTACACCAAATTGTGAGAACAAAACATCTCTCTTTCATAAAATTAGAGAGAGGAGCGCTATCTAGTTTGTTTCATCACCACATCTTCGTTTTATTCTACAAAGCAAAGGAAATATGTGTAAAAGTTAAGATATAGATTTGCCACATATAAATGAAGAGACCTCTTAATATGGAAAAACAAAATCACCAACATCACTTTGATAGCTCAAACATCTACTAGCACAAATACATTTGAACAAGACATGGACGGATGAGGCTGCTAGAGTTAGGTTGTGTTTGTTTTCTGGTTAGAAGAGCTTCTAACCTCTTATGTCTGCGCCGCGCAGACGCGGGCAGACGTTTGAGGCGGACAGCTTGTTTGATTTTTAGAAGACATAAGACATAAAAAGCTCTTCCTCAGCTCTTTTTGGTGCAGACATTACCCATTCTCTTCACACCTCTTCTCAAACCCTTTAAACAAAACAACCCCTTTTCCTCTCCTCCTCCTCAAAACCCTAGCAGCCCCTAACTCCTTCTCCTCCATCTGCACCTCCTCTCTCCCTCCCTCCGGCCTCTCTCCTCCCTCCTCTCTCTCCCTGCACGAACCGGAACACAGCCCTCCAGCCTCGTCGTCCTTGTCCAGCCACCGTCCAGGTATGTTTTCTTTCTTTCTTTTTTTAATTCCTTTTTTTTTTGGAACATGATCGTGATTACTAGTTTTGTGATTAAAGGGTTATGTAGAATTTTGACTGAATATGGGTAGGTCAAAGTTTGTAACTTTGAGTGGATCATAAGGGCTAATGAATGTTTGTTACTGATTATAGAAGTTGAGGGCTTTTTCTTTCTTCTTTTTTTTCTGTTTTTTGTGCAATCATATGTTTTTGTTAATCGTAGTTTAACGGCCTGGTGATTGGTGAACAAGTGAATTGTATATTTGTTTTTTTTTTTTTTTTTTTTTTTTTTTTTTTTTTTTTGATAAATGAAAAAGTTAATGGAATCTTGTTTGGCATTTGTTATTTTTGTTGTATTTGGGGTGTAATCTGGTTTTTTTTATTTTTTTTTATTGTAGTACATATAATTCCTATGGTTATGATGATTGAAGTGTATTTATATAATTGTATATAATTTTGACCAGATATGGGTAGGTCAAAATTTGCATTTTTATTGGATCATAGGAGATTATAGGAGAACTTTTTTAAGTTCAGCTTTGTACTGGTTCAAGTTGAATCGTTTTGTTGGAACATGATTACGGGCCTTTTTTTCTTTTAATTTTTGTGCAATTATATATTTTTGTTAATAAAGGGAGGTCCTACCAGGAAATAGTCATGTGATGCTGGTGAAGACGAGGTTGAAGCATATGATACTGCATCGGATCGGGAATACATGACTCAGTTACGAGATGAAATTGCCGAACAGTTAATGTAAAATGTGGAATAACTTAGTTCAAACATTGTTATTTGCGGTTTTATGAATATTATTTCAGTGTTGTATATGTATTATTTAAATTTCAATGTTGAAAAAATATTGTTTGCTTTAAAAAATCAGTTTTTTTTTTTAAATTTCAGCAGCCTGCAGACGTTAATAAACAAACAGTCTTCTTCTTGCAGACTGCAGACCTTTGGTCCACCTCTTCTCCTACAGATGTCTGCAGATGTGGTCTGCAGACTGCAGACCTTTTACCTCTTCAAAAACAAACAGCACCTTAGCATACCTTGTGGTTGGAACTTTCTTTAGTAACTTTTGAAAGAGTGTGATCAGACTAGGGATGAACTCGGGACGGTATCGGTACCGAACCGATACCGATCCCGACAATACCGATACCGAAAAGTCCAAAAAACCAATACCGATACCGATACCGAACACATACGGTACGGTACGGTACCGGTATGGTATCGGTATTTTGCCTTAAAATACCGATCCCGTACCGATACCGATAATACCGAAACCGAAAATCCATAAATATGGGTACCGATACCGATCCCGACACCCCTCGGTTCGGTACGGTATCGGGATCGGGACGAGACGGGATCGGTATTCGGCCTTGTATGCTCATCCCTAGATCAGACTGTATTATGGTGATTGGTGAATATGAAATGTGAAAAAAAAACACGCTTCATAGGTAATGAAGGGTTTACATTTCACAGCTTAGAACATGTGTTGTGGAATGATAAAAGGGAAAATGACCAATATAGCCCGTTGACCGGGCATTTTGCACAAATAGCCCTCTCCACCGTCTTTGGAGAGACGGGACACGGCTCCCAACCAGCCTGAACCGTCTCCCGAGAGGCTTCCCATTTCAGCCAACAGAGGACCGCCACGTGGCGTCTCTGATCCCGAGGCTGTACCGTCTCTCTCCAGACGGGTCAGAAATCTCTCCCAGACGGTTCACGTTTCCCAAGACGGCTGATCCTTCGGTTCAACCGTCTCCCAGACGGTTCACGTCTATCAATGCCGGCTGACCCTTCGGGTCAACCGTCTCAAACAGACGGGTCACCTTTCCCAAGACGTCTTAACGAAATTTGTGATACCGTCTGAACCGTCTGAACCGTCTCACGAGTGTATATAAATACCCCAATTAACTTAACGAAATTTGCACCCACCGCTCTCCTCTAAGCTTTCATCTTCCATGCACCCACCCGTCTCCTCATTACCTTTTATCTATTGAAATGATTTTTTACTTTCCCAGCCGAAGCCTTTTTGACTTTCCCAGCCGAAGCCTACCGGCTTCGGAAAATATGTCCCGGTTACTTGGATTGTTGTTTCATCTGCGTACGGCTACTTGGATTGTTGTTCCATCTGCGCGTGGTTTGCAACCCGTGTAATGGATCGATGATGTGGTGGTCTACATTTTAGGCAAGTTCGTTCGCTTTCCGAATTTATGTCTCGATGTTCGACGTGTGCTCACTGAGAACTATTGTTACATAAAACGAGGAAATGTTTCGGACTTGTCTGTGTAGAGCACATACACCATTCGAAACAACGTCTATGTAGACCACTGCTACTACCGCCGCTGTGGAGGACAAAACATCTAACACTAAGATGTAGTCCTCAATAGTTGGTTAGACATTACTATTACTTCAAACAAAGTTCCTAGTTCTGGAAGTAAATTTGGGAAGTTTGTTGTAATAGTGTAGTTTTTTACTTGTTGCTTCTTAGTTTTCACTTGTTGCTTCTTTATTCTCGGGAAGTTTGTTGTAATAGTGTAGTTTTTTAATTGTTATTGTAATAATATTTATTGTTTATTTGTGATTGTAATAGTATAGTACGTTTAAATATAAAAACAAAAAGACAAATTAAAAATATAACCAACTATTGCATTAAAAATATAACCATTACAAATTAATAAAAATATAATTACAAATTACATAAGACGATGTCTTATCATTTGCCACACGGACACATGTTTAAACTCTTTACCCTCCCTGTTTTTATACTGCCTTAGACTGTGTCTAATGGCCACGTCTTCGGGAAAGTTTGAGGGTACGTCGTAAAGGGTCCGGTTGTGGTGGCCGTTGAATATTTGACACTTTGTCGTCAAATCATTCAACTTGCGGCTAAGCGACTCGGTGGTACGTTGTGACCCTCCAACGAGCCGGTTGTATTCATTCAGGATCCGGAACCATTTGTTGTTGAGGTGTGTGCTCTCTTCAACATGCAGCCATGCCGCAATCAACGCAATCTCTTGTTCTTCCGTCCATCTTTGAGGTGCCATTGGTGTTGTACGGTGGTTTGGACGTTGTTGGACGGTGGTTTGGACGGTGTTGGACGGTGGTTTGGACGGTGTTGGACGGTGTTGGACGGTGTTTGGACGGTGTTGGACGGTGGTCGTCGGGTAGTGGATAGTGTTTGGACGGAGTTGTACGGTGGTGGATTGTGTTCAGACGGGGTTGGATGACGGGAAATGGACGGGAGACGGGTATTTATAGGGCTGAGCCGGACAACCAAAGCGTCGCCGCTCATCGGGAACCACCGCGTCGGTAAATGTGTACCGTCTTGAGAGACGGTTGAACCGAAGGGTCAGCCGTCTTGGGAAAGGTGACCCGTCTTTTTGAGACGGTTGACCCGAAGGGTCAGCCGGCATTGATAGACGTGAACCGTCTGGGAGACGGTTGAACCGAAGGGTCAGCCGTCTTGGGAAACGTGAACCGTCTGGGAGAGGGTTCTGACCCGTCTGAAGAGAGACGGTACATCTCGGGATCAGAGACGACACGTGGCGGTCCTCTGTTGGCTGAAATGGGAAGCCTCTCGGGAGACGGTTCAGGCTGGTTGGGAGCCGTGTCCCGTCTCTCCAAAGACGGTGGAGAGGGCTATTTGTGCAAAATGCCCGGTCAACGGGCTATATTGGTCATTTTCCCATGATAAAATATGAAATGTGGTACTGGTAGTTTGAGACGACTCTATATTTTTGGGTTGTATATATTTTATTAATATATAAAAAATAAAATAAAAAATCATCAAATTCTTGCCCCATGCCCGCGGTGACCTTCACGCTGGCGCCTCAATGCCATTAGTGGCGCGGTGTTTCGCGCCATTGTTGCCAATTAAGGTGGTGGGCTTCGCTTCTTCCACATAACCCGCAACCCGTAGCCTTAGAGAGAAAACTTTCCAAGACTTTCTTATTTTGTTTCAACTTTGACATTTAATTTCGTTCTTCTCTAATCAATATCTAATATTTAAAAAAAATCTTCATACAAATATTTGGTTTCGATATTAACTTTATTATGAGACAAAAAACACAATATTTTGAATACATTCAGTTTTCAATAAAATATATATCAAAACATAGAAAAAAGAAACACGCTTATTTAGATTCTTAAAAATATTAGATTTTACACTGCACCAGAGATAAACAATAACTAAAAAAAAAGGTCTTGAAGATGTCTCATTGTCTCCCCAAGGGCGAGGGCGAGGACAAAGGTAAGGGCGGCAACCCAACCCATTCATGAAAAAAATTCAAAATTGTGTGTTACATTAGTCATTCAGGGTTACCTACTTTTTTTAATTCCTTATAGTTGGGTTATCTATAACAATTTATTACTTATATGATAACGAAAGCAAGATCATCAAATGGTTAGGAATAACAAATAAATGATTTTCAAATGGGCAAAAGTGACTTACAAGGCCAAAAGCATGTTAACATCATATCAGTCCATGCAAAGGTCACAAGATATTGAAACAAAATCCTAGTGTGTGCGCGCTCAAGGGACTGCTACGTGCATCAAGAATTTTTTTTTGAACGGCCAACGCATCAATTCCGATACCACATCATGTCAAAGCCGTCATTGGTGATGACTTTGACAGTGTTGTTTGTGCCATTCTAGATGGAATGTATCATGGATTCACCTCTCCAAACAGAAAGTGAAATCTTGACCACTTTTCTAATTAGACCAAGGCAAGGTAAAAACGATGAATCTCACGAAATGACTAGTCCTTATAGATTCAAGGACATCTCACGCACGCACGGTGTTAGAAAACAAGTCCTTATGGTATCAAAGATGTCACACGACAATTAGAACATGAGTATGTGATACAATTTCATTGCTTATGTCAATCATATATTCACTATTTCTTATATTATATAACATGCAAATTTCTTTCTTATAATAATCACGTTTGTTTCACCACCTTTTTTTAATTGTAACCAAATTACATAAACTGCTAATATGGGACAAAAGGAGATAAAAAGACCTAGACAAAATTACATTTTGTGTTCTTTATGTATCACTAAAATTATGAAACAATCCAGCCATAGTGGTGGAGTGATGGAGTGACCTTTGTTCACTTTATGTAATCAAGGGTTCAATCCCCATTTTCATCATATATGGTTGGATATTTGCCAAGTGATAGTTGCGCCTACTCTCTTTGGAGAGGTCAGGTTCGATTCTGATCCCCCCCCCCCCCCAGTTTTCTACTGCCGTGCATTTACTCTAGAGAGGCTTGCCTCTTCTGGAAGGTGCAACATCTGTCAAGTGGCAGGTGGCGGAAAGTTTTCTGGGTGGAAGCCTTATTGCCCCTTATGCACAGTCTTGACTCGCTTGTGGGCCGGCCACTCTCGCGTTAGCGTGGGTCGGTTAAGACAACATAGTCTGACCATTGTAGAGTGGCTAGGGGATCCCGTTCTGGGGGGTTGTGATGATCTTTGCCACAACATAGAAAATCAACTTCAAAAAAAAAAAAAAAAAAAAAAAAACTAAAATTATGAAACGTGTTATTTATTTTTGCATTTTATGTCCAAAATCTCTTTATTTATTGCATATTGTGTCGTTTATAAGCAACTGAGTTTAAAATCTAAGTTAACTTCAATACACCTAAGGTTATAATTGTCCATTCATGTCCCTCATCATCTTTCCCCCTATTATAAAAGACCTACATACAATTTTACACCTTAACTTACCAATATACACACCTAGGGCTGTAAACAAACTAAACGTTCAACGAACAATTTGTGAACTGTTCGGCGGGAAGTTCGTTTGTGTTCGTTCGTTTACTAAATGAATGAACACAAACAAGAAATTTTGTTCGTTTAGTTAAACAAATGAACATGAACAGAGGTCGCGTTTGTTCATTTATGTTCGTGAACGTTCGTTAACACGTTCGTTTATGTTTGTTTGTGTTCGATAGTTCATTAGGGTTTTTAACTTTTTATTTTTAGTATAAGTAATTCAAATTTCCTAGTGGTAGATTATTTAATATATATTAGTGTATCGCATATTAACATTACGTTACCTATATTGATTAACTATTATTTTAGATGGATTAAACGAGGATTTCAAGTTAATTATGGTAATTTCGTGTTTTATGAGACAATATGTGATCAAGATTATGTCACGTATAATTGGGTAATTGGATTAGTATACTTTGGGGACAATGTTTGAAAGGAAAAAATGCTGATTTTATTCAGAATTTAATATGTGTTAGTTTGTGTTCAGTTTTGTTCATTAATGTTTATTTCTGTTCGTTTACGTTCATCTGTGTTCACTTTGTCTGACACTTAAATTTCACAAATAAACATAAACGAACACAAACACGTTCATTTCGTTAACAAACGAACACAAACATAAATCTCGTTCGGTAACTGTTCATGAACAGTTCGTGAACATGTCATTTCCTTAACAAACGAACATGAACAGAAAATCTCGTTCGGTAAGTGTTCATAAACAGTTTGTGACATGTTCGTTTGGTTCGTTTACAGCCCTATACACACCCTAACAATATGTGTATTTTCCACCGCATCACATGTACATCCTTGTAGCAAATTTATATTCACTTTTATTGTATTATATTCACAATAATAATAATAATAATAATAATAATAATAATAATAATAATAATAATAATAATAATAAAAGTTATAAAGCAACAAATATACAACAAATAAATAAATAAATAATAACTAGGTATTTCCACGACGCCCATTATCTATATATATTAATACAAAGACACTTTAATATTGTCTTTGTTTTAATATATATATTGGCCACTAACTTTTACGTTAACTTTATTTCTGTCACTAACTTTTAGGTTAACTTTATTTTCTTCTAATTTGACCACTAACTTTTATCTTAACTTTATTTTCTTTCAATTTGATCACCTAATATATATATATATATATATATATATATATATTGGCCACTAACTTTTACGTTAACTTTATTTCTGCCACTAACTTTTAGGTTAACTTTATTTTCTTCTAATTTGACCACTAAACTTAGACGAACAAACTTTTAGCTTTTAGGATTTGGCCACTAACTTTTAGCTTAACTTTATTTTCTTCCAATTTGACCACCAAACTTTTTAGGTTTTGGGTTTCAAACTTTGACCACCAAACTTTTAGCTTTTAGTATTTCAAACTTTAACCACTCAACTTTTTTAAACTTGCATTGCACTTTGGCCAAAATTTTAGCTTTTAGGATTTCAAACTTTGACCACCAAACTTTTAGCTTTTAGCCGCGAGTATTTTTTTGAAGCTCACACAAGAATAACAGCCACTTAATATTATCTTTTATGTCCACGAAACCCTCCACGCAACAGAAGCTCCCACATCGACGCGCGATCTTTAACGTCCGCCAAACACTCAACGCAACAGTAGCTCCCGCCACGTTTCGCACAACAGCCGCACCCGCGGCGAAGCGCGGGTAACTAATACCTAGTTGTTATTATAGATGTGAAAGTAGAAGAAAATAACTTTACTTATTAAATCAATAAAATAAGGGAAAATGACCAATATAGCCCGTTGACCGGGCATTTTGCACAACTAGCCCTCTCCACCGTCTTTGGAGAGACGGGACACGGCTCCCAACCAGCCTGAACCGTCTCCCGAGAGGCTTCCCATTTCAGCCAACAGAGGACCGCCACGTGTCGTCTCTGATCCCGAGATGTCCCGTCTCTCTCCAGACGGGTCAGAACCCTCTCCCAGACGGTTCACGTTTCCCAAGACGGCTGACCCTTCGGTTCAACCGTCTCCCAGACGGTTCACGTCTATCAATGCCGGCTGACCCTTCGGTTCAACCGTCTCCCAGACGGGTCACATTTCCCAAGTCGTCTTAACGAAATTTGTGATACCGTCTGAACCGTCTGAACCGTCTCACGAGTGTATATAAATACCCCAATTAACTTAACGAAATTTGCACCCACCCCTCTCCTCCAAGCTTTCATCTTCCATGCACCCACCCGTCTCCTCTAAGCTTTCATCTTCCAATCCAATGACGTTTTTTTACTTTCCCAGCCGAAGCCTTTTTGACTTTCCCAGCCGAAGCCTACCGGCTTCGGAAAATATGTCCCGGTTACTTGGATTGTTGTTTCATCTGCGTACGGCTACTTGGATTGTTGTTCCATCTGCGCGTGGTTTGCAACCCGTGTAATGGATCGATGATGTGGTGGTCTACATTTTAGGCAAATTCGTTCGCTTTCCGAATTTATGTCTCGATGTTCGACGTGTGCTCACTGAGAACTATTGTTACATAAAACGAGGAAACGTTTCGGACTTGTCTGTGTAGAGCACATACACCATTCGAAACAACGTCTATGTAGACCACTGCTACTACCGCCGTTGTGGAGGACAAAACATCTAACACTAATATGTAGTCCTCAATAGTTGGTTAGACATTACTATTACTTCAAACAAAGTTCCTAGTTCTGGAAGTAAATTTGGGAAGTTTGTTGTAATAGTGTAGTTTTTTACTTGTTGCTTCTTAGTTTTCACTTGTTGCTTCTTTATTCTCGGGAAGTTTGTTGTAATAGTGTAGTTTTTTAATTGTTATTGTAATAATATTTATTGTTTATTTGTGATTGTAATAGTATAGTACGTTTAATGAGATATTTACCTTAAATATAAAAACAAAAAGACAAATTAAAAATATAACCAACTATTGCATTAAAAATATAACCATTACAAATTAATAAAAATATAATTACAAATTACATAAGACGATGTCTTATCATTTGCCAAACGGACACATGTTTAAACTCTTTACCCTCCCTGTTTTTATACTGCCTTATACTGTGTCTAATTGCCACGTCTTCGGGAAAGTTTGAGGGTACGTCGTAAAGGGTCCGGTTGTGGTGGCCGTTGAAGATTTGACACTTTGTCGTCAAATCATTCAACTTGCGGCTTAGGGACTCGGTGGTACGTTGTGACCCTCCAACGAGCCGGTTGTATTCATTCAGTATCCGGAACCATTTGTTGTTAAGGTGTGTGCTCTCTTCAACATGTAGCCATGCCGCAATCAAGGCAATCTCTTGTTCTTCCGTCCATCTTTGAGGTGCCATTTTTCGATGATTTGGACGGTGTTGGACGGTGTTGTACGGTGGTTTGGACGGTGTTGGACGGTGGTTTGGACGGTGTTTGGACGGTGTTTGACGGTGGTGGTGGGGTGGTAGATATTGTTTGGACGGTGTTGGACGGTGGTCGTCGGGTAGTAGATAGTGTTTGGACGGAGTTGTACGGTGGTTGTTTGTTCAGACGGGGTTGGATGACAGGAAATGGACGGGAGACGGGTATTTATAGGGCTGAGCCGGACAACCGAAGCGTCGCCGCTCATCGGGAACCACCGGCGTCGGTAGATGTGTACCGTCTTGAGAGACGGTTGAACCGAAGGGTCAGCCGTCTTGGGAAAGGTGACCCGTCTTTTTGAGACGGTTGAGCCGAAATGTCAGCCGGCATTGATAGACGTGAACCGTCTGGGAGACGGTTGAACCGAAGGGTCAGCCGTCTTGGGAAACGTGAACCGTCTGGGAGAGGGTTCTGACCCGTCTGGAGAGAGACGGTACATCTCGGGATCAGAGACGACACGTGGCGGTCCTCTGTTGGCTGAAATGGGAAGCCTCTCGGGAGACGGTTCAGGCTGGTTGGGAGCCGTGTCCCGTCTCTCCAAAGACGGTGGAGAGGGCTATTTGTGCAAAATGCCCGGTCAACGGGCTATATTGGCCATTTTCCCATAAAATAACCCTACGGACGTGAAATATAAAATTCAAATACAATTTAATTACTTTAACCTTCAGAATCATGAAAATGTGCAGCAATTTGACTCCAGAAACCGCCCATTGTTTCATCCCAGCATTACAACAAATTCACCACCCGTAC
This sequence comes from Ambrosia trifida, assembly GCA_028751855.1. Classification (NCBI taxonomy): domain Eukaryota; kingdom Viridiplantae; phylum Streptophyta; class Magnoliopsida; order Asterales; family Asteraceae; genus Ambrosia; species Ambrosia trifida. The sequence goes on from CM054127.1 coordinate 41,330,753, forward strand.
GTAAACCACCTCCAATCAATCAAAAGCATATTTCATTTCAGTCTTCTTCAACCAAACGTAAACCCTTTGCCGTTAACGTCATATTGCAAATGAATAATAACAACCATCATCTGCCCTTTGAAACCCAACAACTATTACTATTATCAGTGGCGTCTGAAATGTCCTTGTCTTGTGGTTCAACGATTACCGGGCACGCCGAGGAAGACAAAACAAAACAAAAAAAAGCAAGAATGGCAATACCGTAATTAAAGAAATGGTTAGGGGCCTTTTATCAGCATGTTTGCAATAGTGAAAATATTAAAATATATATAATAAGAAAAAAAAAGTGGAGGCTTCCTCATCAGGTCTGTCTGGCAAACAAGTATAAAAGAGTCACTCCATACCCTTCTCTTCCAAACACCCCATTCTCTCTCTCTCTCTCTCTCACTTGATCAACCTAATTAAGCCATTGGATGCACTACTTCATCACCATTTAATAATAATAATAATAATAATAATAATTAATTCATCTCTCAACCATGGCAACCGAAAAGGCTCTCAGTCTCGAAGAGATTAAAAACGAAACTGTTGATTTGGTACCACTCTTCCTTTTCTTCTTCATCTTCCTCTCTTTTTTTGTTATAATTTTTTTATTTTGTTTTCAGAATTCTTACGATTAAACGTCGTCGTTACTTAACTTAAACTCATCAATGCATAATCTTGATTTTACCTTTTTTTTATTCCTATGAGTTCACTTACAGGTTTTTATTAACGTAATGATTTTGTTTCTTTTTTAACTGTTTACAGATTAATCGCTTATTTCCTTTTATTTAAATTCATATAATTACTCGCTATTTCACAAAAAAATGTATATATTTGTGACAATGATTTGAAGTGAAGTGGCCAAGTTTTATGTTGTGCATGCAAAACTGAATGGTCAGATTGATTATTTAATTTGAAGTTGAAGATAAAGATAATTTATATATTAAATTAAAGTTGTTAAATTTTTAAAATTATTAGTGAGGAGTAGGGGGAGAATCTAACGTATTTTTATTTTTGATTTAGTGTTACGCTAAGTTGTTAAAGAGTATCAGAATCTTTTTTATATCATTGGAAAATTCGGGTTTTTGTTAGCCATTCAATCTGAATTTATTCTGTTGTCATAATACTTTATTTCTATTTTACTTTTTTAAATCAAAGTAAATATATGTTTATTATTAAACAAATAGTATGTATTAATTGCACATTTTATAATTTTTTTTTAATCTTTGTGTGTCTCATTTGTTTCCGTCTTAAAATAGTATTCATTAGTATTAAATAGTTTTCTCCCTATGTTGTAAGTTGTAACGGTTTTTGTTTTTTAAACATTTTAATTTAAATTGATAAATAAATAACTGACGTGGAGAGAGAATGTGTGTCGAATACCTTAAGTCTTATTTTATGTTTTTAGTTGGTCAATTTATTCTAATGTTGTTACTCTTTTTTTTTTTTTTTGTTTAATAGGTAAAAAAACATATAGTTTTTAGTTTATCTTAAAATAATTATTATGATAATTGTTATGATAAAATACACAGAAACTAATTTTATATGTTAAAAACATATACTTTTTTATGTATGCAATTTTATCCATTTGAACATATTTAATTTTAACTATAATATTAGTGAGCCGAACTTTTGCTCATTTAAGCTATCGAAGTGAGCTAAAGCCGAACTTTTAGCTTGTATAAAGTTGTCCTCAAATTACCTCGAGCCGATTCGAACTTGCTCTCTAGCCGAATTCGATGTCAAAATAGTAGGCTCGAAATGAGCCGAACCTAAGCTCGAGTTTAATCTGGTTCGGGCTCAGCTCGACCCGTTTACGCGCTTAGAAACAACTTAATATTCAGTCGTGCCTATAACATGAAATTAAGTTATACATATATGTTTGGTGTAGAACATAAATTTATTACTATTAAAGGCACGAAATACCCGATATACCCTTGCTTTCTCTTGTGGTTAGGTTGGCTTTTATAGGGTCTTTTGGGTATTGGTACGTGGGTGGGCACCCACCCGTTTGTTATTCTGAGCCAAGCTGCCATCTTTTAACTGGATGAGGGGTTTGTGTGGGTCCCACCATTTAGTAGAAAGTCAACTTCCGTTACTCAACCATCCATGTCTCTGTTTTGGTTGTTTTTATTTTTAATCAGCTGCCTCTCTATCTGTACAGCTTTCTGTTTAATTCACTTCCCTAGAAAAAAAATAACAATATTATATTCAAACTTCTTAAATTTTTTTATAAAATTTTACCTCTTTGTTTTTCAAAAAAAAAAAAATGTCCCAAGTGTAAATAATAAAACAGTTGAATCTGCTTTAAATAATATTGTTTCTAACTAGTAACAGTCAAAAGAATGTGTACATGTTTCTGTTTTATAATTTTTTTTTATTATTTTAAACCAAACACTAAGAAAATAGTTCTAACCGTTACTACCAAACCGTTTTGACCCAATCAACCCAGCCGGGTTTAGACTGTTGTTTTTCGAAACCATAGTTGATGGTTCAGCCAAAATTTTCATCAAAACTGGACGAACCGGAACGTGAACATCCCTACCCATTTGGATTTTTTTTATATCACTTTCATTTGTTGTTGAATTATGCATTAAACTTGTGACAATGTGACACATGTACATATATTATATTTTTCACTTGGTACTTAATAAAGTCATATATATGTGACTATTTTTGGTAACATCCTCTAAAACACACAAGCGCGCGCGCACACACTCCACCCAATTAACCTAAAGTGTCTTAAAGTTGTGAGAGTTGAGATGAGGGAATTAGGATATATGCCAAACCTAAGCAACAAGGGATGGCCAGGCATGTTACATGTCTATCTGGTTTCCATATCCATGTATGTGCCCAAACCACCTTAGGAAAAAGTGGTAAAGGGACAAAGCCTATGCTGGATAGTTTGGTTCTTCCCTAGACTTTTATTTTTTAAATAATATTTTAATAAAATAAAAAAAAAAGAATTGTTCCCAATAATCTGTGGACCTTGATTCTTGATTCTGTTTACTGATCTTTTTTTTTGTGGTGGGTCATAATCATTGGAACCGTGTAACAGACACATGGAATGTGGAATATAAATAAAGTAAATATAAACATTAAGATAATCTAAAGCAGGTTTCACAATAGTTTATTTGATTACTTTGTTTGTCTTTAACTGAATTATTTGTATTTTACTTTTGAGTGTTACCTAACTATCAAAGGCATGTAATTGCTATAATGAGTCAGAAGTCAATAAATTTATTTACACAATTTGATATCTTAAGTGTTATCCAAGCATGCATGCATGATGCACATGCAGCTAACAGATGGCAAAAGTTGTCTTTTGCTGTTTATCTCACAAGTTTATCTAAGTATTACTGTGAAGGTGATCTCAATTACTGTGGAGCTAACAGAATGACAACGTTTTCGACTTGTAATTACAGGAGAAAGTACCGATAGAGGAGGTGTTTCAACAGTTGAAATGTAACCGAGAAGGTCTAAGCTCGGATGAAGGAGCTGCAAGACTGCAAATTTTTGGACCTAACAAATTGGAGGAGAAAAAGGTATGTTTAATAATGATCATACTTACTTTGGTTCCTGTTTTATTTCCAAATGCTTAATGATTTTTATATGTTATAATGAGCACAGGAAAGCAAATTACTCAAGTTTCTTGGGTTCATGTGGAATCCTTTATCATGGGTCATGGAAGCTGCCGCCATTATGGCAATCGCATTGGCTAATGGAGGCGGAAAGCCACCAGACTGGCAAGACTTTGTTGGTATCGTTTGCCTTCTTGTTATCAACTCAACCATCAGTTTTATTGAAGAAAACAATGCTGGAAACGCGGCTGCTGCACTTATGGCTGGTCTTGCCCCTAAAACCAAGGTATTCTATTCTGAAACTTAACTGACGATATAGATGCCACTCTAAGTTCAAAGATTGACAAATCTGTCATGACTGCAGGTTCTGAGGGACGGTCGTTGGAGTGAACAAGAAGCTTCCATATTGGTCCCAGGAGATATTATCAGTATCAAACTTGGTGATATTGTTCCTGCTGATGCTCGTCTTCTAGAAGGTGATCCTTTAAAGATTGACCAATCTGCCCTTACTGGTGAATCGCTGCCTGTGAACAAGAATCCCTATGATGAGGTATTCTCTGGATCAACATGCAAGCAAGGTGAAATCGACGCTGTGGTTATTGCCACCGGTGTGCACACCTTCTTTGGTAAGGCTGCACATCTTGTGGATAGCACTAACCAAGTTGGTCATTTCCAACAAGTTCTTACGGCGATTGGAAACTTCTGTATTTGCTCCATTGCTATTGGAATGTTGGTTGAGGTGGTTGTCATGTACCCAATTCAGCATAGGGAGTACAGAAGTGGAATCGACAATCTTTTGGTGTTGCTTATTGGTGGAATTCCAATTGCTATGCCTACTGTGCTTTCGGTCACCATGGCTATTGGATCACATAGGCTTTCACAGCAGGGTGCGATTACTAAAAGAATGACTGCAATTGAAGAGATGGCTGGAATGGATGTACTTTGCAGTGATAAGACAGGAACACTGACACTTAACAAGCTTTCAGTTGATAAAAATTTGATTGAGGTGTTTGCAAAAGGCGTGGATAAGGAGCAGGTGCTGCTTTTTGCTGCTAGGGCTTCTAGGACCGAGAACCAGGATGCTATTGATGCCGCCATTGTTGGAACTCTTGCTGATCCTAAAGAGGTATCTCTCTCTCCCTTTGCTTCAGTTTGAGGTGGAAAGTTCGACCCATTTACTTTTGAATAGGCCGATTCAGTTATTACATCAACTGGTAACTAAAATGCGCCTTTTTAACCTGGTTTCATGATCATGGATGACATATATGACTTTGTAGGCACGAGCTGGAATTAGAGAGGTTCATTTCTTTCCATTTAACCCCGTTGACAAGAGGACAGCTTTGACGTACATCGACGAGCGTGGAAATTGGCATAGAACAAGCAAAGGTGCTCCAGAACAGGTAATTTCTAACTTATTTTCTTATCTTATTATGATCCTCATGAATCAGTTGGTTATAAATCCAAACCTTTTTTTTTTTTTTTTTTCAGATTTTGACCCTTTGTGGATGCAAAGAAGATATGAAAAAGAAAGTTCACGCAATGATTGATAAATTTGCTGAACGTGGGTTGCGTTCTTTGGCTGTTGCAAAACAGGTTAGCATTCTACATCATTTGTATGCGCATACATATATTTTTTTATCGTGATCACTTACTCTTTTCCTTGTGATAATTTTGTAGGAAGTGCCTGAAAAAACAAAAGAAGCCCCAGGCAGCCCATGGCAATTTGTTGGATTGTTGTCCTTGTTCGACCCACCAAGGCATGACAGTGCTGAGACCATTCGCCAAGCTCTCCATCTTGGTGTAAATGTCAAAATGATTACTGGTAATCAATTATATCTGCTGATTATGTCGAATGACTACTTTCCGTTTTAACTTCTGTTTTATCTAAATATGACGTTGATCATTTATAGGTGACCAACTTGCCATTGCTAAGGAGACTGGTAGACGGCTTGGTATGGGAACAAACATGTACCCTTCTTCTTCTTTGCTCGGTGGCCACAAGGATGCATCCATTGCAGCAATCCCTATTGAAGAGTTGATAGAGAAAGCCGATGGATTTGCAGGAGTTTTTCCAGGTTGGTGCTCCTTTGATTGATATTATATGTTATTTATTTCTTGATACACTGAATCTTTTGATCTAAATATACAGAACACAAGTATGAAATTGTTAAGAAGCTACAAGAAAGAAAGCACATTTGTGGGATGACTGGAGATGGTGTGAACGACGCCCCAGCTTTGAAAAAGGCCGACATTGGAATTGCTGTTGCTGATGCTACAGATGCTGCAAGGAGTGCTTCTGATATCGTGCTTACCGAGCCTGGGCTTAGTGTTATTATCAGTGCGGTGCTTACAAGTCGCGCTATTTTCCAAAGAATGAAGAATTATACTGTTAGTTCCTCTCTTTCCCTTATTTAACATGCAAACAGTTTGTAGGTGTTAACATCTTTTGTTTTTGCAGATCTATGCTGTCTCTATCACCATCCGTATTGTGGTAAGTTATATGTGACATTTGAATCATTTGGGCATGTTCCTGTGTGACCAGCCCGTTAGGATTCTGTTCATCGCTTTGTATGTGACATTTGATTATTTGAATCTTTTGTAGTTTGGATTTATGCTCATCGCGTTGATATGGAAGTTTGATTTCTCCCCCTTCATGGTTTTGATTATTGCAATCCTTAATGATGGTGAGTTTTCATTTCTTTTACGCCTAATATGATCGATTTTCATGACTGTAACTTCGCTAATTTCCATTGTATGTACTTAAAAGGTACCATCATGACCATCTCAAAGGATAGGGTGAAACCATCTCCATTACCCGACAGCTGGAAGCTAAAAGAGATCTTTGCCACCGGAATTGTGCTTGGAGGATATCTCGCATTGATGACTGTCATATTCTTCTGGATCATGAAAGACACCGACTTCTTCACAGTAAGTGAAAACCCGACTGATCAAAAACCAAAATGTCACAAGTTCACATCAAACTAACTCATGTTTATGTTTGTGCGACAGGAAAAATTTGGCGTTAGATCTTTGAGAAACAGTGACGTTGAGATGATGGCTGCTTTATATCTCCAAGTCAGTATAGTCAGCCAGGCTTTGATATTCGTGACTCGTTCTCGCAGTTGGTCGTTTATTGAACGTCCGGGTCTCTTATTATTGGGTGCTTTCTTAGCAGCACAACTGGTAAAAAAACAGACCTGTTTTTGTGTACTAACCGAATTTTGTTTTCTAACAAACTAACGACTTTTACTATTGTGAAAAACTTCAGGTTGCAACTCTAATAGCAGTCTATGCAGAGTGGGAATTCGCAAGAATCAAGGGAGTCGGGTGGGGATGGGCCGGTGTCATCTGGCTCTACAGCATCGTGTTCTACTTTCCTCTCGACATTATGAAATTCGCCATCCGATACATCCTTAGTGGGAAAGCCTGGCGCAACATGCTTGAAAACAAGGTACAACTTTCTTCATTTTTAGGGAAAATTGTTTTCGTATGGGACTAAATTATGAACCTAACCGTGTGATTTTGAAACAGACGGCTTTCACGACGAAGAAAGATTACGGAAAAGAAGAGAGAGAAGCTCAATGGGCTCTTGCTCAGAGGACATTGCATGGTCTTCAAGCACCAGAAACTTCAAACATATTTAATGAAAAGAGCAGCTACAGAGAACTGTCTGAAATAGCCGAACAGGCTAAGAGACGCGCTGAAGTTGCAAGGTATGTTATATATGCATTTCAAACTAGTTTTAGTTAAGAATGGATGGAACTTGAATGGGTCGATCTGGGTTCTGTTTGACCTCTAATGGGTCAAACAGGTGTTAAAGTCAACCCAACTCGTTTAATTCAATTGACAACATGCTTACAAATATTCGGTGATGTGCAGACTTCGGGAGGTACTTACACTGAAGGGGCATGTTGAGTCTGTGGTGAAGCTGAAGGGGTTGGATATCGACAATATCCAACAGCATTACACAGTGTGAGAGACGATGCGGGAAACAGGCCGCTTTTTTTAAACTGTATTATGAGACTAGAAGTTGATAATTTGTCTGGGGAAAGGCATTTTGTGCTGGGATTTAACCCCTGAAACTGTTTACTCGTCCTGTTTTTTCCAATCTCGTTTCTGAGTATTAGTGAGTACGGTTGCTGCTGCTGCTGATGCTTTGTAAAACATTTCCCATAATGTAGCTTCCATCTCCTTGTCTTTGGTTGTTGGTTTTGCTGTTAACCATGGCATGATGTGCTTCGTATGCATACTTTATCGAGTGTTTTGCTTTGAGTCTCAGCATTGCACCATCGAGCCTAGAAACAACTGGCCGAATCTAACACAATGCTGTTTTTTTTTAAGTTTGGAGTAAATTTGAAAGTTGGTTACTGACTTGATTGACATACGATCCAAGTGGCTTAACTGTTTGACCCATGATTGTTCTATTGAGTGTGGACTCAGATCAGAATTGTTGTAAAATATTATTGTAGCGCGTTACTAGTGTGGTTTGGCTCTCTAACTCGTTAGTAGTAAGTTCCTACTGGGCAGTAGTAACTAAGTTTAGTACTAAGCGTGTGCAGTATCAACTACGTAAATGATTGTTTCCACTGTCATAACTGTAAATAGTTATAACCGCCAACTATTGTACTTTTTTACAAAAAGTTTACATTAACCTGAATTCATCCTAACTTTCTTTACAATAAACGGTTATGATTTTTGTAATATTTTCAGCTATTCAAAGTTATCTGGTGCTGCAAAGTGTTGCACCATATATTATACCACATTCTACACAGACAAAAATCGACACGAAGGTGTAGAGTGCATACTAGCAATTATTATTATACCATGTTAATGTTAGCTCTCCATCATGGCTTAACATTCTATTAGTACAACTTCTTTGATAGATGTATTTTACAGTGCATACATCTCTATAAAATCATAAAATAATAACCAAGTCTTAGTATCATTCCCTTTAAAACTACATTCAACCTCCAAGACAAACAATGAAGGTTATTGTTATTAAACAACCAACTTCTCGAATGGGAAGTAGATCATCAAAATACATTGTCGTTACTAAAACCGCGACAGGTAATCTTTATATACCAGTTCCACATATCTAATACAATCAGTAAAATGTGCAATATGTTTTTTATAACTTTTCTGTTGAATCAGTGTAACCAAAATTTTACACAAGACTCACAGAAGAGTTGGCTTGAGCACGAACCTGCATTAGATGCGAGTCGAACGAGAGTGTCAAGGCTAGATCATAAAAAGGTTAAATATATGGCCACACACACAAAAAAAAAAAAAAAACTATCACAGAAAGCAGCATACCTGTACATGATATGATATTGCTCAGCAGCATATGAATCAGCTAGTCTGGAGAACTTTGTTCGGGTCAAGTTGCCCGCTGAAATAGCTTGAAGGAACAGCCGAAAGTTCTTGTCTTACTTTCCATTCTTCACCAGGCTTCAGTGTAATTGGCTTTTCAATTGCTGCTGCCTCCACGCAAAGCATGTGTTTGTACTCCTCGTCTCCGAAATCAGCCATCGCTTTTGCCTTCTTATCCCATGGGTTCCACACCACTAATTAACAGAATGTTAGTGAAAAGGTCGATTTTAAACAGGCCGTGCAGTTTACTTGTGATGGTGGATGAGAAATTGAGAATAGCGGCGTTCACGGTTTAGTTTGCTGGTTTTGACAAAAACTCTGAGCCGAACCAGTCACAACAATTTGGGTTGAACCCTTTGTTGATTCAAAGTCGTTGGGTTGTCTTAATATTTTAAAATTAATAAAATATGGTTCATGAACATCTTCGATATGCAAAACTACATATTAGAAAAATAAAAAGAATAATACAAATGATAAAGGTAAACGGCCGGTTTCAGGTTCCAAGTTCCAAACCATGAGCTGAACCGGCCAATTTGCAGTTTAGGCAGTTTCAACGGTTATAAACATAACATAAACATTCCTTTAAATGAAAATATTTTAAACATTGAAAGGAAATAAATAAACAGCACTATGATGCTTTATTAAAAGTTTTCAAGATAATGACGAGAAAATATGAAGCAGAAATGAAAAATCTCACCAGCATCAGGCAGTCCTTCTTTCCGGACGACAAATGTCCGTTTCTTTTCATGATCCAGGATCGCAATTTTTGTCGGTGTGCTGAGATAAATCTTGTCCACCTGTGTAAAAAAGGAGAATTGGATTTTAATAATCCAAACTTTGTCTCGTTGGCCAATAATAATCTATACTTAAGAAATTGCCCACAGCAGTCCCAACTTTCAAATTATTGGCCAGCAATGAACTTTTGTTAACTGAAAACTATCCCATTTTCAAAACTGAAAGAGTTTTAAAGTTAAAAAGTTCATTGTCGGCCAATAAGTTGAAAGTTGAGACTGTTGTAGGTAATTTATTAAGTACAGATTATTGCCGGCCAAGGAGGCAAAGTATGGATTATTAAAATCCAATTCCCCTGTAAAAAATTAACACCACATAAACCTTAACTGCGGCAAAGTAATCAAAGAGGTAACAAATATACCTCTGTTTCAAAGGTTATAGCATCCCCTTGTTCTGTATATCTCTCCCTGTTCTTCAAGTTGTCAAGATAATCAAATGTCTCCAATCCTTCCACTCGAACTTCACTGGAGACACAAATATTAACATGATTTCTTTAGAAACCGATGACTTTGATTCCACCAGATAGTTCACAACCACTGATCCACAATAAAAAAAAATGTCCACATTTCTAACAAGTAACAATCTAAGACCAATCATATAACGTCCACAATAATATATTATTAGCTGAAAGTTGTATAACCAATTTACCTGATATCGGAAACAGAAAAATATGTGTGATATGCAAACGTGAATGTAAACGGCTTCCCATCAGTGTTGGTATTTCTGATACGCGATGTCAACATTAAGTCTCCTCCAGGTCCCAGAGTAACCCTCAGTCGATACTCAAAGCTATAAATTTTTGAAAAGAAAACCATGATCATCTGTCAGAACTCAGGAGCAATCTAACAAGATTGTCTAGCAGGCACAACAGCTTACTTGTGAGGCCATATCTTCAAATCCTCTTCAGTAGGCTTAAGTAACAAATCAACAAAAACTCCATTGGCGACATTGGGTGGAAACGGAGGGGGGTCAGTGTCTATGGTCCAAACTCTGTTTCTAGCAAATCCATGAGCTTCAAGAGAGCCAAGGTTTGAGAACTGTATCAAGGAAACGGGTATCAGTGACGAGAATAAACCCAAAAGCAGTGAATTAAACAGCAGAAAGATAGGTGTGTGTACCTGAGGAAAGCAGATAGGAATACCCCCACGGATTGGCTTTGGGGGCTTAAAGATTGCCTGCAAACACATACATTTATAGATGATCAAAGAATACAAGGTACAAAGATTTGTTCAAAGTATATATTTAAAACCAACAAAGGAAACAACACTCCCAATCACCAAAAGAATGAAAAGCAAAATAAAGAAAACCTAACCGCTCTGCAAAGATATAAAATCTATATAAGGTAAGCAAAGAAAATTACCACATAAATACTCATTCTTAGAGACGTGTTTTTGTAAAGATGTGACTTGATTTAGAGATAAACAGGATATAGATAACATAAATATATAGTTCTGATAACAATATACTAATAGAATCGATGTTGAGTTGTTGAGACTCCAATACTCTGGCACACTGCAGATCGAACAAAACAAAGGAAGCTTGTACCACGAGTATTTCATCATAAGGCCAAGTGCCAACACACAAACTAAGTTCAGCCAACAAGTGGTCCTATCCCGTTAACTAGTAAAAATATGACTTAAAAGAATTCCCCATAAACTGAACTGATGGATAGCTGGTACCTTACTACTAACAAAAAGCAACTCTTCTCCTTGCTCATTTTTCCAAGATGTCACGTGAGCTCCATACAGATATACCTGCAAGAATGGATAGCTTGTAAGATACAATAAACTTTAAACTACATTTCTGGAACACATTAGCCCACCTAATCTATAGGTGACTCCGCATGCATTATATACATTCAACATATTCATATAGAGATAAAATTAGATGGAAGATGCACAGCACATAGTTACTTCTCCTGTTTCTACTTTCTCCTTTATTTATGTTTTATTTTATCATTAGGAGCTGACCGAGCATTGGAAGTACACGACCAGCCGACCATGCCCAAGAGACAATACAAACTGAAATAGATCTAAATGAATAGTAGGTACTCGTTTCATTCAAAGCAAAGAGCTACATTGTGAAAATCAAAGGTGGGAGCAAGTACAAAGTTTGAGAAGTATAGACAAGAAATTAGTAATAGCACAACGACTTCAAATATTTCATTAGTTATCATTTGATTTTATATATTGACTGTATACTATACAACACATACCAAGTTATCAACCCATATAACTATTGCGGGTCGTACAAAATTTCCATGGCTAGTCAGAACTAAACAGTTTCAAGACCCTACCCTAATAGAATTCTACACCATAGTGGCCATAACCTCATACATCCGGGAGAAACCTACAGGGCATTATAATTTGGCATAGACTATCCATCCACAGTTCCACCTGATCAACACACCACCTCGATAAACAGAATTCTATTTCTTCTACAAGAAATATATATTGAATCTGTGATTGGGACAGCTAGCAATACCATAGTTGTTAATAGCGACCATAGCGCCTGCTATAGCGAATAGCGTAGCACTCATGTGTCTCTAAAATAGCAAGATTTTCTATTTTTAGTATTTGTTTTTGGTAAAATATGCATAGAAAACATCTCTAAAAAAATTTCGAGTGTATTGCTAAACATGAAATAGCGCCCGCTATTTCATCGCTATCACTATGTAGCATATCAGTAGCTTGTCGCTATCGTCCGCTATTCGCATTTAACAACTATGAGCAATACTCGCAGTGACCATCTAAGTTATAACTATAACAAAATACATATGAGATCTGACATAATCTGTATGATCCGTATAAACAAGACGATATAAAAGTGTATGTCACCTACAATAAATCAAATACGCCTAAAAGAAGTACCGATTACTAACCGCTAAAGAGATCCTACTCTAATTCTTCAAAAGCTGGACACAAAAGTCATACCGGATTCAACTAACAACTTCTTAGTAAAACTCAAATAAGACGAGGTCAACGTTATGTTCACTTCAAGGTTACAGCATCTTCCTACATACATACATATATATTATTCTGGAGTAACGATTCCATAACCTAAACAAATGTAACCTAATCAAATAACAACAAATGTAACCTAATTAAATAAGACGCTGTGTATGAGAATCCTTCGGATTGCAAATAACAACAAATGTAACCTAATTAAACATTAATCTGCGTTATAGATATAGATCGAATCAATCAGCAATGTAATGACACTAACATTTGCAACAAATACAGTACCTGAGAGAGGTTTACGGAATAATATTAGTGATTATACCTCAGCACTGCTGCCGCGAGTTTCACGGAGTATGACCTTTTCAAGACCATTGATGCCTTTGGTTATCTCTACAGATTTGTTTTCGCTTTCTGTCATCTTATCTATCTATCTATTGTTTATTGTTTATGGATTACAATAAACTGCTACCTTCTTCAACACTCTGTTGATTTGATAACAAACACTTATTATTATTATTATTATTATTATTATTATTATTATTATTATTATTATTATTATTATTATTATTATTATACTCTCTCTATATATATATAGGATCAAAGATGTCAAAGCTGTTTGTTAGTTGTTACAATGAAATATGTAGCTTCTGGGTACCTTCCCACTGAAAGCAATTAATATAAATAAAAAATGTATATTAACATATTGGCACTTTTTTAAACTAAATAAATAAATTGAATAAGTTTTTTAATAACACGTTTTATTATCGTTTTCTTTTTCCATGTACAAACCAAATTGAATGCTTAAAATGCTTTTGGGTTTTATATATTTTGATTATTATTCACGTTTATTTGATGCTTTGATATTTGAAATCGGTTGAAATCAGGATATCAATTGGGTTGACATAAAATAACGTCGTGTTTACTTTGCCTCTAATTTGAGACATGTTGCGGGTCAATGAGCTGGCTTGTTTTCTTATGATGATTATTAGATGTTTCTTTTGTTGAAAAATTTATTTTACATGTTTAATAAAATGTTAAATTATACAAGTTGTAGATAATGAGTATTAAGTGATTAATACATAATGAAAAGAGTAACTCAATGTTTTATGCAAGTGGGCTACCCTTGGCTCAAAGCAGGCAAATACATCTATGCGAGAGAGTGAGCTCGTACCAAAACAACTTAAGTTTTTAACGAGCTAATTTACTTGAACGGGTCACAAGCTATTTAAATATAGATAGTTATAATGATTTTACTTTCAAGGCAACCATCAGGAAACGGGTTGGGGCGTTTTGGGCTTGAGGCAGTGGGTATGTTAACTTTTTGAACGTTGGGAGGGGCGAACCTTGTTGGGTTAGGTGAAGGTATGATGAATGTGCCCTCTCAGTGAGGGTAGTTGAGGATGGTTTTTAAGTGAAAATTATGTGACTTTGTATAATTGATTGATGGGGTAAATGTGTGAGGGTATGTGAAAATATGAGGGTTGTGTCCCTAAAACTGCTAAAAGTGTGAGAATATAAAAATCCATCATATGGTGTCACGTGTCCAAGGAAGGGCAAAGGCATTGAAAAAAAAACATGCACATGCAACTCACATAAAAGAAATAAAGCTGATAGCTGTAGTTTTATAAATATATTTTGGTGCTTGGCAGAGTAGCTTGAGTTTTTAATAAAATGTGTAAAATAATCAAATTGGACATTAACTAAAAGCTTGTATGCATGTTTTTTTATTTATTTTTATGATATAATGGGTATTTGTGTTATTTACTCATTAAAAGTTTGTAGCCAGTATGAGTATTTTCTTAAACGCTAGTACTAAAAGCTTCAAGCTTTTCAATATAGAGTTTTTTTTTCCTAACCTAAAAGCTTCAAGCTTCTTCAACCAAACAAAATTTTTTATTGAGTGAGAGTTTTTTTTAAAAAAAACTTGAAGCTTAAAGTTCATAAAAACTCTTAAAAACTTATTACCAAACATATCTTTTTTTTTTTTTTTTTTTTTTTTTTTTGGATAAAATGCAATATTATTCATTTCAACAAAAGGGGCAAATTACATAAGAATAGCAGGTAGGCGGGCAACAAGCTGCGCCGCCACCCCCTTCTGGATAGAGAACCCTAATCTAGAGAATACAAATCCTTGCCCCTGGGGAGTCGAGAAGTTGCTGTGGACCACCCGCTGGTCTCTCGTCAGAAACCTAATCGCTTCCGGTGCCAATGAGCCAAAAGTGTCAAAAGCCAGAGGGACAAAAGCATGCTGGTTATCCTCACACGCTTTAGTGTGCTTTGCCACCTTGTTCGACTCTGCTCTAAGTACCGCTTGCCCTGCCACGAACCCACTCTCCCTAAATCCCGCTAAAGGTGACACACCCGTAAGGTCCACGCATGCGTGTTTCCCACCTTCCCAACCAAACACTAGCAGGTCAGCCGGACGTAAAGTGGACCTCCCTTCTGCCGGGTCTGTAAGAAAGTTAACCGGGGCCTCTTTCTTTGCCGAGATCCCTGCTCGTCTAAGAATATCCATTAAAACATCCCGAACGAAATCGTGCCTGTACTTAAACCCCGGTAACTCTCTACAATGGAGGGCATATAATATCCAATATCATAATAATGAAGCCATATAATGGAGCACTGCTAGCGTTTGGCTTATTCTCTTAAAGCTTTCTTCTATGGATGTGGCAACGAATCAATCAATGATAACAACTTTTATCACTTTTGCTACAATTTCTTCGGTGAATGCAATTATTTTGAAGATAATGTTTTTTTATTCTTGAGTTAAGTGCACTTTTCATGTTTCTGGTTTGCACCAATTCACAGGTTCAGCAAGGGCCTAACACCCTGAGTCTTTGACTTTTGTTAAACTAGCAGTTTACATTTTTTGTTGTGACGCCCGTTAGTTTTTCTCTTAGTTTTGTGGATGAAATGACTGTTATACCCCTCCATCATCTTCTCCCTTGTGGTGAGGAGAGGAAGGGTGGCGATGGTGTTGCAGTTGATGGTGGTGATGCGTGGGTTGGTTGGAGAAGAAGATGGATGGGTATAATATATCAGAGATAATTTCTCCTCCAATGATTATGCAGTCAAGTCAAAAGTCAAAGTCAAATGCATAAATGCATTGCTTGATTTAAGCTACCACCTTTATTTCTTTTATGGTCTTTAGTTGTTTTGTTCTCTTATAAATAACTACTAGAAATTAATAGAAGACGTACCAAACATTTCAATCAATAACAAAACAATCATTCTATCTCTATAGTTCTTATACAAAACCACCTTGCAGTTTTAAGAGTCGTTGGCTAGAAACCGAGTAGCCATCCGGCTGCAGGGCTGAAACCAATAAACTCAAACCAAAGAAAAAAGAGATTTGGTTAAGAAGAAATGATAAAATTTTCAAAGAAAGAAACGCAGCTACGACAAAGGCGGTTGAAGACATTAAAGAAGAAACATTTTGGTGGATGATTAAGAGATCCAAGGTGCCACGCATTGATTTATTAAAGTGGTATGAGTTCTCCGGTTTAAATTTTGGTTAGGTGATTGCTATTGTTTGTTAAGTTCATGGGTTGTTATAGGAGGTTATTCGGTTTGTTTCGCATGTGGGGGTCCTGTCCAGATAATCATCGGCTAATTGGACAGTGGTTTTGACTGTAAATATGTTTGTTTCGTGGGTGTTGAATGATATGGTTCCGTTTCGCTGTTAAGAAAAACATAAAAATGAAATTCTTATAATGAATTATTATTATTTTTATTCCATATCATTTAATCTATATCTATATCTATACTTCTATACTACATTATAAAGGAGGAAGAAGGTCTACAAAAGTCATTTTACATGAATTTTAAGATGACATAGAAAATTTCTTATGCTTAAAACTCAAATGTCATGTAATTTTTTTCCTTTCTATCCTTTATGCAAAACCTACTTTTACTTATTATTTTATCATAACCTCTAATTACCATTAATCTATATCTATAATCTATATTATATTAAAAGCATTTGAGAAGGGTATTAAACAAAACTAAGTAATTGCTACATTTTATTAAAAAAAAAATTGCAATTTTAAATAACAAAATTATAAAAAAAAAATGGTTTCTACACATACAAATATATAGCTATACACCTTAAAAAGATTGTAAAAATCAATAAAAGTCGAACTTTACATAAAAAATAATAATTTTGTAATGCCTTTTTCCTAAAAAAGTGTGCACGTGAATTGGTTCACGAACTGAAATCGAACCGAACCGAACCGAAATCGGTCTCTAAAACCAGTCTTTCAAACCGGCGAAACCAGAGCCGAACTGAAACCGGTTTAGACACGAACCGGCACCAAACACGAACTGGTTTGTAACCGCTTCGGTTCCTAGAAAAAAAATGACTTGTGCACGTCATTAAAGTTCTCAGGTTGGGATGTCTTATATGAAATATTTTCAACTAGCCTAACTTCCAATTTCACTTTCCGATGTCACTGATAGGAATTTATGGTGCACTTGATTAGTAGTTGTATTGCATTGCTTTTATCATGTGAAAAAAGTTATGGGTATGCTTCTTCACAGGTTGATTACATATGAGTCGTTCCAACCTACTCTTAATGTGGATCTTATAAAGGTCCATATGCTTTCTTCTCCTCGACAGTCTCTCCGGATTTGGCAATTTCAACATATTGAGTAGGACTATTAGTATAATAATAGTTGCTAATGAGTCAAACCGCCACTTCCATTTTTGTTACCGGCATGTAGGTCAAATTGCATATGGTACATACAACGTAGCATGCTATCACGTCTCCTTGTAGTCTTTAAAAAATTATCCCACTACGAAGCACAAGTGCTTACACACACAAACATACACCTTACATATTTATTCTTTTAATCGTTTTAAGGTTTGAATTACGTTTCCGCCCTGTATTGTTGATTCCGTCGTAACACGCGGGTTTTCTACTAATATAGTTATAAATTTTTAGTGTGTTACTTGGTAGTTAGGTACTCACATCTCATTGGTGGGCGGTGGCTAATAGGAACCGTTAGTATTGTTTGGTAGCCCAAGACAAAGAATATTGGTAAAGTGATTAAGATAAATGTGTCTTTTGGGTGTTACCAAAGGTAGAATTGCACTTAACGGTAGTGACAACGATTTGATGTCACTAAACATGTTTTTTTTTAATGAATTTGGGTGAGTGTTACAGAATAACCATTCACCCTAATAACTAGTAAAAAGTGTTGTCACCTCAGTTTTATGTAGGCAAAGGGTCAATAACTAAGTGTTGAATAACTACAGTACAATCATTATTTAATTATGTATTTTTATTTAAATAACTAGTGTTGAAGTTGCCTGTCTGGAGAATCAACACGTCTTTGTATCTTTTGCATTTGATACATTTAGGGCCCTGGCCCCCAAAGCAATCCAATTTTTAAATCGAGTGCAAAAGGTGGTGCATAGTAACTCTCCGTCGGCCAAGGACCAAAGTTTTATTTTAATAGAGTAGGTTTTGCTATTCAAAATGGGGGTAGCGGCGCAACTTGTTGCCCGTTTACCTCCGTCCACTTGTAAAAATCGATGGTTGTTTTAATTATTATTTAAATATTTTAATAAAAGATTAATAATAAAATACATTTTAAAAAACACAAAAACTACAATATTACGAACCAAACAAATTACTCATCTTCCTCGTCATCGTCGTCTTCCGAGTGATTAACCCATACATGGTTTGTCAAATCAGCATGTAGAGCATCATGTCTATCGCGATGACGTAATTTCATAAGGATAGCTAGTCTTTCTTACGCGTTTAATGTTGAAGCCGGTAGTTCTATATCGTCTAGTAAATAGATAATTCTAAATTGGAGTATTATCTAGAAAGGGTAATTGGGTTAAAGATAAATGATAATTTGAATTAGATAAGTTATCTTTTTGGTTTATTTATTTATCTAAATAGAGTATGAGTTCTAATAGGTATGGGATGTGGTTCGTTATTTATCAAGGTTGTTTAGCTATAAATAGAATCCTTGTAATTGTTTTTTTAGTACGCTTCATTGATAAAATATAAAAAGAGTCGAACGAGTTCATCTCGTGTTTGAGTGTTTGATCAAGGGCCTGCTTTTCCAACAATTGGTATCAGAGCTTGACGATTTTGAGAGTCGGTTTTTTAAAAAATGAGCATTCCATGGTGAGGTCGGCAGCAGGAGGTAACGGCTGGCGTAGCCATTGACGAGACGTAAGAAAGGCGTCTTCAGTTGCATAACGGCTTTGATTGAGTCGACTTTTCGGTAGTGCAAGATAATTGTGGTTAAATTTGTCTTGTTTTTAAAGAGTTGATATGGTGATCATGTTAATTAATTGTGGGTAGGTGCACAATGAATTTATAGTTTGAAGAACTTTGGGCGATTGGCATTTGTTGGTGTCACAGCTTCCGTAGGATGTGGGAAACAACATCAGGGGCGGTTTTTGGTGATTTTAGAGTCGATCAATAACGGCAATTTAATCAAACCAAGTACCCACCAACAAAGAGGAAAGCGGCAACAAGAAGATCGATTTCTTTGGCGCAAAAACTAAGGGGCATGTCGTTGAGAAACAAAAGAGCGAGGAACTATGGAATTCGCTTGGCGACAGAAAAGACGAACATCGGTGTATTATTTTCTTTGTTTTGTGGTTGATATCAGTGAGGCGATAAACAGTTGATTCACAGCGGTTTAGTGATGAACCAGGTTGGTGAGGGTTGTCAATGGTTGTTCACGGAGAACAGTGGTTCGGGTCAGCCGATGTCACGGAGGAATACCATTGGGATGGCGGTGCTGACCGACTAACCGGTGATCAGTTCAGTGATGATAAATTTATAGCACTAGCAACTTTCAATTTAGGAAAGATCAAGATGTGGTCCTTCCCACCAAGGATAAGAACGGAGTGACCGGTGTAGGTTGTTTTTTTTTTATTGAAGTTATTAGATTGGATTTGCGGGTAGATGGATGGAAGAAGATTCGTCAAAGCGGGGTGTTTGAATATTGTCGTGACTAGCAAGGAAATAAGAAAACGATAGAAGCAGAGAGCTTGTTCTTTTTTCTTTTATCGGTGGTCAAGGACGATGTAGTTCTGATGGCATAGGAAGAGGGAGATATCAAGATTGATCAAGAGATTGAAGTGTTCGATGATGGTGCGGATGTGAGGCGGGCCCAAAATCATAATTAAGGGCGAATACAGAGATAATTCTAATATGGAGTATTATTCAGAATGGGTACTTGGGTTAAAGATAATTGTCAGTTTGAATAGTTGACTTATTTATCTATCTAAATAGAGTAGGAGTCCTAATAGGTTTGGGATGTGGTTCCTTGTATATCCAGGTTGTTTAGTTATAAATAGGGTCCTTGTAATTGTTTATTTAGTGCACTTCATTGAAAAATAATAAAAATGGTCAAGTGAGTTAGTTCATCTCGTGTTTGAGTGATTAAGCAGATTTTCCCAACATCTAGTTTATAATCTTGACAAATCGCCATAACCGAGTTCTCTAAAAGCATGTTATGTAAAATAATGCAAGCGTACATAACATTCTGTAACTTTTCTTTATCCTAAATTCTAGTAGGTTAGGCAATTATACCCCATTTTTCTTCAAAACCCCAAACGTACGTTCAATATCTTCCTTGCAGATTCTTGGTATTTGAGTATGCTTTCACAAACACAAACCACTTCGGACAAATACCATCGGTAGGATAATATGCGTACCCATACTCCACATCATTAGCATAAAATGAAGTCCTAGGTACAACGTCGTTTATAATGTCGTCAAAAGTGACCGTTCAATAACATTGATATCATTTTGTGCCCCAACCATATCAAAATATGCATGCCAAATCCAAAGATCATATGATGATAACGCTTCTAGTATAAAAATTGGGCCATCATGATCACCATGATGGTGTGATCCTCGCCAATCGGTTGGACATGCCGCATGACCCCAACCTGTACAATTAACGCTACCAAGCATCCCGGAAAAATCATGTACTTCTTCATGGACTTGGAATATCCTTTGGATATCACCAAAGGACCGTCGTCTCAATAACAGTTGGCAAATAGCATTATAACAACTACAAATATAATAAGTATAACAATAAACCCTAAATAAACATTAAAATTACATAACGGTTAAATATTTAAACAAGTAAATAGATAGAAATAATTAAAAAATATATTTAAACAATTAAATATAGAACAATAATAACAAATATAACATTTTAATATACCTTAAAAAAATTGAAGATTACCGTGACATACTTTATCTAAAAATTTTAAATACTCGTCCCATGAGTCATTCGAACTACCTTATGCCATTTGATGAATCGTCGCCGTGCACTTCGGTAACGAAAAAAACGTAATTTATGCAGTGCATCCTCTCTTTGCTGGAAAAATGTATCAGTGTGTTCTAAATTCCTACAATTTGTAAGAATAGTCGGACTCATGCGAAAATGACATTGGAATATTTTGTCATCATATAGCGGATTCTCAAAAAACTAATCGTTAACGAGTCAATTATGAGTGCCTTCACGGTCTCTTTGCAACGGGGCACGTCTTGTTAATGGTTCGGACATTTCATCACCGATTAAAAGATGCACGCTCACTCGAACCACATCAATAATTAAATCTTACGGGTATGGTTGAGAGTGAATTGTTGATGAAATTCAAAAGTAATTTGAATGAGAAATGTTGTATAAACAGAGGTGGCTTGTTGTGTAATATTTAAAATAATAATTATTTTTATTTAAAAAACAAACCCAATCCCCCCCCCCCATGTCAAATTAACCTCGTTTTCATCACACTCAACTGCTACATATGCAATAACGAGCGCCAACCCAATAACTGAGCCACAGATTACGACACCCATCAACAAGGCGGCGTGGTATGCAAGGTTGTTAACGGGGTGATGTGGCACCCTTGTTAATCGACAATGCACGGTCTTATAGCATCCAAATCACCGGTATGACTCGTAAGAAGGAGGTGGGAGTGTGATAGGGTGTGAATTTCTAATACAAAACGAATCTAATACAAAATTTGTGGCTTTAGGTTTAGTCTAAGTGGGTTTGGATGGAATCCATAAACACATTTATCTAAACGAGCATGGTCTGACCATACCTGTGAACACGTTTAGCTTAATGGATCCGTCATTTTAGCCGTCTTAAAGATTGACTTGTTTAATCCATTTATTTTTATATTTGTGTTTAGAGAAATGAGTTCTAGATCATTACTTAACTAATTGATTTATTTTGTAAACTAGAGATGGAATCCACGCTTTCCGGCGGGGTTGTAGAAAGATGTTAGCGCTGATGCATATATTACATGATATATCGGTCTAGAGTTACAAATTAACTTTAACTATAATAAGGTATATAGAAAAATATTTAATTTTGTAACTCAATGTATTGAAGGGTTGGTTTTAATTTAAACGATGACATAAATAAGAACTATCACGATTAAATAAACACATCTAAAAGTTATGTTTAGTGGCTAGTGAATTTGATTAAAAAAAGGAAAAATGGAAATAAATAATCCCAACTATTGACTATTGGCCAATAACAGTCCCAACTACGAAAATCACCAATATTGGTCCCAACTTTCGATATATTGGAAACCAATGGACCCAAACTAACGGAGGCTAACTCCGTTAGTGTGATGCTGACGTGGCATGCTTAGTTGGCAATATGATCCTACGTGGCATCCTACGTGGCATGCCACATGGCAAAATAATCATATGTGGTGGCAAAATGATCCTACGTGGCATCCTACGTGGCATGCCACGTCAACATCACACTAACGGAGTTAGCCTCCGTTAGTTTGGGTCCGTTGGTTTACAATATGTCGAAAGTTGGGACCAATATTAGTGATTTTCGTAGTTGGGACTGTTATTGGCCAATAGTAAATAGTTGGGATTATTTATTTCTATTATTCCTTAAAAAAAAAGGATAGATATGTTTGCTGGTTTGGTAGTTTTTTTTTTTTTTGGAAGGCAACTTTCATTAAAAACACAAAGCGGGAACTCCCAAGACGGGAGCCCCACAACCAAACACAACCAATTACATCACGTCAAAGACAAACGACTTCCAGTTCGACCAACCCACCCCACCACTATTATCCCTACTACAAAACCACAAATAAGTAAGCGCCTTAATATCCGCTACAATCTCCACCACATTAGCCGATTTTTGAGTAAAAATTCTTTCGTTCCTAGCTTTCCAAAGCCTCCAACACGCCACCATGAAAATACCATGCAAAATCTCTTTCTTTCGAGGATTCCAGCCCGAAGAATCGATCACTGCTATCAAATCTTGGACAGAAAAAAGGAAAATAGGAGGAAGATGCACCCAATTCGCAATACCAAGCCACACCCCAATCGCCATACCACAAGCCGTAAAGATGTGGTCCACGTTCTCTTCAACACCATCGCACAAATCACAATTCGAACTCCCCGTGAAAATAAAAAAAAACGAAAAAAAAAAACGAAAAAAAAAAAACCGTAACATCAACTTCTCCTTTTAATGGAGTAAATGGGGTTTTTAATTGCAAATTTGCAATCCATAGATTTCTCTAGATACATAATCTTCTTCGTTTTACTCCACCACCACAAAGCATCCACTTCCACAACCACCCAACACCACCACTGCCACACAACACCATCACAAACAACCATAATCATCACCATCCAAAACCACCAGCAACCGCCACAACCATAATCACCATCCAAACACTACCACCACCACAACCAAGATGCCACTAACAACCATCCCACTACCACCACCATAATCTCCTTATTGATGATGGCAATGTGAGACGGTGGTCATAGGGTGATGGTTTGACGATCCTGATGATGATTGTGGTGGTGGTAACCAGTGATGGTGGGACTGTATGTGTGTAAAAAAAGTAGAGAGATATATGCTTTGTTTATTGGTAAAAACTAAAAACTAGAAAAAAAGATACGTAGGCCAATAAAAATTTAACATGTGACGCAATTATATAGAACTAGCGGTATCAAAACCGGCGCCGGTATTTCAACGCTACGTGATGGGATTTAATTTGCGTCGGTTTGTTTAGTTACGATACCATCACTCGTTATAATGACTTAAAAACGAAAAATAAATAAAATCGTGACACGACCAAAAGAATATCAAACACGTGATTTACATTGAACGACTTACTAGAAAACCATATAGCATTTATAAAAACTAAATTAGTTATTAGTGAAAGTAATTTGAATTACATACAAGTTACTAACAAGTAGCTAGGTGGTGGCATCGACACTTATATAGTCAACAAAATTTACACCTGAATTTAAAAAAAAAAAAATAAAGTTAACAAAACGATCTTAAAACAGTAACATATTAAGTGTGCGGTGTCTTGCTGTCTTTTGTACAAAAATGTAGTGTCAGTCTTGTGAATAAGAATAAAATTATGGCTAATTTGTGTACTATTCTTAAGCCTCTATTCAAAATGTTATATAGAAGAATGTGTAAAAGAATAAAGGGAAATTGCCATATTTTATAGCTTAAAGGTAATTATTTTACACATTATTGGTGATGACAATGTGTAGAGGGTATCCAATGATCTAAAGTCTAAACAATGAAACGTGAGTTTGTGAGGTAGGGAATCACTCAACATCATCATCACTTCACTTTTATTTCACACCATCAACAAACAACAATTTTGGCTAAAAGTTCAAAAGATATAATAATAATAATGCCAAAAGTATAAATATACAGCAATAAAATCACAATTTACTATTAGCTTGACAGGTTTTTACGGTTTGTCATGTACACAACTCCATCCGCGGAGTACAATACAATTTAAAACGGATAAGCTTCCGCAAACCCTATAACTCGGTTAAAATAAAAAATCAAATAATTGAATGACGAAAACAACCCAAAATGCAAACTCGCAACAAACTTGTGACCATAATAAAATTGACAATGCAACTGACACGTATAAGAAAAAAACCGAACCATGAACATAGCTACGTACCAGAACAGAAGAAAGTAGAGTTAACTGAAGTTCGCATTCCAACTCTCATATCTACTGTAAGGCGTAAACAGCTTCTTGAGAGCAGAAGCAGCTAAAAATGCAACGATGCTCTCACTACCACACTAAAACACGAAAAAACTGGACTGTCCACTGCAAAATATTTTAAATAAATGAGCTGTGGTTAGAATAAATAAACTGGGCTGTCTGAGTAGGTTGTGTAAAGGGCCAAAATAGGCCCAGGTCAACACATAGGGTCAACCGGAAACATTCTTTGTCCTGAATTTGTATTTTTTTTATATAATAACTAATGAGTCAGATATGATTACAAAAGTTATATTATTTGAACTCTGATCTAAGCAGTTAATGCGGTGGGAAATTGAATATTGGTCAAGGGCCGATATTTGAGATATAGGTTATCGCGGTGGGATATTGGTGAGATATTGGTATTTTACTATCATGCAAAATTTAATATATATACACACACATATATATTTATACACACACACATATATCCTAAAACATAATCATATATAATACTAAATTACTAAGAGTAATATCAAAAATCAAGACTCCAATTTGCAGCCTAGAAGTGTTCGACTGTTCGATTTAGGGTTTTGGAAGTGTTTTTGGGCAGTTAGGCTCTTAATGTTTATGGGCTTATTCTAAAAAATGATCTTTATGGGCTTTTAATTAAATTGGCCTAAAAAACAAAATCTGGAAATACGACGCTATGACTGATATTTGAGAATCAAAATATCGGCGGGGTATCGGTAAATATCACCGATAATATTTGCCACCGATATTCGACACCAAATATCGGCCAAGGTCCGATATCCCACCGATATTGACTGCTTAGACTATGATATATATTTATGAATAAAAAGACTTAAAAAACACTCTTTAGGTGAGCTTCAATGAGTTTAAATTTTAAGCTAACTTTTTACTTGACCCAAAAGGGGTAAAACATTACCTGCATTGACCTGTTTATATGTAAATGGGTTAAATTTGCAACATCTACTCTTTAGAGGCAAATGAAAGATTAAAGAAACAGTGTTGTAAGATACTTAAGAAAAAAACATACAAATTTGTAATTTAGGCTGCATATGACTCAGAACAGTTGAAGTGCCATTTTCAGTTTATTTTGCTTCCATTTCGGCAGCTTGTAAAAGGCTTCTTTGGTCATTCCAAACTTCTCCCTGAACTCAGCCGAAGACAAGTATGTCTGCACAAAGCAAAATTTTCAATCAAATTAACAGTAAAAGTACATATCTTATTCAATAAAAAATTCAAAAAACAATACCTCTCTTTTGGTTACATCAATATCTGCAGCAGGGTCAGTGGATACGGTTATAAGGCGTTCATATGGGTACAAAGTGAGCCCTTCCTCATCTTCAACTTCATTTTCTTTAACATCTTCTTGTATTGTCAGGGTTTCTATTTTACTGCCCATCATGTTTTCCTTGGAGTTTGACTCAGACTTTGGTGGTGATTTGGACCGAGCTGTTTACATGTCAAGATAATAATAATAAGTTTCAGTAGTAATTTGTGAGATACCTGCCTCATGTCTTTCATGTCATTTCACTTAGGAGGTGTTTGGATTTAAGTTTGACACTTGTTACATGGTTACAGTTTAACGTTTACATAAAGTAAAACGGCTTTTGATTATTACAACTTCAAAAAACAAAAACACATCATAAAGTAAAAAAAAAAAAATCTTACGTTTGATGGAACGGGGCATGAGAGGTTCTCGTGGAGGTTGTTCGTAAGTGGCGGTTAGTGATGCTATAGCAGTTGACCTCGAAGCAACATTTGAGGAATCAGATTTTGGATAAGGCTTCCTCACTTGGGCTTGGGGCGGGGGTGTTGACAGGTTCCTTGCACTTGGATTCTCAAATGTGGAAGCAAGAGCATTGAAGGCTGGTGACCTGCCTCTAATACGAACCCTGTCTGGGCTAAAAGACATACTTCTTGAACGCTGTGGTTTTTCGTTTGTAACAGACCTTCCTACATGTGCTACTGGTGTTCTCCTTTTTGGTTTCTAATAATTTGGAAAGTAAGTTATTAGAAAACCTACAAGCAAGCATATTTGCTAAAGATATGGAGGAACAAGTTAAATGCAGCAAAATCTTCCTTTTGAGGGGCCAACCATCATTTTCATCCAAAAACATGTAAAAATGTGCAACATGAGGGGAAAAGGGGAATATAACTAGATGAAAATAAAGCTAATAGCTAAATCATTTATGTATTATAAGTTAATCAAGAAGCTAAAAATGCAAGTCATATGACTATGAGAGTGCGACTATGTGATTATTAAATGATTATGTGCAAGTATGCAATTGGAAAGGTAATTCTAATATTCTTATATAGTTTCTCTATATAATGATACACATGCTAAATGTATATTCTGTGCAAAAAGAGGGGGGGGGGGGGGGGGGGGGGTTGCCAGAAAGAAACAGTTTACTTAAATGGGTCGCTTTGGGTTATATCTTTTATCTCTTACAAAGCCAAATGGGTTGAATGGATCAAACAGGTTAAAATTCATCAGAAGTTTATCAGAATCAGATACATAATAATTTCCTCAATTGTTTTGGCCCGTTATCCAACCAGACTGACCCGCCCATTTTGCTACCTCTAATTGCATGCTAGAGGAAGCAAAAAATAAAGAAAGCGTGACTTACATTACTCAAGGTTGGACGACCTCCATTTTTAAGTATAGATAGTTTCCTTTGAAACGAATTTCCGTGCATCTGCAGCCATATTAGCAGATTGAGATTATAAGAAGTTATATATTTAGCTAGCCGCACTTCAAATCATAACTGCAAGGTGATCACTTACTGCAGATTTGGTTGAATCCCATGTGAAGAAACGTGTGAAGAACTCTGGCTCACTCCCTTCTGATATGATATATATTGGAGTTCGAAGAGATAATTTCTCAAGAAGAAAATCATGTTTCACGAAATTCTGTTAAATTTGCCCAAGTGTATTATTACACCGCCATATGCCTTTCAAATAAATTTTAGCTGAAAAATGAAATAATGGATGTAAAGGCGCAACCATATACCTCCGCAATAACTAATGCTTGTGTTTTCAGTTTCTGATCGACCTGCTGCCCTACCCAAACAAAGAGGCTTGAGTGACAATCAAGAATAAATATATCTTCAGTCATCAAATCGTCCTGGTTAAAGTTGTAGACCTCCATGACCTGAATAAAAAAAACAAAATGTTATCAAAGCGGGAAAAAGAGAGATAACGGGTAAGGTTAGGTGACACACACCTTCAGTTCGCCTAAACAAGCATAAATACCAGCAAAAAGCAATGAAAGAGAGAAAAACATTAGTATATTTCTCGCAAGTAACAAAAGAATTCAATTTGGTGTTGGCAAGAGGTAGTTGCTTCAACCTTTTATAAATGTGCATGAGAACAAATGGGGATCACTTTCAGAATCTGTTGCAATCTTCTGACTCGGGTATTCAGATTTCCCACCTAAAATTTCCCAAAATTGTTCAGATTCCGAACCCTCTTTTTGTAATTTGGACTGCATATTTGGCTGCAAATATAGTACACAAGTAAATAATAGCAAAGTATGACCAAAGCGACTGCATACTTGGCTGCAAGTATAGTGCACAAGTAAATAATAGCACTGAGGGGGGACGGGGTGCTCCACTTAACTTCACTGGTTTTCACCAATCCTGCACTGCCACATCACTTCGCTAAAACATAGTTTTGGAGGCAGCACTAGTGCACGACACTGAAGCACCACCCACAAATTTCAGTGTTCCCATCCGTTAACTAGAACCAGCAAACACCTTCACTGGACCCCTACCCGTGATCACGGTGGCGATGTTACCATGTGGGAACTAGGGTACCCGTGGGCTTTGCTGGTAGCGCCCCGTCCCCCCTAATTTTACTGCAGAAACAAACGAAAAATATCACTTAGGAAAACTTTCCAAACCTTTATCACATCCAGTTGCCTCTCAACAAGTTCCTCTACTTCAGGAGTTCTAAGATTTCCAATCCATGTAAAGACTGAAGAACCTTGGTGTAGTATGTAGCAGTAGGAGGAGTTCAAAGACGACGCCACCTGAGCCAATTAAAAAATAATTAAATATTTGCAGGTGATGGAAGTAAACTTCATAACCAAAACAAGATAAAATAGATAAATTAAAAATAAACTTACAGGTTCGACTTGTATTGCTTGCATGTTTTCAGGTCCAGAGCCTTGAACTCGAAATAGTGCAACCCCATCTTCTTTGTAAGTGTCATCAGGAAGGTCCTTCCCTGATATAAAAGTCTTGTATCCGTCACTTAGACCACCCTGAGAATTTCAAAATGTGATGATTCATGTCAATAGATGTGAAGGGCTAGATTGAAATTTAATTTTTATGTTTTTATCTATTATAGCATCTGATTTTATACACACCTTAAGAACCAAAAAGCTCTGAAAGATCGCAAAGAAGAGGATAGGTTCGCTTCCTTCATAAACTTGCATCTAGAAACCCATGAAACCACGTTATCAGTTTATATATATGGTGAGGTTAATAACATGCATGTAATAAAATGTTAATTATTAAAGTAAACAACCTGAGCAGCCATAAATTTGAGCGACTCAACCATCTTGTTTGCATGTGAGGTAGCTGATTTCCGCTCTTCCTGCAACACAACATAGAGCACCATTAGGTTTTATTTTTTTCCGTTCCCCTTAGAACATGTAAAATATTATTTTGGCTCTTATATTTAGTTCTGTTATATCATCAAAAATCAGATAATTCGAGTGGTACCTCAACACTTTGCTTTCCAAACCATGTCCCAACAAGGTATTCTTCTTGATCTTCTCCAGGAAAATTATACTGGAAGATATAAC
Source organism: Ambrosia trifida (assembly GCA_028751855.1). NCBI lineage: Eukaryota > Viridiplantae > Streptophyta > Magnoliopsida > Asterales > Asteraceae > Ambrosia > Ambrosia trifida. The sequence goes on from CM054127.1 coordinate 41,360,309, forward strand.
ATTCTCCACTGTAAAACTTCGACTGATCAGGGACCGGAAGAAGAGTCTTCTCTTGGCCATTTACGCGCCAAACCTGGTAAACACATCAATACAAAAACATGTAACACTCATAACAACATATTCATTATGTATCCTTGTTCTTTTCTGGGATAAAAACAGGGGTTATATCATATATTACAAGATTACCTGCAAATGTCCAGTGCAATCAATATATGGTTGAGGTTCCTCCTTTGCCGGAGCAGCTTTAAGTAGACCCCTCACATTGACCCCTTGACGCTTTAAAAGTGCTAAACAATCGACCAATGAGTGCAGTGATAATCACTCATAAAAATTACTTGCCATGCAAAGAGAAAGTGTAAAACGTGTAGTCACTAACCAGCCACCTTGCCTCTACCATCCTCAGAGACTGCCACCTCAGCTGATTGAGGCCAAGCATCAAATTTTGACCGGAAAGTTACAGTTTCAAAATTTTCAATCACTCGGATGATATGAGACTTTAGTCTGTCCTGGCTACGCAAGTATTCCTACAAATTGAAGTAAACAATAATAGGTGAAGATTATGTGTATCAACGTAAGAAGCATGAGAAAAATGAAAGAATCAAATTATACTTCTGCAGCTCCGCTTGCAGCTTTTCTTTCATCAAGAGAAGTACTTCTCCCTATCCATACATATATTTCAGCTCCACAATCTAAAAGATAACATTTGTTTGTATCCAGCAGCTCCTTTGTTAAAGCATCAGCAGAAACAGTTTCTGCCTGCCCCTTCTCCACACTTCAAAAGACAAAGACGTTATGAGATCAATGAATCATAGTAGCTTACTATAAGAGAAAGAAAGTTATGGGTGTTCTAATGTGCATATGCATCTGATGATATATAGGGACTACAATTCACAAGGAGATATTTTTCTTCATCGGGTATTTGATATTAAGACATGGGTCAAACCAAAAGTTTAATTGAAACAAGTCATGAACCCATAAGTATGTATAAACAATATTACTAGAAGAATCCCCAAAAGCATTCATCTCAATTTATCAGCCTCGGTCCACATGAAATATTTTATTTGTCAACAAGAATATGAAACATTTACTTGATGCATGGATATGTAATCAAATATGATCATTTTACCGCATTCATCTCGACCTTAGTTGTTCACTACCCCAATTAAACATTAAGTCCATATAAACTATTTTATTGGTTAACAAGAATATGAAAAGTTTACTAATGCATGCATATGTAATCAAACATGATCATGTTACCAGAATAGTTGAGTGGGAAGAGCATCTGCACTTTTGATGTCATTCGTTGTTGTTTTCCTTGGAAGTGGAGCAAAGCCACCAAAGAAACCCCAAAACTCTCCGGTTTCAACATCGGACATCAACTTTCCATCCTCTATCCAAGAAGAAAACATAAATAAAACTAGAATTGTAAAAATCATTCAGATTTTACGTACCAATATAATATCCACTTACCAACAGTGGCTATGTCACACTTCCCATCATGATAAGTATCTTTGATATGTTGCACAACCTCTAGTGCTTTAGCCCTTTCTTGAATGCTTGAATTGGAACCATTAAACTGGAATATCTTATTGGCGGTATCCAAGATAAAAATATCATCATGATTGAGAGAGGATCGAGCAAAAGGAACCTAACCCCCAATAAAGTAAAATTAAGATATTGTAATTTTTAAATCTACAGTTTGTAAAAATGGATCGATAAGAACACAAGCTTGCCTCTTTTACATGAACTACATGCTTTCCTTGGCAAGTAAACATACGGATCTTATGTTCCTCAGATTCAACATGCTTGAAACCAGATGCAGTTCCACCTTCTTGAGGTATGATACATGGTTTAAAGTAAGACAGAAATCGCTCTGTTTCATGTCCTTGTACCTCACGATATTGAACAGCACGCCCTCCAAGAGCTGCATCAAGTTCAACCGTCTTCAGTGCTGCTGATCCAGCTTCATCCTATAACCATATTCAATTAACTTAAAAGATTAGATTATGACTGATTATATAACATGTATCTCATAAAAGAAAATCATGAATAGAGGAATTTCAATTGAAAACGCACCTGGCTTGTATCTTTACCTAGCCAATAATGGACGTCATGGCGTAGCGCACCACTTTTCAAAGCAGTGGTCTTCAAAAAGAAAGTAAATTGTTTGACTTAGTAACAATGATAGATGAGATCGAAACCGTATGTTGAAATTTTTGAAAAATGAAGGATACATTTATAATCACTTCTCATGTTTACTTTTTCCTCCTCTGTTTCTATTTGTTTTCTTCATTTCGGTACATTCTTGTTTTGTCTTTTGAGACATAAATCAGAACAAATAATCGTTCCATCGCATGAAAACTGCAACAGTTTCCCTTTTAGGGTGTCCAAGTAATCACTATGATTCCTTTTAGGTCAAAGTTTCAAGCCAAACAACCTGTTTGTCAAGTCTCTGAAGTATCAGTGATGGTAGTAATTTTGGTCCACAAGAGTCCACCGTACTGTATCATTTCAAAAGGGCATTGACATTTAAGATGTTGGACTGAGTCAGTACATCACTTCTATACAGCTAAGCTATTTACTTGTTTTTTGAAATTCTCAAGGGATGAAGTACTAAAATAATGTGCTGATACTTCAATTTATGTAATTACTAGATATATCATACATGAAAAGTTGTCACCTGAAAAAGTTTGAATTTAGACAATATCTATCTTTGACTTCAATTGAAATAACAGATGATACAGTAATCGAGTAAAGAAATGGTATATATTCACAGTAAAGCATAGAGTAATGCCAATAGGTGCCGATATAAAGGGTCAAGTGTAGATAACTAATATGATAGATGCATGGTTTAAAAAACGGGTGAGGCGTGCGCCTCGAGGCACGCCTCAAGGCGAAATGCTAAGAAAACAAGTGTGAAGCGCGCCTCATGGAGTTCAGATTGTACATACACCTCTAAGGGCTGAAGCGCTAAGAAAATGTGTGCCTCAAATGCGCCTCAGGTGGTGTAGGCTGTTTTGATGTGTTTTTTTGGGGTTTTAGACTTTTGGGGCCGATTATTTTATTTTTGATGTGTGTTTTTGATGTTTTAGACTTTTCTAGGTCAATTATATTATTTTTTATAAGATACATAATTTTATATTTATGTTTTGACTGTGCCTCAGGCTTACGCCTCGGTTCGCCTCATGAGGAGAAGGGAAAACGCCTCGAGGCTCTTTTCCGTTCTTTTAAACATTGGATAGATGTAATAAATAAATCATGCACTTTTCCCACAAAAGAAAGAAATAACTATCAATGATGCAAGAATGTTAAACTTAGATAACAAACCTTCAAAATAACATAGGAGTCCCCTGTAAAAAATTTGCCATAAGAAGATTGCGGAACGGGTACTGGCTTAAAATTCTCAATGCGCCACACTTCAAGTCCTCTATATATATTTTAAGAAAGAAACAAAGACTTATGTGCATGATCACTACAAAAATTATTATAGAACATATAATCTACCTATACGAAGTTATAGTTGATAATATTTGCATAAGAAAGAGTAGCATAAAATATGCAATTGAATTACTACATGATATAAGATTTATACGAAAGAAGAAAGGATACGCTTTTTGTCCAGCTCCTTGGAAGGCTGGATCCAAATCTCTCACAGAAACAGACATACTGTCGTTTTTACTTCACTATATGGCTTTTTAAAGCTACAACCTGAATACTGTGACGCAGTCCGAAAATTCCCTGAAATGTGTATTAAAAGGTCAATGGAGATCTTAGGCATTAGTTTACAACTTACAAGCATTTGGTGAGGGTACGTAATAGGAGGAGGGGTCGCGTCCGCTACTCCTCAATTTTTTCGGCGTAGTGGAAAATTTGCGTATTTTTGACGTTTTTTCGTATTATGCTACTCCTAAACACCCCTAAACGTTACCCCTAAAATTTTGGTCTAGATCCGCCACTACGTATGCAGCATAAGTTTGACATTCACTACAAACTCGGAACTAAGGTCCATTCAAGATAGTCTTACGGGTCAAATTTGTTCAAAATTAAGGTCCATAGGTTACACGAGCACGAAGAAATTACGAAAGGTTTACTTAACTAACAGGTTTACATGGATAAGTTATATGACTAACAACAGATGTGAAATACACAGCTTGTTAATGTAAATAAACAAACATATATGGTTGTACAGAGACGCTCAAAACACCTCCCAACTTTACTAAACCAAACAGCTATCTACCTTACACCTAACTTAACACAAAATTCAATTCATTAGCATCCCTACATTTCAAAGAGAAAACCTTCAAAACTCAAGTAACATGTTTACAGAATCAAATTAATTAAACTATACACATAACAGTTCAGATACAAGACATAGAAGCAAGAACCATTTCAAAAAAAATAATAAGAAGAAAGAAAAGGTGTAAACAAGAGAAACGAAGAGGAAGTAATGATAATAATAATAATAATTGGGTTAATGAGGTGGTGGTACCTTGCAATGGACAGAGAATTGATGGGTGAGAAAAGGGGTTGGTTTATGATGATGAAAGAATGAGTTGTGCACCAAAAGAAGATGATGAAATGAATGACAGCGTGGTCACCACTAATCGCAGTTTTGAAGCTCAAAAGCCTACTCAAACAACTGTCAACCTTTATTTTTTATTTTTTATTATTATTTTATGCTGCTTTCCGACATTTTTACTATAAATATCCGCATTGTTTTTATGGACCACTAATCGCAGTTTTGAAGCTCAAAAGCCTACTCAAAAGCCTTGTTCGCGTTCGTTTGCTAAGAAAATTATGTGTTCACGAACAGTTCATGAACACTTACCGCACGGGATTTTTTGTTCGTGTTCGTTTGTTAAGGAAACACTCGTGTTCGTTTGTGTTCATTTGTTAATTTTGTTCATGAACGCACACGAACACAAACGGATATTAATGAACGCTAACAAGTGTTCATGAACGGAAACAAACACAAAGAGACATATATTAACTTTCGAATAAGATCGAATTCACATATATTAAGAAATTAACAAGATTCACCCAATATAACCTAATTATACAAACATACTTAGTAGTTAGTACTTAACAATTAACATAATATTGGTAAACATAACAAAATAGTGTCTTCGTTAATGATTTATTTGAAGTCTTCATTATTTATTTATTTAAACTTGAACTCTTTGTTAATGATTTATTTAATGATTATACTAAAAGCAAGGTTTATTCATCTCATATATACACATATATTTACCTCACATAAAGTATTTATTTGGGTAAAAGAAATAAAAATAAAAGAATATAGAAAAATATAAAAATTAAAAACTCTATTAAACTATCAAACACAAACGAACACGTTCACGAACATAAACGAACGAACGAATGAGGCCTCTGTTCATGTTCCTTCGTTTAACTAAACGAACGGAATTTTTTTTGCTCGTGTTTGTTCATTTATTAAAAGAACGAACACAAACGAACTTCCCGCCGAACGGTTCATGAACGGTTCGCTGAAAGTTTAATTCGTTTGCAGTCCTAGGACCAACTAAATATGGGTATACCCACTCGTTAGCACTGTATAAATGGTTGTCTACTGGGTAACCTAATTCCATCAAGTCTTCAAATTGAGGAAAAACATGTCGTTCAAACACTCACTGCGGTAAAATCAGGGTCGTCCTTGAAAATCTCTAAAAATCAATGTACCCTATCCGAACCGTTAAAAATAGGCCCCTTAGGCTCAAGTTTAAGTGTAAAATGAGTTATATAAAAAAAATATATACATATATATAAGATTTTTAGTTTTTTTAAATTATGCCCTCAAGATTTATGGACCCTGTCCGGTTGGCCTCCTCGGACCACCCCAAAGACGGCCCTGGGTAAAATCCCTCTGGATCAAATTCAAACTTAAAATCAAATGGCCTCAAACTTTTATCTTCATTTCTCCGTACCACTTTACCAAATGATGAGTACCAATTTGGTTTTATACCCATTATTTTTAATCATATAAGAACTAATCATCTTTAAAATTATCAAATTAGAAAATGACACCTAATGCACAAAAACAATGCAACGAAAGTTGCACAATAAAATTTACAAGACTAGGTAAATCAATTGAAAGAATTACATAATGTATTTTAGATTGATTGAAAATAACACAAACGAGTATTGAAATCGATGTTGTTCACCAACTCGCTATAGCTTAAAGTAACAAAAGGATACTTAATTGTCAATACAACTATTTTTAAACTAATTTTATACTGTCATATTGATAAATAAATAAAAACGAATGCATTACCGGTACCGATATTCCGACGATATTGGTTTGCTACGGTAAAAAAAAAATCAACTATCAAGACATGTTCGAATAAAGTTTTCATCGAATTAGATATAAAAATAAACATGTCACAACGACATATTCAATATTTTTAAAACTACATATTATACTAAAATAGCGACAAGGGTAATAAAATGTCACTTTATATATAAAAAAAAAAAAAAAAACCGTCGTGTAGTAACTTCGATGACATTTACGCCTATGCTTCAATCATATGTACATTGTTATTTTGTTTACAACTCAGCCTTAAGTGAAAATGTATGTATAGACATAAATAAAAATAAGTACTGCATTTTAAAAATTATAAGAAAAATAAGATAAACTCAAAAGTAATTACAAGTATAATAATAAACTAGGATTCTATTACCCCGCGCTTCGCGGCGGGAGCTCCTGTTGCATTGAGGGTTTGGTGGACGTTAAAAATCGTGCGTCGCTGTGGGAGTTCCTGTTGCATGGAGGGTTTCGTGGACATAAAATATAATATTAAGTGACTATTATGCTCGCGTGGACTTAAAAAAAAATATTCGTAGCTAAAAGCAAAAAGTTTAGTAGTCAAAGTTTGAAATCCTAAAAGCTAAAAATTTAATGGTCAAATTGGAAGAAAAGTGTTAGCTGTCTCGCGCTTCGCAGCACACGTCGCTGTTGTGCGTACATGTTACGTGTAAAGCACGGCGAAGAAACACACTATTTAACTAAATAAAAATTACATGTTACCTAATATATGGACAAAATATGAAAGCAGCCCATTTAAAGCAACCATTTTGCTGGGCCTAACCATTAAATGGGCCGTCTCATGAGAGCTCCAAACAGACCCAAATCAGCAGCCAATAAGCATTTACAGCCGTCACAAATATCCTATCAAATCTATTTACTGTAGAACTGTGCCATCTTTATTAGATATATATAATATTTATAATACTCTATTTAGCAAGTTTTCTATGCATTGGGCTGTTGTACTGCAAGCTTAGCGAGTTTTTCAAAAAAATTTCGATTTTACAGACCCCACTCTCTCTCTCTTCTTCTCTAGCAAATTCATTGGTCCCCACTCTTACCCACGTGTCATCTTCTCTTTCTCACACACATACTTCTCTCACATACTAACACACTCACACACCGGACACACACATCTTTCTTTTTTTTCTTCTTTCATCTCAAAGAGGAGATAGATAGAGAAAGCAAAAGAGAACGAAAGAGTTAGATAGAGAGAGAAACTGGTGAGAGAAAATGGAAATCGAAGATGGAGGCCGGCCATGGCCTCCGGTCGTTCATCAATGGAAGGGAGGTGGTAGCAGACTAGCAGGGCACGGTGGTGGTGGGATTTAAGGCGGCAGAAGTGGAGTGGAGGCGGCGTGAATTGGTGGTGGATGTTGTTGTCCATGTTTACCAGTTTCTCTCTCTAATAATCAACACCACCGCTCATCAGTGATGGTAGATGTACCAAAGTAGTTGATGATGGTTATGAGGTGGAGGGTTGTAACCAGCCGTTGCCGATAACCGGTTCATCATCGGCAGTGGGGATACAGCCTTCCACGACGGTGGCGTTGTCCACTGTATCAGTTTGTGGTGTGGCTGGGTTTTTTAGAGGGAGGGTGAGGACTGAGGAGTGGTGGTGGCTGGTGGTTTCTATATGGTGGGTAATAGTGGTTTTGCAGTAATAATAACTCCTTTTATATGTTTATGTACAATGTTTTCAAAGTTGGTGAAAAGTCGTATGGATTTTAGATGAATAAATAATAGTATCTTTTTTTCTTAAATAAAATCTAAAGAAAACTAAAGTTCAAAACGTGAGGTTAAATTTTGATGGTTACAGTCTTTTAGATTTGTTCATAAAAGTATTTGGGCATCTTTCTTAATTGATATACTATGTGTTCTTTAGGAGCAAATCCTAAAGTTCATCGCTCATGTCAAAAGTCACCTACAGCTAATAATAATTAAAATAAATTTATTGTATTTTCAAGATTATTGACTTATTAAATATCTTGCAACTATAGATATATAGTCTAATGTGGGGCTAGCTCACTTGGTAGAGACATATGTTTTTTAGATGGGAGGTAAGGTTCAATCCTTAGCAATGATGTTGTAATTTACAATTATTAGTGTAACATATAGGAGATGTAACGTTTGCCGTTCAAAAAAAAAAAAAAAAACTATAGATGTATAGAAGCAAAAGGATGGATGATCAGGGCCAAGGTAAGTTTAAAATACTATCTTATCATTCATTAACCATTACTCCGTATTTGTTATAGGTTTGATGGTTATTGGATATAGGGATTAGTATATGCATATTGATGTTGAGCAATGGTGATAGACACTTGATCATACTTGAGCATTTTTTTACCTCTTCTACCCGTTTTCTGTATTAATAACTTTTGTTTCTAAACGGTTTTCCTGTAAATAATCAAACACAAATGTACACATTTTCAAACCTAGAACAATTCGATTTAGCGTGCTCTGCAATGCGCGTGTATATAAAACAAAATTACCAGATTGCCCCCCGCCGCAACGCGCGGGGGTCGACATCTAGTTGTTATATAAAAAACAAATCAAATTATGATGTGATTCGTATTTTCTTTAAAGTAACAAAGGCTAATTTTATTCCTTGTTGTACTACATGCTACCCCATGGATAGTGTCACCGTGGGTAAGCACCAACCTAATTTTTTAGCAAGTATAATTTGTACGGTGTTTACAAACAGTGGCGAAGCTTGACTCGAAGGTTCGGAGGGTCGGAAGTCACCGGGGGATCGGAAGTCACTAGCTTCGGGGGGTCGAAACCCTATATTTTCAAAATTTTCTATACGAATACTATATAATCGGAACTTCTGCGTGAAAATCCGGGGGGGTCGGCCGCCCCTCCCCGCCCCTACTATGTTGCGCCACTGTTTACAAAGATAAAAAACGATAATTTACAAAATTCGTCTGCTACTACTATCGTATAAATTAAGCAATGATGGCGTATGTATTGTTTTGTCACGGAATAAAATTGACCGGGTTGTTTTTTTTTTTTTAACGGCAAGTGGTGTAGCCGGTAGAGGTCCGACTAACACCATGGGTCAGCCTGTACTGATTACCTATCTCACAATGGGCATGCCACGTAAGCTGAAAACTAAATGCGGGCCCTGATTTTACACGTCATCTGCCACATGGAACAATTTTTACACGTCATCTACCACGTGGCATGCCACGTAGACAGAAAACTAACTGTGGGACCTAGTTTTTTGCCAACTGAGACATTTTTTACACGTCATCTGTCGTGTGGCATGCTGCGTAACAGAAAACTAACTGGGTTAAATCCAGTTAGTTTTGGTCAAGTGAAATAAAAATCAAGACAAGTTGGACCTATTAAATTCCAATATTTAAGTTAGAATTATTGTATTTTAACATGAAAAAATTAGGATTATTTAATTTCAATTTGCTTCTCCATAAATCTTTATAACGTCATGATACAATGCTTTGTTAAATACCATTTACTTGATTTTCTAGATTATTTAACTAAATAGAGCCTCATGATTTCTTCATCATTATAAATGTGTATATATATTCAAATCTTTAATTCTGTATTTTGTAGGTTGGCTAACACATCATCATGTTTGGATCCCTATAGCAACCCTACTTATTAAAGACAACCAAGCCGTTCTACTTTCACATATCACAATTTAGCAACGCAATGTTGCATTATTTTTGTTACTATCATCACCCATCACAATGGTCACCGGTTTCTTATCTTCCTCGACCACCACTGCCGTCGTCATGGGGTACCGGATGAAGAATGGCAGCGATGATTGTGTCGTCGGTTGATGACTAGGTTGATCAAATGTTAATGAACAACATCGAATGTTTTGCAACTCTTTCTTCAGTCTACAATTTTCGTCATTTAGTGTTTCACAACATTTTTTTAACTGCTCATATTCTCGTTCAATTTGCTTCAACTTTGTCCTGTTAAAATATTATCATGCGTCAGTAAAAAATCATGAACAACGGTTTTATGAATGTAAACTGAATAATCACATTTAAAGATGCGTCGACTTTATGATACATGTATCACGACGGATAATAGTGTTTTCAAGACCGAACCAGACCATCTGGTTGGACCTCTTTGAACCGGATTAGATGGTCGGATTGGATTTCCATTCTTTTGCTTTTTTATCTTTCAAAATCTCATAATTTTTTTTTCCTTCAAATATCATTTCTGATTTATTTGTAGTACCCTCTACATTTTATTTATTTATGTCTTAATGTGTTATTAAAATTATAAATTCACACCAAAACGTAAATGATTTTCATACTTTGTTTTTATTAATATGTATGTATATATTATTTTTTATATTACTTATGATGTGATACTATTCTTAAATAAAATTTAATCCAACCAATTTGTTGCCCGGTCTGATCCTGAAAACATTGATCAAGAATGATCTAAAAAGCGCCAAAAATGTATCATCTTTGTGTGAAGACGAATTAAGTAAATAATGAAACCTTGCTCGTCTATTTTGGAACCAAACTTCGACTTGCCGAGGAAGAAGATTCAACTTCTTTGCTAGTTCTAGCTTTTGGCCCTGCAATCACCCATTACTTTTAATAAAATTTCATGCATCATAATGTTTCAACAAACAAATTCTATATGTTTAACGTATTACATGAAATATAAAAGTATATATTATATATTGTACATTGATAGGAGCAAGTAAATTAATATATAAATTATTTAACAAGAGAATGATGATATAAAAACAATGATATGTCCCTCTTAACATGATTAATCAATTTCTTTTAAAAAAATTGGTTGTATAATATATTGATGAATGCCATATAGCTAGTTTTTGTGACAAGTTACCGGTGTCTTTTATGGAAAAAATTAAGAACTTAGTGGTTGTCGAAAGAAGATAGGCGGACTATGTGTTTTGAAACTATCTTGATCGAAACAACATATTACATGAAGCGAAAAAGGGAAAACAAACCGTATTGAGGGTGCTACAGATTTTGAAGCTAGCTTCAAGCAAAGTAGTTTGCTCGTTTGTGAGTTTTAGCTTCTTTCTTGATCCATCATTGTTACTACGTGTGTTGCTGATGATACTTTTATTCATTCTTTCTTCTTCGTCATCATCATCAATAGTTTTAGAACTAAAAGAATCATCATGATCATCTTTCTCATCATTATGATTATGATCATGATTACTTGTTTCATTATTTGGAATAAGTGGCAATGAAAGATCCAACCAAAACCCCCTCTTTTTATAATTATTCTTTGATTGCTTCTCCTTTTGGATCACCACTCCTGTCCCAAGACCAAGACCAAGTGTTGTATTGCATCTCTCTTCTTCAATCATAATCTTAAGAGAGGGGGGGTAATTCTTTTAGTTAGTGAAGATGGATGTGTTGAAGATGGAAATATGGTTTATAGATCAATACCAAACAAAGCATAATTAATTATGTATTAATTAGCTAGGACCTTTAAGTTAATTAAAGGTCAAATAAGACTCTAGCAATAATTAATGTTAATAATATGAGAATGAGTTTAAACTTATATTACGTTACAATATCATTATGACACCATGAGAGGAAACCAAACCAAAACATAATTACATATGTTTATTGACACCAACGTACATTTTTGACTTTTCCTTAATGACAGTCAAAATTTAGTTAAAGAATAGTTAGACATCACAATTATTGTTCATACTACTTGTCATATCCATAACTTTGTGATAAATGATTATTTAAAATTTACACAAGTATAATAAAATGCCTGGGTAACGATCACAACTTTTTTTTTGATCGGCGAACAACTGTGTGGCAACCACCCTTGCGGGGCGCTGTGCCCAAGAATCGACTACTCGGCCTCCAGCAGCCCCCGCCTTCTCCCGATGCGCGGAAACCCGAGCCCCACCCGCCCGAAGGCACGACAGTGTTATAGAACTCGGTAAAACCTCGCCGCCCGTCAGAATGAAATTCGTATTATGATCTTACGTAAAACCGAAGAATATTCCGTATACCATCACGACATAATATTTTTTTATAATCACATAGAGATTTTCTTATTTTTGTACGTTTCGAACTCTAGTTTACTTCTAATTGCCAATTGTGATACTATCACATACATCTTAATATATGATCTCTGTTATATCTTTGGTGATTTTGCAAGTTGATACTTTTTTATTTTCTAAATCAACCTGGTTCGACTCCAATCTATTTTGATTTGATTATAAGCATTTTTTAAATACAGGTTTGTTTACTACAATCTAGCTTAAAGGGGTGATATAACAGAAAATAAGACAACCTGATTTTGTTGAATTATTATCTTGTTACACGATGAGCGATGATCTATACAAAACGTTATGTCTATAGCTGCTATGTGCTTTTATCTACATTTGGAAGTATACATTCGAAGTAAACGCGCAGGCATAATACTTATCGTAAAATAACAAGCAAGCATCAAAAAAAAAAAGGAGCTTTGCAATTTTATATGCAACGTAATTTCATTTATAATGGTTATTTACAGAATCATTAATTATATCGTTTTCATTACTCAACCCGTATAGTAGACAAATCTTTAACATAGTTTAAAAATATATAAGGATGGCAATGTGTGTACTTCAGAAAGTTACAATCGTAAATGTAAGTAGCATAGACAAGTAAAAAGTCTTGTAAAGACGAACAAAATCCATAATATAAATGTTAAGCATACCTCGTTACGAATTCAAAAATTGAATTTGGTTTGGGCCCAAGCCCAATTATGTATTATATGGGCTCAAATTTTATATAAAATCAAGCTTTGCCGACCCAATATTAAAAACACACGATCACTTCGGCGGAGGGAAAAAAATACGAGGTACTTTATTGCTTAGAGGGTGTTTGAGATTGCGTTTTGAATCTGATTTTTAGATTATTGTGTTTTCAAAACGCAGATAATCAGTTTTTAGTGCTTGGATTGTGTTTTGAAAACGCAGGTAATCAGTTTTTTAAGCTACCAAAACGCAATAATCTATAAGCAGCTCCACCTCTGCTTTTCCAAAACGCATAATCTGTTTTGAATAATCAATCCTAAACACCCCCTAAGTCCCCCTTTTTACGTCCCTATGCTGCATGTGTGGTGACATAGGGCAGAAAAAAGGAAAGAGAGGAATGAAGCTTCTCTCGCATTTGGCATAGTGGGCCCCTAGTGGGGGGCTCGCACGACAGGTTGGTATTGCAATACCCGGTTTTTGACTTTGTTGACCATATCCGAACCCGATTCCATACCAAAACCGGGTATGAAAAAAAAACCCGAAATGTGCACCTATACTTATCTTGACCTATATGGGCTCAGCTCATACACACATGTAATCTGTTTACTACAAATGTTGAATTAACACATCAATTAGCAATTCATCATAAAATTTGAAAATTAAAACATAAAAACAGGAAAAAAAAACCAGCCTGTTCACATGAAATATATTAACAGCTACTCATATTCGCCAAAGTTTTCGACGACCCGGTTCAAGTTGAACTAAAACCAACCATGAACAGTAGCTAACTAGCCACATCTAAGCAAACTAGATTTACATGCCTAAAGCTATCCAAAACCATAGAAAAAACAAAAAAAAAAACAACCAGTTGTAAGCAAATGAATCCAAACAATTAAGGTTATTAACTCCTTTCCTCGTATGTGTACCACGCCTTCATTACACAGATTCGTCTCCATGGTTGCCATGATCATGGGTGTCTCCGTTTTCTTTGCTAAGCTTTGACTTTGGTAAAGATGATTGCCTGATTGATGCTTTTAGCGACTGCTGTTGTGGCCTCAAGTTTAGGTGAGTGTAAAACGACATACCAGCTAGAGCTGTGACTGCACCACAAATGCTCGTTGATCCTGGGTTAGAACCGAACATAATGAAACCTCCTAGAAGTATGACACATGTTTTGAACTGTCCGAGAACAACATGAGTTGTAGCCGATGTTTCCCTGTAAATGTTTAAAAAGTTATTTGGTTCTGTTGTATAATAGAATGCGTAAAATAACGCGTGTACGTGGATGCTAATTACCCGAGTGCTAGAGCTCCAGACCACTGAAGTAAGAAACCGAGGACAGCAGAAGCTGCGATAATAGAAGTATTGTAGAAGCTCCAGTCGAAGGAAAGAACGCCGGGTGGATCAAGCGATGGCATCATCATCACTAGAAAAAACACAGTGATTGGTGTGGTCTTCCACATTAACCTGCACATAATCAAACCATCAAATATTTTTGTCATATTTGTAATGAGTTCGACGTTAAAAGTCAACTGCGCATAATCAAATTAAGCAACATACGCCAATGCATTCCAGCTCTCTTGCTGTTGAAGGTTTGACCACAATATCTTATTGGTTGCACTTGGTATAATCCATGCCACTGCGATACACGCACCGAAAAAGTGGAATTGCAAATCGGTCACTGTAGCAACCGCAACACCGACTGACACTACTGTAAGTGCAAGCACCTGAAACATTCAAGCGTTATGGATTTAAACGTATAATTCATTCGAAGTACACACCGACCGTCTACGCCAAAGGAAGGAAATATTTTGACATTGATAGTTCTACTAAATGGTAGATACATACAAACATTATTACCTTTTGACTTTCGGTTTGACTTTTAAAGACATGAGTGTTGCATATTTACCTTTCGGAAAGATATTCTTTTACGGTAGAGCATGAACTCTGCTAAAACAATAGCCGGGGTTACTGCGATCTTAGCCATCTGATAAAAACCGACACTAAAAGAATACGCTTTTAGTTGAAAATTAAAATACCCGCGTATTATGAAGTCAACAGGCTTTATGAGCACAAAATGTACAACATTATAGTTTGACTTACCTATTATACTTCAAACTAACATTAGCCAGACCGGTAGAGAGGGACATGACTATACCGAGACCAAGCAATGAAGAAAATCTGGTTGACTTTGAAGACGGAGGTGGAGGAAGGAGAGAGAAAGCCTTTAGGAGGGCCATTATGAACCAGCTAATAATGTAGTGGATGAAAGTGAGAAAGATCGGATAATTGAACCCGACTTTAACAAGTACCTGAAAAGGGACGGGTTATAAAAGCGTTTAGCATCTAACAAGACAAATGACGTAAATGCCGCCCATGAAAAAGCGGAAAATGATGTAAACTTACCAATTTGTTCATCAAAATGATACTAACAGACACAACAAAGTTGAATGTTAGAGCAAAAGTGGGTCCCAACAACGATTGGTGCTGACGGCGAAACTTGCTAAATAAAGAAGCGCGTAGTTCATCCATTGCTCTTCCTGATAAAAGAAGAAGCTCATTAAAGAATGTTTGAATAGTGAATATAATTTTATTTTGGGGATTTATTACTAATTTAGTTGTTTATGTAATCAAGTTTGACTAAGTAGGTGTTTTCGTAGCAATAGCATTAACTAACAACAAATCATCATCGATTCTGTTGTTGTACATTTATAACCGTATATCTGTCTGATTTATCCCAAATAACATGAACAAATTACCATCTACAAACCAAAGAAGGTCCGTCGTATTAGCTTCGACTCACCCTTCACACGCAAAATAGTAACGTTAACTAACTAAGACGTGTACCAAAAGTCTTTTGGCCTAGCGGTATCAGGATATTGGATAAGGCGCCTTTTCATGTGGTGAGGGTTCAAATCCCATTAAGCCGTTAAAAAAACTAAGACGTGTCACCACCAATCACAAACTCAAGAATCAACACAAATATTCGGTTATGCTAGTCAAAACAAATGTATGCATATAACCGTCTCAACGTTAACGAGATCCAAAGCCCACTTCCATCTGTTTGTTATAAAAACACTTTTCTTGTTCATAAACGAACCAAGTACTAGTCGAGTGACGAGTCCCCCTTCAACGTTCGACAAACCGACACTCAATCAACTTTGTCACAAAAAAAAAAAAAAAAAAAAAAAACCCCTTCACATTACTCCAATAATTGATCAAGAATGTAACCTAAAACTTCCCATTACTCCATTAATTAATCAACAACTACTAATTATTAAAACAATCAAACCAAAAACATAACATTAATCCCCCAATCAACAAAAAAACCCTAACTTCATACCATTAACATCATCATGATTATTACAAATTAATAATAATTAAACAAAAGAAAAAACCAAACCCATAATAAATAATTTATAAAAAAAAAAAAAAAGATTACCTCTTTCACCAGCATCACTATCTTTACGCTTAAGGATTCTTCTGACGTCTTTTCTTGAGAGAAAACTAAAGAGGGCTTTAGTACCCAGCATTGTTAGCGGCCCACAAACAAAACCCTGAATTTAAATTATTAATTGGATATGAGTGATGATTGTGTACTACTTTCATGTAAAAACTGCTGCATTGCTTGCTTGCTTGGTTGGTTTATATTATATGAGAGTGTAGGCAAGCAAAATACAAATCAAGTAAGGATTTTTATAAAAAAAGATTGGGGATTTGAGGAAATCACGCTCACCCACCGACAAAAACGCTGTTGAATTTGTGAATTTGAACGATGCTTTGCTTGTTTTGTGACCCTACTTGATACAAGAGTAATGTTACAACTTGGACTTAGAATACGTAGTTTATAATCCTTATTTATGACTTATGACTTATGTGTTTGTTTTATTGATGAAGACTTTAAACTTATCTTTGAATACAATTTTGTATTTCAAACTTTGTTTATTATTTTTATTATTATTATTAATAATGTTATTTATAAAAGTAAGAAATTCTTAGAATCTTTTTGGTCTAATTTAACAAAATTTATAGGTCGGTTGGTTGGTTGGCTGGATCGATTGGTTTTATGGTTGGGTGGTTTAATGGTTTAGGGGCTGTTTGGTAGTTTATAATGTAGATTGTTTTTTCTTATTATTTTTTCAATTAATTTGAAAATTTTAAATTGATAAAATATGGTTTCTTATGCTAATAGTGTAAGAAAACTATTGATCATCTTCTGGTGTATTGGCAGCTTTATGATTTTCTAATTGGAGGTTATGAGCTGGAGTCTCTTCTGGAGCAAAACTGCTTTGGGTTAAGCCACGGGTTTTACCAAAGTGCATCTTTTGGGTTTTACCGCAACCTCTGAAATGGCGGTGGACCGAGTCACCAACGTCGTGTGTGTTCATGAGTGTGGGTGGCTTTTTGCCATTAGGTTACCTGGATGATCGAACTTTTGTTGATCGTTAAAAAAATAATGTAGTAATATTACATTTTATTATAATTTATTATCTATTAGATATTTTGTGTCAAACAAGCATTTTAAGACATCCAAATTGCCAGTAGTGAAGCATCAACCCAAAACATAATGAGTATTATATAGAACTAGTTTCTATCCCGGGAGCGTCCCGGGTTGAAATATCTAATATGATATAATAAAATATATTATTATTATTATTATTATTTTAAACAAATCTCTGCCATAAGTTATCATATTCAAATATAAAAAAAACGAATCTCTGCGTCGGGGTATAAATCTAGTGCCATTACAAATGAATTCGGAAGTTTGTAATCGATCATTCTAAAAAAAACTAAAATGAAATAAGAAAAAAAAGTTAATTATTGAAATATCGAACGCATTAGTCTAAGGGTTATGTGATGCGTTAAAAAATTCATTGGTATATGATCGGGTATATAGTTCGGGTATTTGGGTATGTTGTTTCGGGTAATCGGGTCAGGTATCACCTAATCCCAGACCCAACCCAAACCCACAATTTTTTTTAAACTAATCCCAAACCCGACACAATACCTGTCGGGTTACAAAAAATAGTCATTTTTTCTCCGTTCTTTATATAGCACTATGGTACTCGTTGGAAAGATAATAAAACGCTCGTTAATTTGGTGTAATTTTTTTCTTTAAAAAATCTCGTATATAAAAGATATTAACGTTTAAAAGTTATGGGAGGAAACATGAGAGAAAAAATAGTAAAGTTTTAATATTTAGATTTAGTAGATTAGGTATTTAATAAATTAGGTTAAAGATTATAATAGATTAGGTTAAATCATATTTATTCCTTTTTTTAATTGGTTTACACTTGCCACATCACATCCTATGTGGCATCTCTCAAAGGAGAGATTGCATAAGAGTATGACATGTAGGAATAATCCCTTTGCAATATATATATATAATATATATTTTGCAAATACTATAACCCAAGTTGTATTTATTTGGACTTTAGCGTTCTTTAATTTCATTTTAGGCTTTTTACGTATAAATATGTTTTTTTTTTTTTTTTTTTTTTTATAAAAGGTTAACATATATCTAATTTTTAAAATTTTGCAATCATGTCCTTCACGGGTAGCTCAGTTGGTGAATGGACCAGAGATCTCTCTTGGAGGTTTCAGGTTCGATTCCCACGAAGGACATAATGAGAAATGATGGATGACTCATGGCCTATGGTCATGAGTTCGAGTCCTGATCTCACCAGGTTTCACCGGTTCACTATTGTCATGCCTTCGGGCGGGTATGTGGGACGGGTTTTCCCTAGAAGCGGGCTGTCAGGCGGGCTAGGGGCTTCATGCGTCCGGGGTGGGCCGGATTGTGCCCCTGTCTTTACCACTGAGGGACCGCGTACAAAGTACCCGACGATATTTAGTTGGCGTTAAAAAAAAATTTGCAATCATGATAACTTATTGTATGAACTAGAAACTATTAATCGGATCTTTGGGCGACAAAATTTACGGGATAAATTGAAATAAAATAATATATAGCAAGATAGACTTCATATAAATAACATAAAATATTCATCAATTGATATAATAACTGTTATATTAGATTTTTTTTAATTTTTTAATATATTAATATTTTAATATTTTAGAGATATTTTATGTTTGAAATTTAAATAGGAAGGCGAGTAAAAGGATAAGAAAGATAATTTTAGAAAAAAAAAAGAAAAAGATAAAAGACACAATTTTTGAGGATGCAATTATACAAAATGTTTATATGTGACACTAGATTATACCCCGGGAGCGTCCCGGGTTGAGAATTTTAATATGATACATCAATTTTAAATATGAAATAGACTGATGTATAACTCTAATATTAATATCTAACATAAAACAAATTAACAATGTACAACTTCAATGTTAACACCTAACCTAAAAGAATGTAGAACTTTAATGTAACTCTAATATTAACACATATCCTAAAGACTAAATAAATGTACAACTCTAACATACTAATATTGATACCTAACCTAAAACAACGTATAACTCTATTAACCTATTCGGCGCTGGTTGAAAAAAAATTTATATTTACTGATTTAAACATAATTAGTGACTTGTCTATACATGATTAATGATTTACCTGAACACTTTGTGTTTTTTTCCTGCATGAACAAAACTCCACAGATTTCTCCGTTTTTTATATAGCACTATGGTACTCGTTGAAAAGATAATAAAACGCTCGTATATTAAAGATATTAACGTTTAAAAATTATGGAAGGAAACATGAGGGTGAAAAATCCAATTTTGTTTTTAAATTATTTTTTTCCTAAAATATCTCAATGCCACATGGGATGCCACATGGGATGACACATGACACACTCAAGAAAGAGAATGCCTATTTGAGTGCCATGTCATTAAAATGGCTTTGGTTTATTATATGTATAGATATAGATAAAAGTTCATTTTGTATTTATTAAAGGGTGATACTATTTACACAACCAACAAAAAACCCTAAACAACCTTAGGACGGGTCGTCGAGGCCTAGATGGGCCGTTAAGAAAAATTAGGGTTTCAGGACGGGTCGTCCAGGCCTTGATGGGCCGTTTGTTTACAGAAAAGACAAAAACGACGGGCCGTCGAGGCCCAGACGGCCCGTAGAAGTACGATGTACGAGGTGATCAGTCTGAACTCCTGCAAAAGCAGGCAGTTCAGACTGAAAAGTCTGAAAAAGGTGCATTAGGACGGGCCGTCCAGGCCCCGACGGCCCGTAGAAATGTGTTAGGTTAGGGCATTTAATCCCTAGACGGCCCATCTAGGCCTCGACGGCCCGTTGAGATTTCCAGATTTAACCATTACATGATCAGCTTCTTCCCCATTTGAACCAAACCTTAAAACATCACCACCACCAAAACCCTCGACCCATTTCGACTTCCCGGTCTCACGATGACATATTTACAAAGCTTTACAACCGTTGACCTGTCTGAGAACGAGTCTTACGTCTCTGAAAGCGTAGGGTATGAACCCGAGGTTCAAGTTAGTGAAGAGGAGGTTGGTTCGTGGTAATGACGGGAACATGCTGCCCGATCTCAACGAGGAATATGTAGAGGAACAGGAGTCATTTTTCGTGCCACCAAGCTACCCGCAGTACAGGTACGGGAGTTACCATTCGCGCGGGAATCGTGCTAAGGACTTAGAGGAAGATTATAACGGCTCTAACCCGAATGATGACAACCAGGAAGATGCTTATGAAGATGTTAACATAAAAGTTGAACCTAACCCGGATGTTTCGTATGAAACCGAGCAGGTGCGTTTATTTATTTACACTAGTATATCTTTACAGTAGTATATAATTTAGAGTAGTATGAATTTAGACTAGACTCTTGTATAAATTTTCAGGTATTCGGGTCTGTTGAAGAGATGAAACAATGGGCTTACGATAGAGCCCTTGCTAGCGGTTACGTCCTAGTGACAGGACGTTCTGTTTCAAAAGGCAGTGGAAATAATGCAAGAAAAATTAGGATAGACCTGAGATGCGACCGTGCTGGCGAATACCATACTACAGCCACAGTAAGGTCTACGGGTAGCAAAAAGATTAACTGTCCATTTATGTTAATAGGGAGGCTACGCAAAGAGGGTTGGAAGTTGGAGGTTAAACACGCGAATCATAACCACGACCCTTTTATACATGTTGAGGGTCACGCTTTTGCTAGGCGGCTGACACCACAAGAAGAAGAAATGGTGGAAACGCTTTATTTTCAAGGCCTGGAACCGGCAAACATACATTTGGCCATCAGAGCACAAAACCCGAATAATATATGTATTCTACGAGACATACACAATACAGTGAGCAAGATTAAACATAGAATTTACGGCGATAAAACCCCAATGCAGGTATTATTATTAATTACTATTATTGTCATAGACTATTATTAATTTTGTTGTTGTTAAATATTAAATATTGTTATTATTATTGTTATGCAGATACTCGAGAGTATCCTGGTTGAAAAGAAATTTACTTATTTCACCAAGCAGAATCCAGAGACAGATGCTGTTGAGAATATTTTCTTTTCACACCGGGTCTCGTACAATCTCTGGCGTGCCTTCCCACATGTGATATAAAAAAAAAACATTTATAAAAAACCAAACATTTATAAAAAACCAAACATTCAAACCCATTTTAAACATCCACACAAACATTTATAAAAACCAAACATTCAAACCCATTTTAAACATCCACACTACACTTATAAAAAAACCAAATAATCATCACCTAATCATTGCCAATGATTACCAATGATTGTATTGGATTTAAACCTTTAGACGGGCCGTCTGGGCCTGGACGACCCGTCCTTTTGCCTTTTTGGCCCTCCACGGGCCGTCCAGGCCTCGACGACCCGTGGAGGGGTTGTGCAAATAAAAACCCTAGTTGTGCAAATAACCGGAGCCTTATTAAATCTTACATGTCAGGTTATATCATATAAAAGGAAAAAATACAACACATATAAATGTGTTGGGTATTCGAGTAAACGTGTCCTTTTTCTTTTGCAGAACAATTGTCCATTACCACTTCATGCCAAGGTTCATTCTTTAAAGGTATGGATGCTTGAAAATGCTTCACCTTTATGCAAGTTTAGTAATAGAATTTGTTTAAAAAAAATGTTGCGTGCATTCAATCTGTTTTTTCACTCAATAATTAAATTGTATAGTTCTCTTCTCATCTACATCTAATGCACTCAAATATTTGAAATAGAATATTCTTTATAACCTTTATGTGTTTATTATACACGATTGATATAAAATTTGTCTAAGGTGTTACAAATGACTTCTTTTTAAATTCATCGTTCTCGTTGAGGCTTGTCCGAAACAGAGATGAAAGATTATTTGAGATTTACTTAAGGTGTCCCAAACTTCCTCGGAGACTCATGATCCTCAATGAGATTTGTCCGACCACCCCAAACGACATGTGAGTATCTTTGTACCATTTGCAGCGGCCAGTCATATCAACCATTGGATAGCTAACGTACTTGTTTTTAATTGCTCAAGTGAAAACTTTCAAACAAGTCACCGCATATTGATTGCTTCCACTCAAGTATACTTAATTATAGAGTTTATTCTTTCATCCACAACCAATGCGCCTAAAACACGTTGTTGATATTTTGGGACCAACATTCCCTAGGAGCCCCATTTATGTCCTTATGCGTCTAAAACGCCTTGTTTTAGTTGATCAAGTGAGAACTTCTTAGCTATCCGTTCATCCTCTTGAACGTCGAAATACATAAAAGAGGGGTTGATTTTTAGTTGGAAGAACTAAATAATGAATAAATACATAGATTTATCACTTAATCCAAACTTGAAATTTTGCAATTTTTACTCATGGCAATGGACACATTATCTATTAATATATATAAAAGAATTGAACATTGCTGACATGGCGTGCAATGGTGCCTTCAACCTCTTCATGAAACTGCCACGTGGCATCATAATTGAAAGATTTTAGTGTTTTTGAATTATTTTCTTTTTTA
Source organism: Ambrosia trifida (assembly GCA_028751855.1). Taxonomy (NCBI): domain Eukaryota; kingdom Viridiplantae; phylum Streptophyta; class Magnoliopsida; order Asterales; family Asteraceae; genus Ambrosia; species Ambrosia trifida. The sequence continues at coordinate 41,383,308 of CM054127.1, forward strand.
ATTAAAAAAAGATAAACATAAAACTCTAAATTTATCTCTCTATCTTTCAATTCTCAATTACTAAAATTAAATTGAGTTATTTTAAGAAAAAAAAATTTAAAAACAAATTTAAATTTTTCTCTCTTATGTTCCTCCCATAATTTTTAAACGTTAATATCTTTTATATTCGAGATTTTTTAAATAAAAAAATTACACCAAATTAATGAGCGTTTTATTATCTTTCCAACGAGTACCATAGTGCTATATAAAAAACGGAGAAAAAAAACGACTATTTTTTGTGGGGTTATGTTCATACAGAAAAAAACATAAAGTGTTCAGGTTATTCATTAAACATGTTTTTTCTTTTAAACCAAGTTCTTATCTACGATGTTGAAATTCAGCCGATCGCCATGCTATCATTGGAATTTTACTCTTCTAAAGATGGATAGGTATACTTCATCAAGAGAAACTAGGAGAAAGAATCGCGCAACACTGCAACACATGGTGTCACCTTATAGCAAAGTTATTTTTTTATTTATTTAATTACAAGAGTAATAATTATTACTATTAGTATTAGTATTATTAGAATGGTTATATTTTTCAATACTTATCATGAATTCTACATCTATATAAGTCAAAGTCAAATTGTAACATATTTTAAATTACGTGAAGATGATTATATGTTGAAGGTTATCCTTTTAATAATGTATTATGTTTAATATGGTTTATGCTTTTTATTTTTTTAACTTTTTAAATAAATGTTTTTTTAACTAAGATTGATTATGTTTAAGTTATTTACTCTTTTCGTGATTTGGGTTTTCTTCTTTTATCATTTTTTATTAAATCATATTAAATTTTTCAACCCCGGGATCTTCCCGGGGTAATCAGCTAGTTTATTATACATGATACATCAAATACATATAGTTTTTATGCGAAAGCGAAGAGAAAAACCGCAATGATATATTTGTAAATAGTGTAAGTTTTGTTGTAGTGTAACATTATTCCTTTATAGCGAAACTAAACCAACATGCTACCACATTAACTTTAGACCGTTGCCGGGTTGTGATTTATAACTTTTGTCCAACTACCTTTAGCCATGTACAATTATCTAGTGCAAATGCAAGACATGTGATGTCATAAATCTTACTCTTAGCCAAGTGTACTTGAACGTTATAGGATTTGTGAAAAGATTTAACATGTTAACCAATTTTTTTGAAGTACCAAATCCATCATTTAAAAATAAAACAAAAAATAGTGCATAAGCTACCAATTGATGTAATTACCATTTAAAAATAGCTCATTATTAATTGTTATTGTGTGCTTTAGAAAAGATGATTTTGATGGATTCCACCACAATAATCTCATTAACTAACGATATCCAAACGAAACTGTCAGTCCACACTCTCGATTTCTTTCAAAATTGTTAATAAAAGGGTTATGTTATTTGTTCATTGGTTATTATAAATCCATTTAAAATTTTACGACCGATGGGGAACTTAGGAGATCACCAACTCTATATCTATACTATGTTATAAAGGAGGAAAGATGTCTACAAATATCATTTTACATGAATTTTAAGAAGGCATAGGAAAAGCCTCATACTTAAACCCAAATGTCATGTAATTTTTTTTCTTTTCTACCCTTCATGCAAAACATACTTGTATATATTCTTTTATCATTATCATAACCTTCAATTACCATCTATATATATATATATATATATATATATATATATATAATAAACCAAAACATTTTTAATGACATGTCATAATATTATGTAATCTCTCTTTTAAGAGATGCCACATAGGATGTGATGTGGCAACTCTAGACCAATTAAAAAAAGAATAAATATGGTTTAAATATGATTTAACATAATCTATTAAGAGGGTGCTTGGGATTGCGTTTTAAATCTGATTATTAGATTATTGCGTTTTGAAAATGCAGATAATCAGTTTTTAGTGTTTGGATTGCATTTTGAAAACGCAGATAATTAGTTTTTTAGGCCACCAAAACACAATAATCTATAAGCAGCTCCACCCCTTCTTTTCCAAAACGCATAATCTGTTTTGAATAATCAATCCCAAACACCCCCTAAATACCTAATCTACTAAATGTAAATATTAAAACTTTATTATTTTCTCATATACGAGATTTTTTAAAGAAAAAAATTACACCAAATTATCGAGCATTTTATTATCTTTCCAGCGAGTACCATAGTGCTATATAAAAAACGAAGAAAAAAACCACTATTTTTTGTAACCCGACATGTATTGTGTCAGGTTTGGAATTAGTTTAAAAAAAATTGTGGGTTTGGGTCGGGCCTGAGATTAGGTGATACCCGACCCAATTACCCTTTTTTATATTAGAATATGATAACTTATGGTAGAGATTTGTTTAAAATAATAATAATAATAATAATAATAATAATAATAATAATAATAATAATATTCATTAATCATATATTGGCAGATGACATTTTTTTTAGTTTATATAATTCTAATTTTATTCACTTTACTTAGATTTCTCAACCCGGGACGCTCCCGGGGTATAAACTAGTTAATCTATATCTATAATATATATTATATAATAAAGCATGTGATAAAGGTATCAAACAAAATTAAGTAATTACTACATTTTATTAAAAAATTTTGCAATTTTATATAAACCATTTACATATAACAAAATTATTTTTTTAGAATAATATATGTTGAACCCACTATATATTAATTAAATATTAAAAACAATTTCGAGTCAAATCGATCATTTCATTCCATGACTAATAGGGTGTTTGGGATTGAGTTTGCAGATGCAAAAGTGCTTTTGGTCAAAAGTGCTTATTGGCTTATGACTTTTTGAAAAGGAGTTTTAAAAAAAGTGTTTGGATTAGCTTTTGAATGAGAAACGTAAAAAAGTCAATAAAATGTTGTTTTTTTAAGTGTTTCGCTTAACTTATTGTGAATATTGGTTGTATGGGTGGTATATTTGTAATTTTTTTCCAAAAGTCAAAAGCCAAAAACCAAAAGCCAGGATTTCTAACTTTTCAAAAACAGCTTTTACACCCTTAAAAGCCAAAAGCCAAAAGTTAAAACAGAAAGTGCTTTTGAGTTACACAAACAGCTTATTGACTTACTGGCTTTTTGAAAAAGCCATTAAGTCAAGAAGTTGTTTTGAAACTCAATCCCAAACACCCTCTAAGAAAATTACATCAAGATATCGGGCAATAAGCTGCGCCGCCACCCCTTTCTGAATACCAAATCCGAATCTACTAAAAACGTAACTCTGCCCAACCGGAGCTGAGACACTACTATGAATAACCCGCTGGACCCTGGTCAGGAAACGGGTAGCCTCCGGTGCCAATGAGCCAAATGTATCAAAAGGCAAGGGTACAAAAACGTGTTGGTTCTCCTCGCAAGCTTTAACATGTTTTTCTACCTTCCTTGTAGTTAATGAAATATTCCAGGGACTAAATTTGTCATTCCTTCAAAGAACACTCTGCAAAGATGCTCCAATAAAGGACAATATGTTATTGTTACCGACAAATTTGGTGTACAATCAACAATCTATGACTTTGACTTGCAAGGACACTTGGAATATTGTCACTTTTCGTATCAACGAACAGAATACTTTATTTGCGTTTGGTGATATTTTGGATGTACTTGTAACAAACGACTTTATTTGCGTTTGGTGATATTTTGGATGTACGTGTAACAAACGTTACAAGGTTGAAAGGACGACACCCCGTGTCAGTCCGTCACCACATCATCACCACCGCCATGTCGTCACCACCAGCAGAAGAGAGAGAGAAAAGGTCGGGGGATCCCCGATTTCACCGATAATTGGGCGGGGGGGGGGGGGGGGGGGGGGATGTTCCCCGTCGGGGAGGTGCCACCTAGGCTCCCCGACTACCTCACCGTCTCTCACACCCCTCAACCTAACAAATTTGTGAGCAACCACAATACCTATAAAACATGTTCTAAGTAACCACATGTACCGCCTCTTTCACAAACAAAGCTAGCTTAAGAAACGCCTGAAAATGCATAAAACGCTTTTGGGTGTTCTTACTCAAGAGCGTACATTCTCGTTCACATCAGCCACTCTTTTTTTTTTTTTAAATATACGAACCCGATCTATTGTGATTGCTCTCATAATTTAAATTTAAATATTATAATGCTTTAAATGATATTTAATGTAGTGTAAAAGTGTAGTTTAAACTTTGTTCTCTAATTTATTAGTCTAATTTGTTAAAGGTATCATCAGTCTTTAAAAGGAGGGGACATAATTATTTTCACTTTGTGGTTTTTAAACGATTAATTTAGAACCAAGATGAAATTTTGTATAAACAACCTTCATTAACAATTACTTTAAAAAAAATAAAAAATAATAATAAAATCACTATTCAATTTAGTTGGTTTATTAATATAGTGTAATTATGACAAATAGAATTTTATGAAAATTATAAACCATTACTAGTTCAACTAATTTAATGAAATAATTAGTGATTACTAAGCATTGCATAAAATAACTGATTGATGTGCTGTTAATCTTATATTTATTGTGGAATAAAGCGTCTAGGAGAGAATATGAGAAGTCGAAGAGACCAAACATTTCGGCAACGGAATAACCGAGGGTTTACAGACCCTAGGCCGATCACAACCTTTTTCATATCAAATCTTCCTACAGGGGTGACCGATTCCTTATTATGGATGGCCTTCCAACCTCATGGCATCGTGAAGGATGCTTATGTTGCAAGGAAAACAGATGTGAGGGGGAACTGGTTCGGGTTCGTTCGATATTTGGGGTTAAAGAACATCAATGAAACCTTGAAGAACATGAATGATGTCAAGATAGATGGGGCAAAACTTGGGGTCTCAGTTGCAAAATATGGGAAGGAGGACAGTAAGAGGAGACAAGGGGGGCCGGCGAGGGATGTTAATGGACCAACATTTCGGAAAGAGACTAACTCTTTTCCGGTGAACAGGGATATAGCTGGCTCATCAAGGAACGCACCGATTCATAATGAGGCAAGGACTAATCCTTGGGGTACAACAGCAGGTATGGTTCGACCTCCAATGTCCTCATCAAAGACTCTTGTGGTGAATGGAGGGGTGCAATATACCCTCAACATTGCATCATGAGGACTGTCATCGGTGAGGCAATTGACGTTAAAGCTATTAGGGAGATAAAGGGCATGATGAAAAGAGGGGGTTACGAGGAAAGCCCGGTAAGTCTAATCGGGGGTATGAAGGTGATGATGGTTTTCAGAGATAAACGTACCGCTCTTGAGTTCATTAGCCGTAGGGATGAACTATGGAATAACATCTATTCATCGGCATTTTTATGGAATGGTGATCATATGGAGTTTGAGAGGTTAGTATGCCTAAAAATCAGGGGTATGCCAATTCAATTAAGGGAAGTAGAATTCTTTGACAAGGTGGGTCTGTTATTTGGAAGAATAGTCAAAGAGTCAGAGTTTTCTTGGTTGTCTACTAATAATGCGGAAGGTAAAGTATGGATTTCCGTCAACTCGAACAGCCGTATTGACGAAGAAGTTGCCATCATTTGGAACGGTGTGAGGATTAATGTTTGGGTGGTAGAGGAATAAGACCGGCTCCTCCTTGATTTGAGTGGTGAATTGACGTCGGAACTCTTCGGGTCTCCGGCAAAGTCGGTTGGTTCCGTAGCTAGAATGGAGGAGATGGAGGACGGCGAGTTTCAACCTGATCATAATGAAATCGATCCAGCGCCGGAAATAATACCTCCTTGTCCTTCTCCAGTTCTGGTGGCAGGGTTGCATGGGGGTTCTCGTTTGGCGCATGGAAATGAAACGTTGCATGGGGAATGTCTAGGGACACCAATGGTTGGGGGATCTTTTGTTAATAATAATTCAATTCATATGGGGGGTCCACAAGGTGATGTCAGACAACAACATTCCTTTGATTTAAACAAGTCCTATATTAATTTTTCAGTGGGCCAAGGTGAAGTTATGGGCCAATCCCAAAAGTCTAGGAAGAGGCCCAGATTTGTGAGAAGCCCAATAAGTGAAGAGGACGTTGTCGATACACAAGGTGATTTATTTTCAGCCCAAGTTAATTTAATTAATATAATGAATGAGGCTCAGGAGCAATCTGAAGAAAGGAACACGCCTTTGGATACTGCTGATGGTGTTTCGCTGGATCCTCCCATGGAGTCTAATGATTCTGCTCCGTTAGGGACTATAGCTGAAAGAGATGCCCAAAACTTGGTGGCTCACGGACCAGATGCCGGCAACAATGCCCTAAATGTTGGAGCGGCTATGGTACCGGATGCTACGCGAGGTGCCGGTAACTCTCTGGATGCTGAAGTTGGGTTGACGATTAAAGTTGGTTCAATTATTGGAATAGAGCTTGGTGAGCTTCCTAGTGAGGTTGAGGAATTGGTAGCTGGTGACGGAGACGCTTCGGTTCTCCAATGAATTTTCTAAGTATTAACTTAAGGGGGGTAAGGGATGACAGGAAAATTTCTTGGGTGAAAGGCTTGAAGACCTGTCATGGGTCTCATTTTGTAGGAATTCAGGAATCCAAGCTGGGGGAAGGGGATTTTTTTCATCTCAACAGATTATGGGGCAGGTCAGCCTTTTGCTAGGAGCAAGTTCATGCTGAAGGAAGATCAGGTGGCTTGATCAGTTTATGGGATCCCTCTGTTTTCCAGGTAATGGCTGTCATTAAAAACCGATTTTTTCTTGCTACATCGGGACAATGTTGCAAAAGTCGCTAGGCGGCCCCTAGTCGGCTGACTGGGGAGTTGGGTGTACTCGGAGTACACGGGGAATACTCGGGGAGTACTCGGACATGGTAAATATAAAGAAAATTAATTATTGGATATAATATATATATATATATATATATATATATCAAAATAAGCATAATTCATGTCAAATACGCATGTTTTTTAAAGATACATGTTTAAAATTCAAAGTTTTCCGAGTACAAGGCCGAGTAGGACGAAGATGACTGATTTTGACCACTGAGTACAGGGCCGAGTTGGCCGAGTACAAGGCCGAGTTGGCCGAGTAGCCCGAGTACAGGGCCGAGTTGGCCGCCGCCGACTAGTTTGGCCGAGTAGGAGAAAGTCGCCTCGGAGGGGTTCTGAGGTCCGTGTAGTCGCCGAGTACAAGGCCGAGTAATCCGACTTTTACAACACTGCATCGGGAGTATTAATTATGTCTAGGGAGACACTGAATGTCGTTAATGTGTATGCGCCAAACGACCCGACATTGAGAAGAGGGCTGTGGGAGGATCTAATCCGTCTCAAAAACTCTAGGCCTGGGTTATGGGTTTTCTTCGGGGATTTTAACGATGTGAGAAACCAAGCAGAAAGAATGAATTCGGAATTTGTGGCTTCCAATGCTGCTTACTTTAATGACTTTATTTCAAGGGCAGGGGTTGAGGAATATAATATGGGGGTCATCAATTTACTTATATATCGGACGATGGTCGGAAGCTTAGCAAACTTGATCGATTCCTGGTGTGTGGTGCTTTTCGAGCCAGATGGGGTGGGGCGTCGGTTACCGCCTTATCAAGGTTTCTATCTGATCACAGCCTAGTGATCCTTTTGGTGGTTACAACGGATTTTGGTCATATTCCATTTAGATTCTTCAATTCTTGGCTAGAGTTACCCGGTTTCTTGGATCATGTGGCGGATCTGTGTCATAGTTTCTCGTTCTTTGGTCCAGCAGATTTGGCTATAGTTACAAAATTGAAGTACCTAAAGAAAAAGATTAAATAGTGGGTGGGCGTTGAAAAAGGTAAGAATGAAGAATTGTTCCGCAAGAATAAAACATTTATGGATGATTTGGATAAGGTGGCGGATATGAGGATGCTTACTGATTCGGAACATGACAACCGTGCTCAAGCAAAGGCGTTCATTTTGGAGTTTGAAAAGCGTAGACAAATGGATTTGAGACAAAAAGCAAGAGTGAAATGGACGGTAGAGGGTGATGAAAATTCCAAGTTCTTTCATGGGGTCATCAATGCTATCGTGTCTAACAAACGGATCAACGGGATCATGGTGGACGGTGAATGGATCTCAAATCCCACGTTTATCAAAGACAGAGCCTTTGCTTTCTTCGAGAACAAGCTGAAGGAGCCGATGCATTCTAGACCAAAACTGATCTGCTCAAATATTAACAAGTTATCTGATTCAGAGGCGGCGTTGTTAGATAGACCTTTTTCATTACAAGAAATCAAAGATGCGGTTTGGGCATGCGATGGGGATAAAGCCCCTGGGCCTGACGGCTTCAACTTTAGATTTCTAAGGAGGTTTTGGACTCATTTTGAAGGTGATTTTGTACGACTCTTTGAGGAGTTTTACCATGGGGCTGCTGTGGGGTCGGGATGTGCGTCCTCTTTCATCGCCTTGATCCCAAAGAAGAAGGATCCCTTGGATTTTAAGGACTACCGCCCTATTAGTTTGGTGGGGTGTGTTAATAAGGTCTTATCAAAGGTGCTTGTGGCAAGACTCAAAGTGGTAATAGGGGAACTAATTTCGCCAGAACTGTAACACCCCAACCGATGGCGGAAACATCGAGGTGCCACGTATGAATGATTGTTCAGTAGCTCATGGTAGTACACAAGTTTAAATAATCCTTTATTTCATTACAATATTGAATTACATTAAAGTCTACATCAAATAATCAAACAAAGCTTCAAATATCTCCTCATGCTAGCTCTAGACTTCAAGCATCAGTATTTCCTGTTGAGTTTGGAAAAATGGGGGGGGGGGGGGGGAACTAGAAGTTGGTGAGAATACATAAGCCATGTCAAGCAATTAAGTTTAATAAAAAAAGTTTAGCAATTCATATGTCTATCGTAAGTTTAAGTCTACATGAATAAACATGATATGTTCAATCGACATAATCAAACCTCCGACTAGTTTAGGTCCATCCCGTCATCCACGGTTCACCTTAATAATATGTTGGAACGATAACAATCACCCACGCTACCTATGTAGGAGGTACACGTATCCGGGTGGGATTGTCAATCCAATAGATCTATTATTGAGTATCGCCGGCTTGGCCATAGCTAATGATTATGTAATGTTGAAACTCGTTGAAACTGTTGTTGTTGTCTAAATCATGAGGCATTAAAGTTTACAACTAGACATGCATGTAGAATTGCTTAAGTATAATGTTGCAAGTATGAAGAATTGCATAAACATGGTTACGTAAACTCACCTTAGCAAAGTATTAAGTCTCGAGAAAAAGTATAAGTGTAGCCCCAAAGACTCAACAACGTAGCTAAGAAATCCGAAAAAAAGAAAGAATATCATGCTTCCAATTCGCCAATTACAAGAGCTTATAATCAAAGCTTCAATTGTAGAAGTAATAGACTATAGAAGAAAGGTATGAGGGAGAGTTTAATTGAATTGAAACAATCGATTTAGAGGTGCAAAGTGTAATGGGTCATAGGTGGGTTTTTATACTAGTTTTGGATTCAATTAGCCATTAAAATTGGTCAACACCATAAAGTAAGGTTTTATGATGAATTGACTATTTGACTAAGACTTTGACTGTTTGACTAAGACTTTGACTCCAAGAATTATGTTGTCAAGACTTTGACTCTTGACTCAAGGCTTTATTTTGAAATGAATTTATATCTTTCTTATTTGAGATTATAAATGTAATTGGAAAAATGATTAGCTTTAAATAAGAAATGAAAAAAAATCATTAGTTTGAAAATAAAAAAACACCGTCTTATAAAATGACGATTTTATAAATAGAATTAGGATAGGACATATGTCATGATTGAAGATTTTTTTTTAAGTACAATGATAAAAGGAACTTAGAAAAATAGAGTGCACGGATAAAGATAAGAATACTTAAAAATAAATTAGACTTTATATCATGGATCGGGAAATACTTTAATGCAAAATAAATGGGAAAATTCGTGAGGTTACAAGAACAATCCGCCTTCTTAAACGGTAGAAACATCATGAATGGTCCTCTTATCTTAAATGAGGTGATCGGTTGGTTGAAGAAAGCGAAAAGGCATGGTATGGTCTTTAAGGTGGATATTGAGAAGGCATACGACTCTTTGAATTGGGAGTTCCTTTATTCAGTTATGATTCAAATGAATTTCCCTATTTGGTGGTGTAATTGGATTATGGCGATTGTCACTTCGGCCCGCGCATCGGTCCTAGTTAATGGTTCTCCAACACATGAGTTCGTATGTAGCCGCGGTTTGAGACAAGGAGACCCTCTCTCACCTATCCTTTTTCTAATCGCGATGGAGGCGCTTTCCGGGGTTATGAAGAAAGCTTTAAGTGTGGGGCTATTTCGTGGGTTGTCATGTGGGTCCGGTGAGCTTCCCATTTCACATTTGATGTATGCGGATGATGTAGTGTTCCTAGGTGAATGGTCTTCCTCCAATGCTTTGAATCTTAAAAGAATTCTTAGGTGCTTCTACCTTGTATCGGGGCTAAAGGCGAACTTGGGTAAATGTAGTGTATTTGGTGTGGGTGTTAATAATGGGGAAATCCAATCTATGGCTGAAATCCTCAAATGTAGAGCCGGGTCGTTTCCTTTTATTCACTTGGGTTTACAAGTTGGTGCAAACATGAACCTTTGTAAACATTGGAAACCGGTGGTTGATGCTTTTAGGAGTAAATTATCCATTTGGAAGGCTAAAACATTGTCGTTTGGTGGTCGGGTGACACTTATAAAGTTGGTGCTCAATGCTCTCCCAACATATTATTTTTCCTTATTTAGAGCTCCCCGTAAGATTATTGACGAACTTGACAAATTACGGCATGTGTTTTTTTGGGGCGGCTCGGAGGAAAAGGCAAGTATGAATTGGGTTGCGTGGCAAAGGGTTTGTGCTCCGGTTAATTTTGGTGGCTTGGGCTTTGGTTCTCTCCTAGACGCTAATCTTTCTATGTTAGTCAAATGGTGGTGGAGGTTTAAAATCGACCCCACCGCTCTTTGGAGGAAAACTATTTGGTCCATACATGGTTCTAGTAGGGATTGGAATCCAATTCCAACTAGACTGGCTTTATCCGGGACTTGGAAACAGGTTCTCTCAGCTATGCAAGACATAAAAGGGTACGGGGTGGATGTGGGTTGGGCGATTAAGGGGGTCGTGGGTAACGGGTTGGGTGTTTCTTTCTGGCTAGACAGCTGGGCCATGGACCTCCCGTTGGCCGTGGTTTTCCCTGTGTTGTTTGCCTTAGAAAGGAATAAGTTCGTTGCTGTCAGAAATCGGGTGCTGCATTCGGGTTATGGGTGGGTCTGGGACTGGAGAACAGCTTCACTATCAGGTCAGGAACAGCTCGAGCTGCAACAGATGATTACGGCTGTTGCAGTTCCAATTCTTTCAGACGCGGCGGACAAGTGAATATGGAGTATGGGCGACGATTTTAATTTCACTGTTGGCGGATTAAAGAAGTGTCTTCATTCAATCAGGTTTGATCATGCTTCTTTTGTTATAAATTGGAATCCTTGGGTCCCAAAAAAGGCGATAATATTGGCTTGGAGAGCAAATCTGGATAGACTTCCCACACGCGACGCGCTTTCGAGGAGGAACATCAATATTGAATTGGACTTGTGCCCTTTCTGCAGTGAAGGCGCTGAAACAGCAGATCATTTGTTTATTTCCTGCGGCTTTGCTTAGATCCTTTGGCAACTAGTCGCTCAATGGTGTAAAATCGGCCCGGTAATTTTGTTTCACTTCAAAGACATCCTTCAACTTCATGAGTTCGTGGGCGGATCAAAGAATAGAAAGAAGGCCTTATATGCTATTTGTTTGACGACCATTTGGTGTATTTGGAAACATAGGAACGAGGCAATCTTTAGTCATAAGCAAGTCAATCTCTCAAAGGTGCTCGGAGACATCAAGACGCTTAGCTTCTTTTGGATCAAAGCAAGGGGGAACATTCTTCTCTTAATTGGAACATATGGTGCAATTTTAATCTTGGTAGTATTGGGTGGTAACTTTTTATTTTTAATTTAGGTGATGTAATTATGTACGGTGTATGCTAGTCTCTCGCTAGCTTGGTGGAATAAAATTTTTGTTGATCGTTCAAAAAAAATAAAAAAATAATAACTGATTTACATACTAAATAAGTATTTACTTCTTGCATTTCACAAAAATATTGTTCTAGATGAATTATTTATTAGCTTTGGTATTAGATCGAGCCACCCCTAATATTCATATACTAACAAAGTTTCTTAGAATAAAGTACAATTTGAATTCGATATGATAAATTGCTTATTCCAAGTTCTTTGGTATTGAATACCAGTTGCGAAACTAAAATACGTATAAATGTCCTAGCTAGAATTTGGATTGAGTTGAACGTCGAAAGACAACGAGATGGACCTATGCGTAGAAAGTGAAGCAAGAGTTGTTTGCATAAGTTATTAGGTCTTGCCTTTGAGCCTTTCCAATGTTAACTTGAACAATTTCTGTTACTTTCTTTGTTTGACAAAGAATGTAACATCACATGAACATTTAATAGATGAAGGTTTTAACTATATGTTAGCAATTATAAAACAATATCTTTTTATAGAGATTGAATATTTTATACAAATCAGATTATAGATGTTTTGTATTGAAACTTCATAGTTCCAGTGTTTTACAACTACAGATGAAAGATCCTGTGGTGGAGCCATTTTTTTTCTAAGGCGTCAATTTTTTGGTACTTGAATTACAAACCGGTGCCAAAATTTTCAAATCGGTTCAGGTCCGGGTAAAATAAAATTATAAAAACAAGTATCATAATAAATTGTACATCGACCTTGTAAAAAAAACTCATGTTTAATCGTTTTTGACTCCCCTTTTTATCCGAAATTAAGAATCGATCACTTATCTCCTTCAATTCGAATCGAATTGTCCCTAAGTACACGGATCGTGACTCTTCAATTCGTCTCTGGTGCTCTTTTTATTATTTGCATTAAATAATTGGAATTAGTTAATTAAGGCGTTTATTGGTTATTTTGTTAAAAACTTAAAAAAAAAGACAAGGGTTAATGTTTGACTATATGTTTAATTGAGCAAAGTAATTGGGCTTAACTAATAAAATATATTTAAAAAATTAGGTAAAACATTTATATAACTTTTTTCTTTAGCAATATATATATATATATATATATATATATATATATATATATATATATATAGATTTTCATGCTAATAGTGTCAATTATTTTTTCAAATAAAATCAATGGTGTAAATTATAAAAAAACAGTGGTGTTTTTTTGAAAATTTTATATAACACATTCTATATAACGCATAAAATAGAATGGTTTCGGATGATACCGATCCTTTCTATGTAGCTCCTCAAGCGTGACTTGAATCAAAATTACCTCAATATATATTAGTGGCATCCTGTTGGTAATCAGAACAAACTAGTCCAAACAAACTTAGAATAAGAAGCAAGATAATGAAGGCAATTGATTCACTTTTATTCAATTGAAAGAGATGCACCGAATGCATTGAGATACATGACTTTAAATAGTAAAGAAAACATAACAAACAAAGCTAACTACTTGCTGAAATACAGGATCTGCAACAACTTTATTTTAAACTTTGAAAACTGAACGTTAACAACTTTGAATTGCCTTCAAAAACTCCACGTGCATGAACTAAAGAATACTGCCGCCCACAAGATTTGCACGTGCATGTGATCATCCTAGTTTGAGTTATTTCTAATACCCTCCCATAAATCAAACTCTTGCACTCCCAATCTCAGCCTGAACACCTTGAACTTGTCTTTGGGAAGTGCCTTAGTTAATATATTAGCTTCCTGGTCATGAGTACTACAAAACACCATTCTTACTTCTTCCTTATTCACCAAATCTCGAATGAAATGAAACCTTAGCTCAATGTGCTTAGACCTGCTATATAAAATAGGATTCTTTGCAAGACATATGGCTGATTGGTTATCACATTGGATAACAGTTGACTCAGTCTGACTTAACTCTAAATCAGCTAACATCCTCCTCAACCAGACTGCCTGACAAGCAGCATCAGTGACAGAAACATATTCAGCTTCTGTACTAGACAAAGCCACTATATGTTGCTTTTTACAGCTCCAGGTTACAGCCCCACTTCCAATGTTGAAGGTGTGAGCTGAAACACTCTTCCTATCATCAACTGAACTAGCCCAGTCACTATCAGAATAACCAGTTAAAACCACTCCTGCTTTCTTTGAATTTCTTGCATACCATACACCAAAGGTTGTTGTTCCAGCTACATATCTCAACACTCTCTTGGCAGCTCCCAAATGAAGGACAAAAGGCTTTTGCATGAATCTTGCCAAAACACTTACAACAAAAAGAATATCAGGTCTTGAATGGCATAAATACAGCAGACCACCAATGAGGCTTCTATACATAAACTCATCAACTGATTTTGACCCATCTTCAAGCTGCAACTTTTCATTAGAATTCATAGGAGTCTCTTCAGTACTACATCCCTGCATACCCATTCTTTTAAAGACTCCAAGAGAGTTACAAGTCTCCATGTTTGATTCTTATTGATTGCTTTGAGTTCTTCATTCATAGCCACTTGCCATTCCTCTTTCACAACAGCTTCATCATAAGTTATAGGATCAGTTGCTGACAAAGCAAACTGACATGCAGCATACACTTCTTGCAAACTCTTGTATCTTTTTGGTGTAGAGGTAGAGGAGCTTGCACTTGACTGCTGTGTATTGGTGTTTATTTCATGGGCACTAGAAGTATCACTATTAACAGTTGAACTTCCTACAACATCAGAAGATGAATTAGCATTATTATTGATTACTCCCTTAGTCTGCTCAGTGACTTCCTCATCATACACCAGCTGGTAATTGACATCATCAGAGGGATGATTCCAATTCCATTTAGCATCTTCTAAAAATTTTGGCTCCTTTCTTGTGATAATCTTTTTGGTGATTGGACTATACAGTCTATAGTTAGACAGACCAGAATAACCGATCATGATGTACTTGTCCCCTCCATCATCAAGCTTTCTCCCGTGTTGATCTGGTGACACAGCATATGCAATACACCCAAACACTCTAAAGTTATGAACAGATGGTTTATTACCTATCCATACCTCTAAAGGTGTCTGATTGACCAAGGCCTTAGTAGGAGCTACATTCAAAATTCCAACAGCTGCGGCTGCTGCTTCTGCCCATAAATAATTTGGAAGATTTCTTGCCTTTAACATACTTCTAACAAGACCTAGTATGGTCCTGTTCTTCCTCTTAGCAGTGTCATTTTGCTAAGGGGTATAAGGAGCAGTCAACTCTCTCTTAATTCCCTATTATTTACAAAACACTTCAAATGCCTTTGAACAATACTCACCCCCTATCAGTTCTCAGAGTTTTAATGCAGCAGTCACCTTGTTTCTCAACCATGGCTTTGAATATTTTAAATGTTTGTAACACTTCTGATTTTCTTTCAAGAAAGTAAATCCAACACATTCTTGAAAAATCATCAATAAAGAGTATAAAGTACCTGCTACCACTAAGGCTAGGCACCTGCATTGGACCACACACATCTGAATGCACCAGCCCTAACTTCTTTATTGCTTTCCATGTTCTAGACTGAAAAGTGGACCTTGTTTGCTTTCCAATAATACAATCTTCACATTTTTCAACCTGCTTGATGTTGGGCAGCCCATAAACCATGTTCTTTTCTTTCAATTGTTACAAGCCTTTGTAATGTAGGTGTCCGTATCTTTCATGCCATAACTTGGACTCCTTATCTTGAGAACTTGAGTTTGCATTAGCCTTGGAAGCATCAAGCAAAAACATGTTATTTCTGGCCAATTTAACCTTCATCAACATTGTGCCATATGATTTATTTATGATAGTACATGCATCATCTTCAAAATAAAGAGCATACCCCTTTCTCATCAATTGCCCAATACACATCTGCAAGTAATTTAAATTGACCATTACCTGTTGGGATCTTAACTTCACCTCTACCAGCTACATTGATATCCTTTTTGTCACCAAGCTTGACATTCAATTTGAATGTTTCATCCAAAGTGGTGAAACTCTCCTTACAACATGTCATATGATTAGAGCACCCTGAATCAATAAACCACAAGGAGTTGGAACTGTCACCATTGGAACTTGCCATTAGTGCAAATGACTGATCATTAATGCATGCAAAGAATAGATGCTACTCCTCATTCTGATCTTCATCCTCCTGCTCAGCAATATTAACTTGATTTTCTTCATTATACCAACAATCCTTCTTGACATGACCATACCTCTGGCAATGATAACATTGAGGGCCTCTTGATGAACCACGCCCTCTACCTCTTCCTCTGAATCCACCTCTTCCACCACCATATCCAGAAAACTGATCATTAAGAGATCTCCTAGCCTGAGGTTGCATAACCTGCAAGGCCTGCTCATCTGCCTTCTCGGGTGTCTTCAACCCAACACTCCTACCATTCAACCTTTCTTCTTGAGATTGAAGAGATCCCATGAGCTTAACTGGTGTTAAACTAGCCAAGTCATAGGCCACTTCTATTGAAGGCACAATATAATCATATTTAGAAGACAAGCTTCTCAAAAAATTTTCAACAATTTTCTGATCTATCACTTCCTCACCACCACTCTCACCATCAGCCATTGACAGATTCTCCAAATCCCTTCTCAATCCCTGAAGTCTTACACTTTGAACCTGAGTATCACCTTGATACTCTAACCTGAGTATATCCCAGGTTTCTTTAGAGGTACTACCCACAACAATTCTTGAAAATAAAAGATCATGAATACCTTGCTGTATAACAGCCATAACTTTAGCATCCTTCTTCCTGGCTTCTTGAATCTTAGTTTGATCATTCCCAACACCTGTAATCCCAGCATCTACCACTTCCCACAGATCTTGAGACCTTAGAATAGTCTTCATCCGAATGTTCCAGTGTTCATAACCTTCTCCTTTGAACACTGGAATGACTTGACTCGAGGGAGGTGCTTGAACTTTGTCAGCCATGGAAAACAGAAAACAAAAGTGAATCTGATAAAGAAATAAGAACAGTCGGATCACAATGACAAGGCTCTGATACCACAATGCTGGTAATCAAAACAAACTAGACCAAACAAACTTAGAATAAGAAGCAAAATAATGAAGACAATTGATTCACTTTTATTCAATTGAAAGAGATGCACCAAATGCATTGAGATATATGACTTTAAATAGTAAAGAAAACATAACAAACAAAGCTAACTACTTGCTGAAATACAGGATCTGCAACAACTTTATTTTAAACTTTGAAAACTGAACGTTAACAACTTTGAATTGCCTTCAAAAACTTCACGTGCATTGTAACCTCACGAATTTTTCCATTTATTTTGCATTAAAGTATTTCCCGATCCATGATATAAAGTCTAATTTATTTCTAAGTATTCTTATCTTTATCCGTGCACTCTATTTTTCTAAGTTCTTTTTATCATTGTATTTAAAAAAAAAAAATCTTCAATCATGACATATGTCATATCCTAATTCTATTTATAAAATCGTCATTTTATAAGACGGTGTTTTTATTTTCTAATTCAAACTAATGATATTTTTTATTTCTTATTTAAAGTTAATCATTTTTTTCCAATTACATTTATAATCTCAAACAAGGAAGATATAAATTCGTTTCAAAATAAATAAATATATATATATATATATATATATATATATATATATCAAAGCCTTGAGTCCTAGTCAAAGTCCTGGTCAAAGTCCTAGTCAAAGTCTTAGTCAAACAGTCAAAGTCTTAGTCAAATAGTCAATTCATCATAAAACCTTACTTTATGGTGTTGACCAATTTTAATGGCTAATTGAATCCAAAACTAGTATAAAAACCCACCTATGACCATTATACTTGGCACTTCTAAATCGATTGTTTCAATCCGATTAAACTTTCCTTCATACCTTTCTTCTATAGTCTATTACTTCTACAATTGAAGCTTTGATTATAAGCTCTTGTAATTGGCAACTTTGGGGCTACACATATTCTATTTCTCGAGACTTAATACTTTGCTAAGGTGAGTTTTACATAGCCCCTTGATGTGCTCAAAGTGGTTTAGTAAAAACTAACTAAATTAACCTAAACTAGACACTCTAAGTTTTAAATTTATAAACTAAGACTCTCTAAACCTAAACCACACAACCGGCAAGTGTACCGGTCAGTGCAGTACAGCTAAAGTAAGTCCGAGTATCGAACCCACGAGACTCTAATTGAAAACGTAAACTAGACTCGATTACTTATCTACAAACTGACTTAATAATATTTTGTTGCTTAATGGGGGGGTTTCTAACAAACTAATGCAAATAAATAAAATAAAACTTAAATAAACTATAAACACAAACTGAAAACCGCAGCTGAGATCAGATGATGGGAAGGCACTACCTAGGCTAGAATCCTACACATGAATGACAAACTTCTAATTGCCATGGAACTGGTGTGGAACCGGGATCTTAAAATACTAAACTTACAGGATAAACTAGAGGACCCTCGATCCTTCTCAAGGAGAAACCTAAGGTTACCTATAAGCCGTTAAACCACCGGTTGAGAGGTTACCCTTACAGGCTTACCTACTCGAATCTTAAAGTACCCGCTAGACAGTCTACCTTACAGCGCGAAAGTCACAATACACCCGAAAGTGTAAGGGGTAACTACAATATTTCTGATAAGACTTGGCCTACAAGGAATGCTAGGGAAACTAGGAAGATCTTCTCACAAAGCCTCTAGAACTAGCAATTTAACACCCTAGACAGACCAACAATCTCGCACCTTACAGCTATTGAGAATTGGTAGAACACTTAGAATTATCTAACTAACAATTACAACTCCTATGGATAACCTGCAGAATTAACCATAAACTAGTCGCTAACACTCAGTCCGCAACCTAACCCGCATTCATACATGAAAGACATTCACAAAAACGCAAGTGGAGTTTATAAAAATTAATTAAATAAAACTAAATACGCATACACATCAAACCAGAAAATAAAAAGTTCTTTACTTTAAAATTCAACCCACAACCAAAAGTTCCAAGACCAAAAGAAAATAAATCAAACATGTGCAATCATCTTTAACCTAGGTAGCGAAAAGGTCTAGCCAATAAAAGTCATGATAAAATCAAAACAATAGAAACAAATAATATTCATGGCGTTCACAACGGGTTTGAATAAATAAATAATAAATAAATAGATTAGAACCGACCCGTGCTGGCACCTAGGCTTCAACCCTTGACCCCCTTCTCTTATAATTCTGATGCTCTCCTTCCTTTTTGAATTTGATGTGCCGCCCTTCCTTGTTCCCCCCAAAGAATAATATATGATGCTCTCCTCAAGAATAATATCCTTTTAATGTTGTGCGCCGCCCTTCAGCCAATTAATCCCTCATTCATGTTTTTCGATGTGTTCCCCTTCAAAAGTCATAAGTGCCAATTTGTCAATCCCTTCAATTTGGAATTGGGCCTTGCCCTTCAATTTGTGACACAAGTCACAATTCACGTTTGTTTTATTTTTATATATTATTATTATTATTATTATTATTATTTAGTAGTATAACTCCGTGTTTTAAACTCGGGTGTTTTTAACTTGATCAAAATTGCTCGTTCACGCTCCAACGTCAACACGAACACCTACCAAAATACAAAATAAATACATAAGTAATAAAAATGACACAAAACTAATAAAAATATATAAAAACCTATACTAAATAAAATAGACCGGTACAAGCCTAAAACTAATAAAAACACTATCTAAACGACTCGAAAATTATATAAACTTTACAATGGAAATAGATGTATTTTGCAATACATCACCCCTTTTCTATTTATCACCATTTTTGGGGTGAAACATGTTACAACATTCTATATGCAATTCAATCATCAAAGTGTCTATGTGTTTTTCTATGTTGCATTATGTCTTAAACATGACTAGGGTAAGCACAATTCTAGCATAATCATTAACATTGATCAGCCGACGGTATACAATGATAGATCTATTGGACTGACAATCCCACCCGGATACGTGCCTCCTACAAAGGTAGCGTGGGTGATTGTTATCGCATAACATAATCGAGTGAACCATGAGCGTATGGGATGGACCACAATATAATAGTCACAAGAGTTGATTATGCACTCGATTTACTTCTAGTATGTTTTCACATATGGACTAGACTTGCCATGACACTTGAATTGTACAAGTTTTATTCAATTATCAAAACCTATGTAATTCTCACCAACTTTTGTTGACCCAAAATATTTTCAAACTTAATATGTTTCAGGTTATAACTTGCTTGGAGTTTAGAGTTAATGCTTGAAGATGCATATTTAGTATTTCTCATTTAATGTACAAATTCTTGTAGAACAATTGTATGTAATGTATTTAAATCAATTATTGAAATTTATTATTTACCATGAGCTACTGAACAATCATCAATACGTGACATCCCGATGTTTCCGCCATCGGTTGGGGTGTTACATGCATGAACTTACTGCTGGCCAAAAGATTTGCACGTGCTTGTGATCATCCTAGTTTGAGTTATTGATTCACTTTTATTCAATTGAAAGAGATGCACCAAATGCATTGAGATATATGACTTTAAATAGTAAAGAAAACATAACAAACAAAGCTAACTACTTGCTAAAATACAGGATCTGCAACAACTTTATTTTAAACTTTGAAAACTGAACGTTAACAACTTTGAATTGCCTTCAAAAACTTCACATGCATGAACTTACTGCTGCCCAAAAGATTTGCACGTGCTTGTGATCATCCTAGTTTGAGTTATTGATTTACTTTTATTCAATTGAAAGAGATGCACCAAATGCATTGAGATATATGACTTTAAATAGTAAAGAAAACATAACAAACAAAGCTAACTACTTGCTGAAATACAGGATCTGCAACAACTTTATTTTAAACTTTGAAAACTGAACGTTAACAACTTTGAATTGCCTTCAAAAACTTCACGTGCATGAACTTACTGCTGCCCAAAAGATTTGCACGTGCTTGTGATCATCCTAGTTTGAGTTATTTCCAATACATCCATCTGGATGGACGTTCGGACCCTTTATGTAAGAACTTAGAAGGGTAGAGGGTAAGTTCTTTAGTTTTATGAACACCTTTGAAATTATTCACTTGTCAAGAAAATACTTCTTGTGAATAACTTGTATGGTACAAAACTATATGTTAAAATTTAAAGTTGAATACATCACAATTCACATGACATAAATATTATAGCATTTCCAGTGTTTATCCATGTATGTATACAAATGTGTGTATTATATATCAAAAGATGAATTGTGGTCCTTCACTGTCTCCATAGGTTCCATAAGTTTGGCCAAAAGTATGGGCGTATCTATTAGTTTTGTTTGTATGTAAGCATATAACTATAAGCCACTCATATACAAGGCCGGGTGAAATTCACTTTTTTTTTAATGTGTGGACTGTGGGTATTATGGGATGCTATATATAGGGGAGAGTTATCTTGAGAACGCTAAATATCGCGAGAACCGTGAGAACAAATGAGAAAACCAATCAAAATCATTTTTTTTCAATACAAACATCATTATAATTAAAATGAAACATTAAAAAACAAATTTTCTTTCCAAATAATTCATATTTTCTTGTAAAAATACTCTAAAATTAACGTTATACACATGTATAAACAACAAAGTTACACATGTGTAAAACCAATTTATTTTCATATACGTTCAAATTTTTATGCGTAAATTGTGTTTTTGAGATTGTATTTTATAATAAAGATAAGTGTAAAAAGAAATTTTGAATTTAAATAGTTTTAGATAGCGTTCTCGCGGTTCGCACGAAATATATGTGATCTCAAATTAACGTTCCCCTATATATATTATAACATCAAATAGTATGGATAGTATACATGATTTAAAAAAAAAAAAGACATGTGAAAGACCTGCACTCCTTGATATTAATTTAGGTTATCAAGTTTAATATGAGTCTAGAGCCTTAAGACCATGTTAGTGGGGCGGGATTTGGGCGTTTTCACCCATCCAAGCCCTGCACCACCGCGGCGGCCGGCGTTTTAAAACAAAAATTGGTCTTGGCGTGGAATAATCAACGCCGTGGAATTTGTATTTGATCGAGAGAGAGAGAGAGAGTTGGACATGGTCTATGTGTAACCTAATACAACACATTAACATAATAGGGCCCAATAACGATAACACAGAAAACATATCATTAAACATAAGTTAATTGTTAACACTGACATCACTTGTTATAACCTGAAATTCATGTTTCTTGTTATCAAAAGTTCATCTAAAGGAAACAGGGATGACCCAGCCATGGGAGGCTTGGGTTCAATTCCCACTAGCTACATTCGGAGGACATTGGTGGAGGGGAAATGAGAGATGACCCAGCCATTGGCTTGGGTTCGAGTCCTGGTCTCGACTGGTTTTACCGATTATTTCACTGTCATGCATTCGGGCGGGTGAGTGGTCGGGTTTTCCCGGGAATTGGTGGCAATTGGTGGCTCGAGTACTCTCGAGTACCTGATTCGCCAAAAGGGTGCCCGAGAGTGCTCGGAAATTGATTCGTTGGCCATTCAAAAAAAAAAAAAAAGGAAACAAGATGGTTCTTGACTACACGCGTGACTCGTAGAAGGGCGCTTTTGTCCTTTTTTTAAATAGTGTTTGTTCTTCTTGACATAATCAAAAGCTTACAGCAACTTATAAACAGCTAACATTCCAACTTATGTTAGCTTACAGCTAACATCATTTGATGAGATTTTGATGTAGCAGACAATGAAAATGATGCATGGCCATCTCTGCCATAGGAGCATATCGACCGCTGTCATAAGCTGGTGATTCCAACCCTCTTTGAACTGCTTCGCACAGCACGAAATCTTCCTTCTATTAATCATATAAAAAATCTGGTTATATGACACACGATCACATAGCGCAACAGCCAAGAATCCATCTGACATTTGCATACCTGAAGTTTCTCGTTTTCTTCTAAACTCTTAGTCACAAATGCTTCATCATCCTACAACAACGAGCCATTATGCAATATGCTCCACCATGATATATGAAACTGAATACAGGCACGTTGCAGCTCATACAAATACCTTAAGAGACGCGTCAAGGAAGTAATCAAAAATCACTTTGCTTCGTCCGGGTCCTAAGGGAAGTACTAGATTGGTGTCCATCCATGGTTCGTACCTATCGCAGGCCACGCCAGAACAAGAAATGGTTAGAAAGATCACAACCCTTATGCACCAAACAGTGGCACATCCAGAGGGGGTACCAGGGGTTCCCGGGAACCCCCTCGATTTGGAAAAAATTGAAAATTTTAGTGGAAAAAGTTGAAAAATTAGTGAAAATCAATGAAAATCTACGTAAGAAACCCCCTGGAAATCATTGCTGGATTCGTCACTGGCACCAAAGACCATGTTAGTAGAAAGCAAGATTAAATCAAGAAACTTGCCTATTCACAATGAAGTTTGGATATATGAAAGCATATAAGGATTCATATCCTAGCCCATCCATTTTTTTCTGACCCAATATGCTTACTTTCTCATATACCTTGAAATCAAAGTATTTTGGAATTTGGACTATCAACTATATGTCAAATGAAACATTTGTGTCTATATATTTTGATACTAAAATAATATGTACGCAAAATGTAATGTAAGCATACTGTGGTGGAAAGGGAGTCGAGCTGATCAAGACCAGGCAGATCTTTATGCACGAAAGGTACATGATACCCGTCATCTATGTGATTTTCAATAAAGACCTGCAAAACAGCACTCAAACACTGTCATCTTGGACATATTTGACCTACACGCTCCCCGGGGCCTGACCCCGAAGGAATTGCGTACGTGGGCCTGACCCGATTAGGAACACGCCTCATGGATCTCATACAGCATGCTAGATGACAGAGAGATAAGAGACCAAACCTTCCAATTACACTCGATGGTATATTCACGTCTGCAGAGATAACTTAAGGAAGTATCAACCCCGTTGGTACTTAGTATCTTGGAAGCGCTACCAAGCCATTCTATCCCCACATCATCATCACAAAACGCATCTTTTTCCAAATTTAGAAGGATAAATGGCTCCCAAACGGCCACCTTCAATGGAATTAGTCCAAAGTCCTAAACATCAAGACGAGCATACAAATTAAGGATCATATATCTGTAATAACCATTTTTTTTTTTTTAACATAAATATCAAATTCATTCCAGGACAAAGAAAATTACATTAAGATAGCGGGCAGGCGGGCAACAAGCTGCGCCGCCACCCCTTTCTGGATAGGAAATCCTAATCTACTAAAGAGAAAAAATGGGACGGGCAAACCCACAAAACGAATGGAATGGAGCCTAAGTGTCATCTCACTAAAAGGAGAAACCATACTTTAACATCAAAGTTCTTTATCCCTGTGAGTCTGGTTGCTTTCAGAAGTGATCCATTCAACCCATATGTCCATCCCTGAAAGCATCAACAACGCCGTTCATTCTCTTTGAAAACCGGGCATATAAGTTAAACTTCCAGACAGTGGAACATATCTCACATGATAAGGGCATGTAAAGCAAGATCCTTTTCCACTTCCAAAGGCTAGAAGCGAACCATGGTGGCGACAGACATTATGAAACGCACGCAACTCGCCATTTTCATCACGACACACCACATACTCTACATTTCCTAATCTGCCACATTTCAATTATTTAAGCTCAACCAACTAAAAAGAACCAAATGCAACTAAATAAATACCAAAATTACCTTCCAGTAAGGAAACTGTTAGCCTCCTGAACGTGTGCCATACATCCTAAACAATAATCAAACATAAAAACATGTCTCAGATCCTATGTACAAGGATTCAAGCTCTAGATATTTTAATATTACTCAAAGTTCCATGATTCTACCAACAAATGTAAACTTTTGACTTTTGAAGTCAACAATACAATACAACACAATACTAATAATTTAATATAATAAACTGATTATAATTCATTCCAATAATTAATAATATACATCAATGCAATGCCAATAAAAGTAACAGAATACAAGTTATATAGTGGAGTTGACTTTAAAAATCAACTAGTTTGACCTCAAAAGTCAAACAGTAACATAAACAAGATATATAAAAGATAATAATAATATTAATATTAGTACCAACAGCCTGCCATCCTTTAAAGAAGACTTGATCAAACTCTAGAGAGAGAAACTCAGGGGAAGTGTACCATGAACCAGTGAGTGTTGAGATGATATGAAAGAAGTGTGATTGGGTTGATGAGTGTTACTAATAAGTGATGATTTGAGTGATTGGGTGTGTTGTAGGGATGAATATGGATATGGGTTTATTGTTTTCTTGAGGTTAGAGGATTGAAGATTAATGGGGTTGATCATGATCATCATCATAGACAGAGACATGATGGGTATGGTTGTCACTCAAAGAGTAATTTGTGAGTGACATCTATCTATATATATAAAAGAAAACGTATATGCTGACGTGGCGTGCAATGGAGGCCTCAACCTTCCTTTGAGAGTGCCACGTGGCATCATAATGGAGAGTTTTTGGTGTTTTTGAATTGTTTCTTTTTTAATTAAATTGAGTTATTTTAGGAAAAAAGAATTTAAAAATAAATTTAAAATTTTTCTCTCTCATATTTCCTCCTATAATTTTAAAACGTTTATATCTTTTATATACGAGATTTTTTAAAGAAAAAAATTACACCAAATTAACGAGCGTTTTATTATCTTTCCAACGAGTACCATAGTGCTATATAAAAAACGGAGAAAAAATCGACTATTTTTGTGGGGTTTCGTTCATACAGGAAAAAAACACACACCAAGTGTTCATGTTATCACGTAAAATTCGATTTTGTGGGGAATATGAGTTATTACTGATTAGAATACTATGAACATGCAATGATTGAGAGATTTTGTGGTTAGTTAACTTGAGCCATTTGAAATAGGTTATCACGTAAAATTGGATTTTTCAACCCCGGGACCCTCCCGGGGTAATCAGCTAGTGAAATATATGTGCAAGTTAGAGAATGGTGGCATGTACGGGTATATAAAGGTACACGTGGACCAATCTCCAGTTGTTGTACCGTGTACGACTTGGTTGTTGAGCCTAAGGTTCGAGACTCGTGTTTCGCATGGAGTTGAAAACATGTCCTAGTGGTGGTGGGTGGGGACGGTGTTAAGTAGGTGAGGCCGGGGCGTTGAGCAATAGGGAAGAGATAACGTACAAAGCTTTTTAACGTAAAAAGCAATCTTAACTATTAGATTAACAAGATGTCCGGATGCAAGTTAAAAACCATAATCATACTTGGGTTAAACTAACCAAGGGTAAATTATGAAAAACCGTCTATTTTTTTCAAATCGTAACAACAAAAATAAATCGCAACAAAATTTTTCAACAACTGAAAATCGTTTAAACTAATCTGAATGATTACACAATCAAAATAACAAAAAACATTCAATTACAATGAACGAAAACGAAAAAAATTATAAAAACAGAGATTTATCTGGAAAGATTTAATTATACGAAAAACCATACAAATTATGAATAAACGTTCGTAATAGCTGTCAAATACTTTCGATTTTGTTTCAATAAGTATGATTAAACATAAAAATTAGGTTAAAAAAAGTTGCAGAGGAAGAAGATGAAGTTGGTGAAAACAGAGACTTTTAAACGCACTAACAAATTTTAAACGCACTCATTGTATAAATTTAAACACACTTACAAAATTTAAACGCACTCATTAAAAAGTTTGGAAGCACTCATTGAAAATTTAGAAGCACTCATTAAAAAGTTTGGAAGCACTCACTGAACATTTAGAAGCACTCATTAAAAAGTTTAGAAGCACTCATTAAAAGTTTAGAAGCACTCATTAAAAAGTTTGGAAGCATTCATTAAAAATTTGGAAGCACTCATTGAAAATTTAGAAGCACTCATTAAAAAGTTTGAAAGCACTCACTGGACATTTAGAAGCACTCATTAAAAGTTTGGAAGCAATCATTGAAAATTTAGAAGCACTCATTCAAAAGTTTGGAAGCACTCACTGAACATTTAGAAGCACTCATTAAATAGTTTGGAAGCACACATTAAAAAGTTTGGAAGCACTCACTGAACATTTAGAAGCACTCATTAAAAAGTTTAGAAGCACTCATTAAAAGTTTAGAAGCACTTATTAAAAAGTTTGGAAGCATTCATTAAAAATTTGGAAGCACTCATTGAAAATTTAGAAGCACTCATTAAAAAGTTTGAAAGCACTCACTGGACATTTAGAAGCACTCACTAAAAGTTTGGAAGCAATCATTGAAAATTTAGAAGCACTCAATTAAAAGTTTGGAAGCACTCACTGAACATTTAGAAGCACTTATTAAATAGTTTGGAAGCACACATTAAAAAGTTTGGAAGCACTCATTAAAAAATTTGGAAGCACTCATTAAAAATTTGGAAGCACTCATTGAAAATTTAGAAGCACTCATTGATATTTTGGACGCACTCATTATAAATATTTAAGCGCACTTGTTGTATAAACAAACGCACGTTACAATTTTTAAACTTCTTTTGTATGTTTATTTAAAAGTACCTTCCAAATTCTTTTAAACGCACCTTAAAAACACCTTCCAAATCTTTGAACGCACCTTTTGTTTCCAATTCTTTGAACACACCTTTTGTTTTCAATTCTTTTCTTAAAACTGCACGCCTCCATGCTTTGCTTGCCCCAAAACTCAATTCCACCCTTTTAATGCTTCATCAGCCCTTCCGATGGCGAATCGCGGCGGCATACTTTCGGTTTATAATCAGCAAAGAAACTTGATCAATCAAGATCGGAAGCTCAAGAAGTGATGCATGAAATGAATAACAACAACCTGCAAATGACTTTGGAGTTATAGAAGAAGATGAATTGGTCGGTTGCATATAAAATAAAGGTGAAGCATTGCATGGACATGGTGGGTTTTTGTTTTCAAAAGATGATGATGATGATGAGAATCGAGGAGGATGATTCAGGTAAAGGGAATTGAAAGGATTTTTTGTTGGTTGTGTAATCTGTGAGGATAGATGGGTGTTTTGGGTTGAGTGTAAGGAAGGTTGGACTGATGGTGGGTTTTCACAGGGTTTGAGTTAGGTGTAGTTAACCATGGTTTACACGTGTCAATTTATGGTTGCTTCCTACTGTGACATCCGTCACCTTCATCTTTAATCAATTGTCAAATTTAGTCCCTAAACTTTTCAACGTTTTTGGATTTATTAAAACGTGAGTTACTTTTAAATCGAAAATTTAAACGCTTACTGAATGTGTGAATTTTTTTTGTCGAAACTTACGAAATACAAACTTAATTAGTTATTTGATAAGTTAAGATAAAACGTTTAAGTTCTAAAAAGTTTTGGATTAATTAAAGTTAAAAGTAACTTAGGTTGGTTAAGTTTTACTAAAGAAAAACTTAGTTATACAATATACTAACCAAGTTAAACTAGAGGGACCATTTTTGCCAATGTACCAAACTTTTAAACAAACCAGCTCCTTTTTCCCTCTAATCGGTTGTCCGGCGACTCTCTTTGGCCGGATCCGGCGAAACCAGTTTTCCGGCCGACCTTACAACACGGTTTTAATGCGTCTTTAATGTCCTTAATCGTTTGATTTATGTTTCTCCATCATTACCAACCGGTTACTATGCTTAAACCGTGAATTAACGAACTATAAACAGAGATTTAATCGTGATTAAGGTGTAACCGATCGGAATTTATAAACGACTCAAAACGCATTTTTTTAACCAACCATTATATAAATTGAACTCGTCAATACGCTTCTGCACTTATACACGTCCTAAACCCACAAAAATCTGAATCAAAACGCTTCTGAAACCATGGTAATCGACTCTCCAAATTCGGTTCTTGTTCTTCTTTTCTTGCCCCTTAATCGTGATTGTAAGTCATGTTTTGTGTTGCCATTTTGTTTAGTTAATTGTTCTGATCATTTTCCCTTTAATTCCTGAACGATATCATGAGTAATCGGGTCAATTGACTTTAAGGTTAGGGTTAGGGTTCTAAGCCATTTGGGGAAGATGATGAAGTGGAGTTATTGGATAAAAATAGTTTTAACCTAAACTTTTCAACAAAAGTCCTTGTGGTGTAACGGTTGAAATCTTGGGTGTGTGTGGATGGGAATTGGGTTCGATCCCTACTGCCCAAAGAACAATTCTTTTTTCCTTCTTTCTCTCTTTTCAGATTTTTTATATATTATTCAAATATATATATAAATACCTTGTTCTTTAAATATTCATAATAAATTCATTTTTGATCCAAAAATTATAAAATTTTAGGTGTAGTATCTTGACACCATAAAGAAAATTATCACATTTTTATTTTCTGGAAAAGGTATTATTTTTATATTTTTATTGATTTAATTTGTTTCAACCATATTTAATTGATTAAAAATTCATTTTTAATGATTTTAATCTCAAACTTTTTGCGAAATTATTTCTAATCATTATGGATTTAAATAAAAACTATTGGTTCAGAAAACATCTATTTTTATTGATTTTCCTGTTTTTTAATCCTTTAAACATGATATAATCTCATTAAATCAGTTTTAAATATGATTAAGTTTATAAAAATTATGGGAAAATTAGTTTCATTTATTTAAATCAGAAAGTATTTATTTTCTACAAAAATAATATTTTTGGATCAAGTCTTGTATTTTTAGTATTATTTACGTTTAAATAGACATAATTAAACATTTATTTATTTATACTATTTAAACATCTATTTTATAAATACTTTTCTTATAAAATAGAAATATTTCTTATGTTGGAAAGTCTTAGTTATTATTTGTTGTACAATTGTGTAGTTCATATTTATTTATACAATTGTGAGTATTGTATTTATTTTAATTTAGTTAAAGTAATTAACTAAATTATTTTGCCGTAATTATTCAAACATATTTTATCTAAATATTCAATCCATAATAATTATATTACCTAAACCACATTTACCAACTTTGGTATATTATTTTTAATATACAACTTTTATAATAATTCGTTTTATCATAAAAAAAACTCTAAATCCCCAAATCGACTTAACAAAACCCTAATGCCTTAGACCCTAGTTACCTTAGACTTTATAGACACTTCCTTATTAGTATTCTTACACATTATAGGTTGAATTCCTCGGAATTCCCATTACTTAGCTCACAACCGCTTAAGTGGATCTTGATCGCTTTCGCAAACTGTGAGTATATCTTTCCCCTTTTTCATGTTTTACACTTTTGGGGTGACTCATGTACGCTTATTACTTCACTCACTTAATCATGTTTTATCATATATTCACAATCGCAATTCTTGTATGTGTTTTACTTGTTGATTCGCTGATAGCGTGTACTTATGACCTTAATCATTAACCGCTGGGCGGCCTAGCATAGCAATAAATAGTACTTAATTATTGTTATGTGTGAACGATTATTCATCGCCTACTATGAGCGCATACTATATATATGTGACTCTTGATTCATTGAACAAAGGTTTGATTTTGGGTGGCATTTGTACGTGGCTTGAACACTAAATTGTAGACAGTATAACACGTGAATTGCGAAACTCTTTTTCTACTATATGTATTCAAACAGGGTATGCTCACCAATACATTTTTGTATTGACATATACTATTTTCGTACATGTTTCAGGTTATTATTGAGACGTTTCTTTTAAGCTTTTGGATTTATATTTAGATTTTGATTCATTGTATTTCAGTTTAGGTGACATTTAGAATCATTGTACTTTGTATTTTTCCTTTCAATGTAATAAACTATTTAATTCAATGTATTCAAATTTACACTTTAGTACCATGAGCTATTGAGCAATCGTCACTACGTGATACCTCGATGTTTCCGCCATCGGTTGGGGTGTTACACCTACACTTTGTAGGTTAAGGGACTTTGTACCCAATACTTTCTCTTAAGATGGGTAACACAGACACTGCCGTAACATGTTAATTTTTGTTAACTTAAGAAAAACAATATTATATACAAATTAAAGAGAATAAACTGTTTGTTTTTATGGTGTAATTGACCCTCATATTGTTGTGGTTGAGGAACAAATCCGAATGGCTGTTGACTAGAGGAACCAGCTTTCCAACTTAAGTTCGGGTGATTCTTCCACCTCGGATTGTAAGTATTGTTGTAGGGATTGTTCTGGGGGCGAACCCGATTTCCTATGAAGTCAACCTGCTCGTGTATCATCTCTCCTAGCTGGCAATAACTAATCGAGGGTGCTCCTTCACCCATCTCACAACCAAATTGAGACTGAATCTGGTTTGCCATCAACATGTCCAACTTCATAGACAACACATTATCAGTGCAGTCATGGTAGTAAAATTGTCTACGCGATGGACTCCCTGTCTCGTAGACTTCCCTCTAGGGGGCTGGTGTGTTTGATTCTTCTCAGAAACTCTCTCCATGATCTCAAATGCTTCACGGGCGTTCTTTGTGCCATTGTCGACACCCACACAAGTATCCACCAACTGCCGTGCTGTACTATCCAGACCATGGGAGAAGATTTGACACTGTTGCCACTTACGCAACCCATGATGTGGAACCTTTCTCATAAGGCTTTTGAATCGGTCCCGCGCCTCATAGAGAAGCTCATCATCCTCCTGTCAAAAATTGAGAATTTGGGTTCTCAGTCTAGCAGTTTTCTCAGGAGGGAAAAATTTATGGAGAAACTTCTCAGCGAGTCGGTTCCAAGTAGTGATGGACCCAACTGGAAATAAAAGAAGCCACTCCTTGGCTTGATCATGTAAGGAAAGCAGGAAAAGCCTAAGGTGAATGGCATCATCGGTCGCGCCATGGATTTTGAAAATGGTGCAAACTTCCAGAAAACCATCAATGTGAGCACTAGGATCATTGTGATCCTTGCCATAGTATTGCATCGCAATCTGCAACATAGTGATGGTGCTGGATTTGATTTCGAAGTTATTATTATTGATTGTTAGCTGGGTAATGCTCGTCTCCAAACCACCAAGTGTCGGGGTGCCGATATCATTCAGTGGCTTCGTTTCCAAGTCCTGCTCCGCCATGCCTACGCGCATCTCATGGAACTCCTCGTCTCCCTCAATAGCTGCGGATAATGCGCAGGCTCGCGCCCATAACCGTCTATGGAAATATCGTTCAGGTTCATAAGAAGGCTCGACGATTGCAGACGTGGGGGGTTGAGGACATGCACTACCTGCAAAACAAGAAAAAATATACAATGCAACTAGACCAATAGAAAATAAGCACACGAAAATAAAATAATAATAAAATAAACTATACAAACAACTAGACACTAAAAAATATTTTTACAAATAAAATATTAACAAGTGGCTAAATCAGTAACTCGAATCGTTCTTGAAATATCTTGTGTCCCCGGCAATGGCGCAAAAAACTTGATGGTGCGTGAAGTATATATACTTTTACGAAGATATTTGTTCACACAATTTCTAGTTTAAAATAGTTTTTACCCTAAATTAAACTACACACACACGAAAGACAAGTATACCTATTGAAAACTAATATAATTTAAATGGTAAGCCAACTACATCATGTGGTGGCGTGGATAGCCAAAAGACAAAGGGGTACATGCACCGATCGGGTTTGTCCCAATTGCTAAGTGTTTTGTGCCTTATGTCCAAGGCTTGATACCAAACCACATCGAGCCGGGGGTCTCACTGGAAGCAGCCTCTCTATTCTTAGGGGTAGAGGTAAGGCTGTCTACATCTTACCCTCCTCAGACCCTACCTTAGCTTTGCTATAGATGGGATTAATTGAGTATGATGATGCTGATGATGAAATGGTAAGAACCGGATATCAATCTGTGGACGCGGTTTCTCAATAATAAACTTTCGTTACTATAAAGCCTTTTCAAGAGTTGGGTTTTTGGTTTTTTTTTTTCTAAATTAGCATGCATAATATAAAATAACACTATAAGTAAAAGGGTTTTTAAAACAATATCAATCAAATAGTTATCTAAACCAAGAATCCACTAATGATATGTAATTATCCTAAGGTAAGAAATGATGGCAAGGCAAAATTCTCAAGTAAATAAATTCTAATCAAGGTTGCTTAATTTTATGATTCTTTGAAAAATTAAAATGACAAAAATACTTTAATCACCTAAAATCACTCTTTGAAGTCCGTTTTGAAAAGCTTATGTCAATCTTTAAACACGAGTTAGCAATTTGTCAAAATTTATAACTTGATAACTTAAGGAAAACTAAGTTGAAGAACAATTTAATCACCTAAGTTGCTTTCATGTAAAAAAAATAGTTAGTTATGCTCAAGTGGTAAATCTAAGATAGGAACATGCAAGACTCATAACTTTGGCCTAAATTACTAACTCACAATTTCATCATCCTTAGAATCTAACACAACACTATTATGACATTTCCAAATCCAAGTGCAAGAACTCATACATGTTCAAGTCATTCATAACAAGTTGATTAACATTCACTATTCCTAGTTTCATGTTAAGAACCTAACTATTAATAACCAAGTTCAATAATCAACATCTAGTCATGTGTTTTCCAACCTTCATGTGCAAACATTCATCAAACCAACATGAACTAAGACTTTAAACATGCATGATATTCCAGGAACATGACTAAATATTCATCATCAAGATTAACATAAGTAGTTACCATCAAGTCTTACAATAATCAGATTACATAATCAGAAGCTTCATCTAGTCTAGATAACTAGAAATGTTCAGCCCATAAGGCCTACAAGATCACAAACAATCATACTTGCAAAGTTTGCAACATTCATAATTTTAGGTTAAGAAGATGTAAACCACAAACAAACAAACAAGGATTGAAGGTTGAATGATTGATGTTTTGTTGTTGTGGTTGGGTTGTTCCCAGGCTTTTCTTCTCCTCCAAGAACTTCAAATTTCAGGTTAGAGAATTTTCCTCCAGAGCTCCACACCAAGAAATGAAGGAAAAATGAAGTTTTATAAACATTCTGCATCTAGTGCACGATCGTGCACTTTCAAGCGCACGGTCGTGCGTGGATTGCATAACAACTCTCTTTCCCGACTATCGTTTTTGTTCATTTCCATTTTTGGCAAAAAGCATGTCGTCTTCCTGATGAGGCACACGATCTAGCTGGTCACTAAGAAAACATGTTGCACACGCTCGTGCGTTGGTTCGTGCTTGATTTGTTGTTGAGCATGATCGTGCTTGTCATCAGGCACGATCATGCGTCACTGGGTCGCTTATTTTTGACATGATCGTGCTTGGCACGTGTTTATATGACAAGGTCGAGCACGACCGTGCGCTTCAAAATGCACGGTTGTGCGATATCTGTTAGTTGCTAGATTTTTCTCCTAATTGCTTCAAAAATCTTCGTTTTTCCTCAGGGGCGCAACCCGGACCTGCAATTTCACAAACAACAAAAATAAGTATCAAAATCAATGAAATCACACGGAGTTTTCCACAATCGGGGATTAATTTGACATTAAAAAGATGTCTAATTTCTTATACATCATTGCCCCGGACCAGTGGAAATCTCCACCAGATACGACCCATGCCCGTTGGGCATGGGGTGGTGAGCTGGCGTGGAAGGGTTTTAGACCCCCTTTCCATGCCACCACACTGTGTAGCATTTGCATAAATGGATCAATCATTTTATGTACACTAGCCCCTCTAATCTTGCACTACCACATTGTTTTTACCATAAACTACCCTAATTTCACAAAATTAGCAACACTCATTTCAATTATCATATAAACTTTTTGTTTTTTTTTTAAATAAAAAATAAATTAAACACAATTAAAAAAATAAAAATAACAAAATTATACAATTAAAAAATATAAATAAATGAAAGAACTCTTGTACTAAAATGTGCGTCACGAAAGACCTTTTTAGTAGTGTGTATGAATAGTAAATCACAATTGGTGCAATTTTTGTACATTTACTTCCTACTTCAAAAACATTAGTTTGATTAATTGTGAGTGTATCTTTTTGGGTTTTGCCTTTTTTAATAAACAAGTTAACGTCAACTCGTGCGTTGCACCGGGATGTTAATCATGAATGTTCTTAATATCACTACATGAGTTGTGTAAATTATTAAGTTTATAACAAAAACTAAAAAATATTAATAGTTTTTAAGAACAATAAAATAACAATATTAAAAAAAAGTTTTAACAATAACAAAAAATAAGAAATCTCAACCTGAAAACAAAGACCAGAATTTTTTTATAAAACGAAAGTTAAACCCATCTGGTCCCGGCGCCTTATCGCTCCCACAATCCCAAACGGCTTCTTTAATTTCTTTCTCTAAAAATGGACCTACAAGACCTTCTGCCGCCACCGAATCTAACGTCTTTATACCATGCACCGTAAGGGATTGCCTATCTTTCATGTCTTCAACAAACTTATCCTTAAAAACCGATACACCTCTTTCTTAATCGCATTAGGCTTCGTCACCCACTCTCCATTAATATACAATCCAGGAATAGAATTAGATACCCTGCGCGAATTAATAACACCATGAAAAAAGGACGAGTTCTCATCTCCCTCCTTCGCCCACCTAACTCTAGCTTTCTGCTTCAGATCCCGAACTTTCAACAACTCTATCTCTTTCCGCCTCTTAATCGCTTCTTCAAAGACCCAACACTCAGCTTCAGTAAGATCACGGTTCTCCAACTCTTTTTCCAAAACCGCAATATCAACCCGAAGCCCTTCCTCCTCCTCCTTCTCGTAACTAAGAAGCCTGCCATGCCAATCTTTAATTCTCTCACGAAGCCTTCTGAATTTGTACATCAATTTCACATCAGTAAGCCCCATCCAATTACCATTAACTAACGTATCCTCCACCACCGTATCCAAACATTCCCTGTTTAACCACAAATTATAAAACCTAAATGGTTTGGCTCCGAAATTCCTAGACTCAATCTTAAGCAATAAAGGACAATGATCAGATTCCACCCGTTCCAGAACTCTATATTCCGCTTCACACCACTTATTCATAAATGACCAAGACACGAACACTCGATCAATACGGCTTAACTTGTGGGTTATACCTATTTTGCCTTTCTCTTCCTTTTTTAGAAACTCAACATATACTTTTCCCCTTTCAATCTCATCCATTGATTTATTTTAATCAAAGACCCAAAATACTTATTATACTTAGAGGGTGTTTGGGATTGAGTTTGGAGATGCAAAAGTGCTTTTGGTCAAAAGTGCTTATTGGCTTATGACTTTTTGAAAAAGAGTTTAAAAAAAAGTGTTTGGATTAGCTTTTGGGATGAGAAACGTCAAAAAGTCAATAAATTGTTGTTTTTTTAAGTGTTTCGCTTAACTTATTGTGAATATTGGTTGTATGGGTGGTATATTTGTAATTTTTTTCTAAAAGTCAAAAGCCAAAAGCTAGGATTTCTAACTTTTCAAAAACAGCTTTTCCACCCTTAAAAGCCAAAAGCCAAAAGTCAAAACAGAAAGTGCTTTTGGGTTACACAAACAGCTTATTGATTTATTGGTTTTTTGAAAAAGCCAATAAGTCAATAAGTTGTTTTAAAACTCAATCCCAAACACCCTCTTAATTACTTGGTAAGTTAAACTACTTTTTACGCTAAACTTTCTTAACTAATCGTTTTATTGCTAGTTAGTTTTGAAAGCTCAAATAAAACCAAGATCGAGTGAGAACAAGATCGATCATGGCGATGATAATGACGATGATGGTCAACCCCATTAATCTCCAATCCTCTAACCTCAAGAAAACAATAAACCCATATCCAAATTCATCCCTACAACACACCCAATCACTCAAATCATCACTTATTAGTAACACCCATCAACCCAATCACACTTCTTTCATATCATCTCAACAATCACTGGTCCAACAATTCAACCCAAATATCCCTATTGAAGAAGCCCTGACCCCACCTAGTTCATGGTACACTTCCCCTGAGTTTCTCTCTCTAGAATTAGATCAAGTCTTCTTTAAAGGATGGCAGGCTGTTGGTACTAATAATATTATCTTTTATATATCTTTTTTATGTTAATGTTTGACTTTTGAGAACTAGTTGACTTTTAAAGTCAACTCCGCTATATAACTTGTATGCTGTCCCTTTTATTGACATGTTGTTTATAAAGCAGTGTTGTA
Organism: Ambrosia trifida; assembly: GCA_028751855.1. Lineage (NCBI taxonomy): Eukaryota > Viridiplantae > Streptophyta > Magnoliopsida > Asterales > Asteraceae > Ambrosia > Ambrosia trifida. The sequence continues at coordinate 41,420,393 of CM054127.1, forward strand.
AAAATCGCCTAATCGGCCTAGGCGCTAGTCGGCCATCAATATCGGAATAAGGCCCTAGTCGGAGATCTAGGCGTTTTGGCCATTAGTCATTAACATCAATATGTTATGTTTCTTTTCCTGTTACATTTGTATATTACTCCTAAATTATTAATTTTTATATACGTATATATATAAAATACGTATAAAATACTAAAACGCCTAATTCCGCCTGGTGCCGACTAGTCCCTAGGCTAGGCTAGACTTCACCGTCCGCCTTGCGCCTAGTGCCTTCTGCACCATTGTTATAAAGATAATTTTATTGAGTTATATTTAGTCTGCAAGAGATTGAAGATGATTAATTGTTCATGTATGACACAAAATTTGTATAGTTTGACCTCAAAAGTCAAAAGTGTACATTTGTCTCAAGAAGTCGTCGTCGTCGCCATCATCATACCAAGGAAATCCCACCAATAGCAAAGCTAAGGTAGGGCCTGAGGAGGCTAAGATGTAGGCAACCTTACCTCTACCCCTAGGAATAGAGAGGCTGCTTCCGGTGATACCCTTGGCCCGGATAGTAGTTTTGCATCAAGCCTTGGACATAAGGCACATAACACTCAACACTCGAGACAAAGACTGATTGGTGCATGTACCCCTTGTCTTTCGGCTATCGGCGCCATCACATGATGCATGATTAACCATTCGCCGTGTTTAACATTATTTTTCACGAAACTAGTAATAAAAAACATTAAAATTTGTGCAATTTCACTTTTGCCCCTGAGGGCCCACACATATATACATTATATGTAAACACGGCAAGCAGGGCGTAACATTTGTCTCATGAAGTGATGTGGAATAATGGGATTTTGAATAGCAATAAAAGATATCGACTTTAAATCTTTGTATAAGAGGATTTAACATATGTTTTTATGTTTGATTGTTGGTTAGGATGTACTGCACAAGTTCAGGAGAGTAATAGTTTCTTTACTGGAAGGTGAGTTTAGTATTTGTTCTGAGTGTGTTTGGTTGTTGTTAATTGGATAAGGTTAAATGACTGAGATGTGGCAGATTAGGAAATGTAGAGTATGTGGTGTGTCGTGATGAAAAAGGCGAGTTGCGTGCGTTTCATAATGTTTGTCGCCACCATGCCTCGCTTCTAGCATTTGAAAGTGGGAAAGGAAGCTGCTTTACATGCCCTTATCATGTGAGTTCATTTCTACTGTCGTGTTTTCGTGGTTTGTTAGAAAATCCTGAAAGAATAAGCATCTATGAGGTCGTGTTTTCGTTAATCTTTTCAGGGATGGACATATGGGTTGAATGGAGCACTTTTGAAAGCAACTAGAATAACAGGGATGAAGAACTTTAATGTTAAAGTATGGCTTCTCTATTTATATGGATTGGATACGCACTATTTCTGTTTAAATGATTCTACCGTTCTATGATCCTTAATGCATATGATTGATTTGTCGTCTTGATGTTTAGGAGTTTGGACTCGTTCCATTGAGGGTGGCCGTTTGGGGGCCATTTGTCCTTCTCAATTTAGAAAGAGAAGCGGTTTCTCAACAAGGTTGTGATGACGATGTTGGGATAGAATGGCTTGGTAGCTCTTCTGAGATATTAAGCACCAATGGGGTCGATACTTCTCTAAGTTATCTTTGCAGACGCGAATACACTATCGAGTGTAACTGGAAGGTTTGATCTCTCTCATCTGGCATGCTATATGATATCCATGACGAGTTGTAGTAGTGAGTAAAGCTTGTGACCGTACTAGGGTCCATCTTTTTCTTTTGGGGGGGGGGGGGGGGGGGGGGGGTGGGGGGGTAAATCTCGTGTGTAGGTCAAATATGTCACTATCATTGTCCAGGAAGAACGCTATTACCAATGAGTGTTGTTTTGCAGGTCTTTTGTGACAATTACTTAGATGGCGGGTATCATGTACCTTTCGCGCATAAAGATCTTGCATCAGGTCTTAAGCTCGATTCGTATTCCACCACAGTACGCTTACTACTTTTTAATCTCAAAATAAACGCAATGTTTCATGTTATATAGTTAATAGTTCAATATTATCACCATTCTTCTACTTTTATTTCAAGGTATATGAGAAAGTAAGCATACAAAGATGTGATGGAGGCGAGGTGCAGGGTCAGGAAGATATCGATAGGCTTGGATCTAAATCTTTATATGCTTTTATTTATCCAAACTTCATGGTTAATAGGCAAGTTTCTTGACTTAGTCTAGCTTTCTACTAGCATGATCCCCATTGCATTTGGGTCATGCTATGTCTAACCGTTTCCTGACGCTTTTTCCAACTGTTTTTTTGTTCTGCATTTCCGAGGATAGGTACGGACCATGGATGGACACCAATCTAGTACTTCCATTAGGACCACGGCAATGCAAAGTGATTTTTGATTACTTTCTTGACGCGTCTCTTAAGGTGACTAATGAACCACACCCTTCTTCCACATGCATAGTTGTGCATAATGTCTAACGGCTCGTTGTTCTAGGATGATGAAGTTTTTGTGACTAAGAGTTTAGAAGACAGCGAGAAAGTTCAGGTATGGAAGATCATATGGATTCTTGGCTGTTGGGCTAGGTTTTTACATATCCTTTATTTGTAGATGGAAGATATCATGCTGTGTGAATCGGTTCAGCGAGGGTTGGAATCACCAGCTTATGACAGCGGCCGATATGCTCCGATGGTAGAGAAGGCAATGCATCATTTTCATTGTCTACTACATCAAAATCTCATCAAATGATGTTATCTATAACCAGTAACTATCAGTGGCGGACACATGTTCGGACACATGTTGTAATTAGGGGTAGCGAACCTTACCGGCGTAGTGCAATTTTGTTTTACTTTTTTTACGTTTTTTTTATTGCGTTGCCCCTTAAAGTATATTAACGCTATCCCTCATTTTTTTTAAAACTCACTCTCAAAGTTTTATTATTAATCCACCGTAGAAAAATAGAAGCGCATAAGTTCATAACCCATTGACCAATTACATTTATTTATTAATTATAAGATAGAAGTCCATAAGGCTTATATCCAATTAGTTAGTTAAAGGTACATGTTGACATGTCGGGTTTTTTTAATACCCGGTTCGGGGTATGGAACCCGGTTGCGTATGATCGGGTATAGAAAAATTGGGTAAACCGAGTAGGGTTCAGTAATAGTATTGCGGAGAAAAATCATACCCTATGTACCGGAGTATGATATGATCGGGTTCGGGTATAACCGGGTTTATAATTTATCTTTGGTTTGTAATTTGTAGAAAAATAAAAATAAATTACAATAACATAAATTTACCGAAGCATAAATTATTTGCTTTATAATATGCATTAAAAAAAATATATATATTATAAAGTACACATAATTATAGTTTAAAAATTCCGGTATTTTACCAAGCATAAAAAAAACTAATATAGGGTATAATTGGGCGGGTATAGCGTATAACCGGTTTCAAGTTTTTCGGGTATAAATCGGGTACAGTTAATTTCGGATATGGGTATCGAGACCAAAATGTATAAAATTAGGGTGCAAAAAATAAATAATAAGTTAACGACTCCCCAAATATGAAAGTGGTTATCGATTTTTTATACATTGTAAGAAAATACGATAATTTTTTTTTTAAACGTTACCCTAGGATTTCGATCTAGATCTGCCACCGGTAACTATTACACGCATCATTAAGCAGTATATATATCACACACTATTCGAGCATGTACAGTTTGTTTGTTTGCATGCATTAGGCCATGCGAGTAATAACAAAATGGTAATGACGTCAAACACACACACACACTTAACAATGTGCCAACCGAACATGAATCCAAGTTATAAAACCAATCCAAAACAAATCTTGAAATTCTTGTCCAAAATCCCAAAAGAGATCAAAACCGTGGGTATCGTTAAATGTGTACACCTTGATGTTAGCCTTTGATTATGTGCAGAAGAGCAAGCACTATAATAATAAGCAAAAGCACCGTTCCTATAGCCACGCTTATGTTCACGAATTAACCGCGTTTCCTGTAGAACCTGTTATAACAAGAAACATTAGTTTAGGTTACGTTACGACCATCTGTTTTGATTTCGCTGTTTTAAGTCCCAAGTATGTACCTCGGTTTCCAGGCTTTTTGCATGATGCAAAGATGTTGATCAAGTAATCGGCAAAGGGCCTTTCGGGGACAGGTATCAGTTTTCCAACAAGCGCAAGAGGCCAACTAATGACGGGTTGAAAAAACGACAAATGTATCAAAACAGCGCAAAAGCATTGGAAAGGTTTAGTCCGGTTTGATTTTGAAAAAACAACTTACCTGATAACTCCGATTACGATAGAGACTAGCCACAACTGCCAGCTGAGCCTTACAGTTGAGGTGAACTTTCCAAGAAACATGACTATTACCACCTGAAATACATGATTATGAGTTTGATAAGTCGGTTTCTATGTGAGAGAAAAAAGTTACGTGTCTGAATCTTACCTGAAGAACAACGGTAAGCGCGATGATTCCCATAAAGAGGCGGTTTTTAGTCACTCCTCTGAAAACGTTCATTTCATCCGGCTTGCGTGCGTTGAACTCGTTGAATATCTGCAGTAACAATGATTAGTGATTTTCTTACGGTAGGAGTTGAAAGAAGAAATGTAGCATATGTCGCAACAGACTTTTTTTAATGACCCGACCCACAAATACCCTTTTAACCAATAAGATGAGGTAAAACACAGCTTACGCTGGACAGGTTGCCGTCAAGGCAGTACACTAAGAAATTGGACTAATTACCTGAGCGAAGACAAAAGCGTTGAATATGAGAGTATTTTTCTCTTTGATAGCATGCTCTTTAGGGTCGTGCTGTGAATGTAAGAGTTCTCTTCCTCGGAAATTGAGTACAAGGAGAACCGACACTTGATAGAGAGACTATTGTTTCATTTCACCAAATATATCATTAGTCGTACGCTCCCAAATAATAAAATTTAACGAACTCAAAGTGCATTACCTGTATCAACAAATTCCTCCACATAATATTTGTTATAAGAGGTTCCCTGGAGGCAAAAAGGACACAGCTTATCAACACGACTAATTAGTAGAAAAAACTAAAACATTACAAATGTTGTTCAAAAATATAACCTGCGGCCAACAGGATGGCGGTCCATTAGGTGATCCGTGGGGGGTTCAGTAGCCAGAGCAAGTGCACCGAGCGTATCCATGATAAGATTCACCCAAAGGAGCTACACAGAAACAAACACATAACAAAGTAAAACACCATTTGTTTCACATTACCAACTTCATAACTTTTTCGTGAAAATAGAGCAAGAGCGATACCTGCACTGCATTTAGGGGGACATCACCCGAGGACACTGCAGCCACAACGTTAATTATAAGGGCGGCAACATTCACAGTAAGCTGGAACTGGATAAACTTTTGTATATTTGCATAAACCGATCTTCCCCACCGGACAACCTGTTATTTGACAGACGAAACACATTGATCAGTTGATCACATGACATACAATTCGGTTTTACTGTTTTGTTGTTTACATCTAATTAACTACCTTAACAACTGAAGCAAAGTTGTCGTCCAATATGATGATGTCACTACTCTCCTTCGCCACTTCAGTGCCTTGAATTCCCATAGCAAGACCAATATCAGCCTCATGCAAAGCAGGGGCATCATTAGTTCCATCTCCGGTAACAGCAACAACATGTCCTCTCTTCCTCAGCGCTTGCACAAGTAACAGTTTATCGTTAGGCGACGAGCGCCCCATCACCTGTCATTTTCCACCATGCAATATCAGCATAAGCTTAGCATTAATTAGAGGGTATTGTTCTCATATCACATACCGATATTTTCTCAGCTATTTCCAGTCTTTGTTCATCTGACAATGCGCGGAATGTTTTCCCTTCAATTAAGTTTGGCTCGGTCGCGTCTGCATCTGACCCAAGTATTCCACATTCTAATGCAATTGCTTTTGCGGTGTGAAGATTGTCACCCGTCACCATTCTTACCTGCACAGATTCAACTAAAATTAAGATCTACTTGCATTATATCACAATGACAAGAGGTGCAACTAAACGTTAATCAACTTCTGAATAACGATTTGTATTACCTTAACACCGGCCTTCACACACAATTGGACAGCGTCTCGGACACCTGGCCGACAAGGATCCTACAATGCAAACCATGTCACCATTTAACATGACATATAAGAAACCCAATAAACACTTTTTCCATGAGCTTAGAACAAGATTGTACCTTCAAACCAACTATTGCGAGCAAAACAAGATCACCTTCAGGCAATTCCCAGTTTGTCAGTTCTTCTTCATCTGTCGGCACAGTGTCCCCTTTCAGTGGTCGATAAGCAACAGCAACACACCGCAAACTTCCACGAGCCATATCTTCAATCGCGTTTTTGAAATATTCTACCTGCACAGAACAAAAGTTAAGGAACAAATTATACCGGATCATGAACAAACTGTCCATGTATCTTGTACATTCAGCTAACACAAAAGAGACTAAAGTCTCATACCTTTCCTTCATCCAGGGGAACAAGCTGTTCATTACCGTCCATGTATCGTGTACACGCAGCTAACACAATTTCAGCAGCCCCTTTCCAGTGAACATGAACTTCAGAATCAGTCTGTGAAAAAAACGTCGAAAAAAAGTAATGTTTTAAGTGAATCATGTAACAAACTATAAATGTGGTCATGAAATATACAGAAGGCTGAAAAATTACCCGTCTCACTGCAACACCGCCTCGCTTTTTCTCTGAGCTGAACGGGAATGCTTGAATAATTGAAGATTCCGACCTGGCCGCTTCAAAGTTCATTCCAAGCTGCAATTACGACATAATGATCAATGTCACCATATAATGACGATAGAAGACGATAAAATGCTGTAAACATGTATGAACAAGCAACTAACATTGAGCCCCCATTGAAGAATGGCCTTCTCTGTTGGTGATCCGGAAACCTCAACGTCTTTGCCACCCTAATAAACACCAACAATGGCATAGTAAAATTTGTTATTCTCAAAGTATGTTGAAGATCTATATAGATTTAAAGAAACATAAATATAATTATTACATCAGGCAAAAACACACTGCCAGTTGTATTCTGAGCTACGCTTTCAATGAGAAGGGATACAATTCCTGACGGTAACACTGATGTGTTGTTCGGCGGGTCTACTTTCTTCCCACATACATAAGTCTCAACCACGGTCATCTGAAGAAAGCAAAAACATGTGATAAGTAGGTAAAAAAGGAATTTTTATCATTTTTATTTAGGCAACTGCGAAAACCCGTTACCCATGGTTTAAAAAAGCTTTTGAGGCGCGCGCCTCGAGGCGAGGCGCCAAAACAACGAGTCTGAGGCGCGCACCAAAACAATGAGTCTGAGGCGCGCCTCATGTGGTCTAGTCTGTACATACGCCTCTAAGGGCTGAGGCATTAAGAAAATGCGCGCCTCAGGTGCGCCTCAGGGGGTTTATGGTGTTTTTTATGTTTTAGACTTTTTGGGTCAATTGTTTTATTTTTCATGCATGTTTTTTTGATGTTTTAGACTTTTTGGGTCAATTATTTTATATTTTATAAGATATATGATTTTTTTCATTTCTTTTTTGACTCCGCCTCGGGCTTACGCCTCGAGGCTTATGCCTCCTGAAGCAAAGGGAAAACATCTCGATGCTCGTTTCTGTTCTTTTAAACTTTGCCGTTACCTAAAAACTCACGTGACCCAACAATACCTTACTAACCAATGAGATTAGGTAAAACAAAGCTTGCACCGAGCAAGTAACGTTTAAGGGGGTTAGATGGCAGGAAACCAGTGGAAGTTGGAATATTCAAACCTGAAACCTCTGCTAAAGGGAGTCAAGCGCCTACCACTTTGCCACCCCAAGCGCCACCCCCTTGAACGTCAAATTTGATAATAAGAGGAAAACACATTAAAACAAGGACCGTTAATATCCCACCTGATTCAATGTCAAAGTTCCAGTTTTGTCACTGCAAATTGTAGTTGCTGAACCCATTGTTTCACAAGCAGACAGTCTCCTAACCTGGATTTGCACAATCACCACCGACGTCAAACAAAATGCAACACAAGTCAAATCTGCGAAATTTTGAGAAGTTCACGTTAAACTAACCAATGCCTTGTCTACCATCATTTTCCGCATCGAGTATGCAAGCCTGTATATGCAGACAACATGGACAGTTTAGCCATTTAAATGTGTCAAAGAAAATGACTAAATATCATATAAAACGAAAGGAAAAAAAACACAACTGACAAGAGAAATGGATGCTTACGTTAATGTTACGGCTAATGGAAGCCCTTCTGGAACCGCAACAACAACAATAGTCACCTAAAATACATAAATGTCCAGGTTTGACTTTAGGGTGTCAAAGTTATGTTACATTTTAACACAAATTCAAAATATTTTCAATGTCAAACAAATAGTTATATACTATACTTAAAAGTCAACTAGGACAAACGTTAAGTATGCATGCGGAGAATACATACCGCAACAGTAAAAATTTTGATCGCGCCATCGACAGCATCCCCAACACTAGTTTTTCCAGCAACAAACTCCGGTTTTCCTTCTAAATCCTCCGTGTGTCCAGTAAAATACCTAACAAACCGAAAAGTGTCACCCAAAAAGCTAGAAAGAGCATTAAATTACGGTTGTAATGCATGTCAAGTTATATTACCTAGCCATAAGGATAACAAGAACAGATACAGCAACCACAAGGCCAACTATGCCAATAAACGTCGCGACACCATTCAACCGCACCTAGTGAAGTCAAAGTCAATACTTTAAGCAATTTGGAGTGGTTTTATAACAATGAAAGACCATGCACTGAGAACTAACCTGTAATGGTGTTTCTTCACCGTTATCTTCTGATATGCTAGCCATAAGCAATCCCCATTCTGTATTTATTCCGACACTTGTCGCCTAAAAACAATTATGTGAATATTATCTTCATTCCTGAAACGTCTCGAAAAAAGTACAGGGGTTTGGAAAAAGGCGTTAGCATCTTTCATACCAGCATAGTACCATAGCCGTCAGCCACCTTGCATCCGGACATTAAAAATGGCGATTTGTGATCTTTGTTAACCTGTTCCACCATGTAAAAAATAATGATACCGACCCACAAACAGAGAAAAGAATTAAATCTTTTAAATTTCATGGAACTCACAATTTTACTCTCCCCGGTCATACTTGATTCATCGATAGCTAGGGATTGACCAGAAATTAGAACCCCGTCAGCGGGAACCTGATTTATAGTTAAAGCGTCAACATTCAACAAATGCAAGAATGGAAATAAAAAATGAGTAGTAACATATTATCTGACCTGGTCTCCAATTTTTAGAGGTATGACATCCCCCACAACAATATCAAATATCGAAATTTCCACCCTTCTTCCACCACGTACGACCTACCAATATCATCGTTACTGTCAGCACAACTAATATAAAGAAAATTGTAGAAATAGAAATGTATTGTTGAACACGCACCTCCAATTGTATGTTCTGCTTCTCCTCATTTAAGTTTTGAAATTGGAGTGATTGTTTGTAGTCGCTTATGGCTACAGAACAGGAACCAAGCTTTCAGACATGAAGTTTGCGCTCGTAACACAAATTAACAACAATATCGATGTTTACTTAATGAAGTACCTGTAACAACTATGACAATTATAACCGCCAAAGCTATGCTTCCTCCATCATACCATCCTTCTTTGATCCCCTGAATATATGGTACAAATTTTAAGGAAAACAAAACAATATTATCATGTTGCTATAAACCAGATATGATTTACAGTTTACTTACTTCGGTTTTTATGCCGAGAGCCAAAGAAGCAGCAGCAGCGACCATCAAGATGATCAAGGTCGTATCACGACAAGCATCCAACAGAAACCTCTACCAAATGGAAAGAGTGCGATTAATTATAATTACCACATAATCAAACATTAAAAGGAATCAAGTTGGCCAAAAGAGATGACGAGTTAGTACCCAAAAACTTCTCCCCTTCTTCCGTGGGTATGTGTTTGATCCAAACACATTTTTCCTATCCAATATGTTTGCCTCGTCTTCATGAATTCCCTTATTGGGATTTGTCTTCAGCTTTTCCGCCAATCCTTTAACCTGTTGTGTTCATGGAACGACACGAAGAAAAGCGTGATCAACAAGAGGATGATGTACAAAAGCGCTTTGTGCGTCTATCACAAACTTACCCCTCCAAAGTTCTGCAAAGCAGCAAAATCATGGTCTCTAGTCATTGTAGCAAGTTGCTCAGGACTAACATCATAATCACCCGTTGGAATCGGAGATGGAGGCGCTTTCGTGCTCCCTGTTTCGAAGAGGATGTTAACAAGTCAATCGACCATCAAACGCCTAAAAGGTATCAATACAGAAACATATAAAAAGAAAAGTACCATCTGGTTGTTCTCCGGCCGCTTTAAAAAGATACGCCGCCTGAAAAACAAAGATAATCGGTCATAAGCGGATTCAAGTTCTATCATATTATGCACAAAATATGAGATAACATTACTCGTATGACTTGCGCATGACTCTTGATCTTCGCAATAATCTCTTTCCTTTCTTCCTCCCTTTTCAAATCCAAAGTGTACCGGAACCGACGGGAAGCATTCAACACCAATGCAGCTTGCTACATCAATAAAAAGAAACTAGTTCAACCATTTAGTAACATCAAAACAAAACAATGGTAATAAAGATGGAACATGATCACACTATGGTTATCTTTATTTGCTACACTTCGCCATTCGAAATCAATCATCATCATGCCTAAATAGATATTATTCGAATCCACACCAACCATATATCAAACCAATCCACCCAAAATTTACACAAAAAACTTTAATCCTTCATTTGATGAAAAACCATTCATATAGAATAACATCTTTAAAACCAGTCCATTACCACAAACACGTTTTAGGCGCATTGAATGCGTACGATAGAACCTCACCTGGTTCTATCGCCGCCAACATGTTTTAGTAAAAGTAATTCTACAATGGATAATCACTAAAAACACATAAAACACACAAAACAAAACCCTAAGTTTCTCATTTCTCGTGTACAAAACGGACAATATTGTTTAGTATCAAAGAGTATCAGAGTCACATACAACATTATATAACCAACAATAACAGTGAATAATAATAATATAACAATAATGCACAAAACACACAAATAACATCTCATGATCTTCAACTCAAGTCAAAACACCAACAAAACATGAAAACAAACAAAACATGTTGTCAACAATATTCAACCAAATAAAACACAAAAATGAGAAAATATAGGAACAGTAAATAATATTATTATGATATAATAATAATAACATACCCTCCATCTTTTAAGGCGTTCAACCGGTGCACTCTTAGTACGAACAATATCAAAAGGATCATAATTAACCGACTCATGATCATTATAACCACGGCTACTTCCACCACCAGCACCACCGGACTCTACGTCCTTCGTGAATCTCCGGTACGGTGAGCCACCGCTACTCATTGTTATAATATTATTATTATTATTGTCACAAAACCGTCGCTAAAAGAATATCAACTCAAAGATATTGTTCTTCTGCTGTCACACGCAAAAACTCGTTGAGGAAAGTAAACTTAAGCATCATAATAAAGTGAGCTTCATCTATTTATCCTTTATATTCGGTTACTATAGTTTGAAGGCAAGGGTTTTTAACCATTGATTAACAAACTAATTAAGCGAAGTAATCACAGAGAATATTAGAAAACGTATCATTTACATTTACATAAAGCTTTAAAGATATAAAATGATGTTCTTTTTCTTTATATATATTCTTTTGCTTTTGTTTTTGTTACTTTTTTTATTATTAGGATGAAATTATTATAAACCCGTATATTACACGTATTAAAATGGAAATATATTAAGTAGTTAATAATGAAGATTTAGAAGTTATATAAAGATATTTTTGGTGACAAAGGGTTTGATATTTTTGGTGATAGATCTCAATGATTCTTTAGTGATATACTGATATGTATGATGATTGCTATTGTCGTTTAACATATTAATGTATCGATAAAGATTTTAGAAGAAAATTAATAAAAACTAATAAGATTATGAGACGCAATTAATATGTTTTTTTTTAACGGCCAACGAATCAATTCCGAGCATTGTCAGGCACCCTTTTGGCGAATCAGGTACTCGAGAGTACCCGGGCCACCAATTGCCACCAATTCCCGGGAAAACCCGACCACTCACCCGCCCGAAGGCACGACAGTGAAATAATCGGTAAAACCGGTCGGGATCAGGACTCGAACCCAAGCCAAAGGCCGGGTCATCCCTCATTTCCCATCCACCAATGTCCTCCAAATGTAGCTAGTGGGAATTGAACTCAAACCTCCCATAGGAAACTTTAGACCCTCAACCAACTAGGCTACAAGTGTTGGACACGCAATTAATATGTATATGTATATATTGCTTATATTAGAAGTATCATATCCATTTAATGCATATATTTAATACCTAGTTTAAATGTAATAAAAATTACCTTTTAAATGATTTCTCTCTATAGTCTATATTTTTTTAACGGTAAGGAATAGTGCCAACCATTTTGACAGCGAATGTTGTGGTTAAGGTTGACTACTTGACCACCACCAGCTCCTTGACTCTCTTAGATGCGTGAAAACCTGACCTTATACCGCATGAAGACATGACAATTGAATAATTGGTAAAACTTCGTCTCTTATCCAAATCGAACTGATGCCCTCCATATTTGCTCTTTACCTGGATGTCACTCAAAGGGTGGTGTAACTGAAAATAGGTGGTTTCGCTCTAAAGTAAAGTTGGATAATATTTCATTTTCTTAATTTGATTTTTGTAAATTGAATGACAAGGTACACGTTTTGTGTAGTTATATGTTTATTTAAACTTTAAAATGTCAAAAGTATTTTGATTAATAAAAATGTAAATGTAGATAAAAAAGAACCAACGAGGAAAACACGTCTTAAAGAACCACGAATAAATGAAAGACATGTTAAGTGTTTACCTTTTAACACGTGCCGCACATGCGGTAATGCCACTCTCCACGCTAACATATAAAATTGTTTGTTTTAATACCTGAAACGGTCATTTAATACTCTACTTTGTTTTTTTTTTTAAAGGCGAATTTTTGATGTTGTGGTATAGATCATCACAACCTTTTAGAATGGGAGTCCCCTAACCACTCTCTAATGGTCAGACTATGTTGTTTTAACCGGGCCCATCTGACACGAGAGTGGCCAGCCCACAAGCGAGTCGAGGCTACGCATAAGGGGCACTAAGGCTTCCACCCGGAAAATTTCCCGTCACCTGCCACTTGACAAATATTGCACCCTCCACAAAAGGCAAACCTCTCTGGAGTAAATGCACGGTAGTAAAAAACCGGGATACTAGCAATGTCACCAAACAAGTACACCAAAAGAACAACAAACACAAATTACTACCACCCAACCCTATACAAGTTAAACCCACACCAAGTTGCCCAATCCAATACGTTTATCTTCGCCCTCGACTTAACCCATAAGAAACTCAAAGACTTAACTTGCCCCGCCACCTTCTGAACCGAGCATTGAACATTCTTGAAAACCATCTCATTTCGGCATTTCCAAATACACCAAATCATCGTAAGGCATATCGTACAAAGGATTTTTAACATACAACGCGTAAGAAGTAATTTCAATCATAGATTAAGGTTAAATAGACGTGGTGGCAGGATAGTAATATTTAAGTGCCATTAAATAATCGTCTAACATAGAAGGTATTTTGGTCAAACCACAAAATCAAATTGCAACGCCCTATTCTCGCGTTAGTTTTATGAGCGGGGAAAAAAATCACGTACCTGACGAACATAACAAAATACCACCACTGCTTAAACAATGCTATGTTTTCGAAAACCCGACAATTGGAACATGCTTTGTTTTTTAAATGATAAATAAAGCATGATTCACTCAGAAATCACGCATGCTCAAAACAAGAAATCAGAAAATAACGCATAAAAAACCCAGAAAAATATGCATGCTGTACATAAATTATTCAAACGTGCACACAAAAATTACGCCTACCATAAAGTAATATTACACATGAAAAAAGAAAGCATGATATTACAGAAGCTGCTAAAAGATCACGCATCGCATCAAGAAATGTTATGCATACTACTCAAAAAAACGCATGATACTATAAAAATATTACCCCCAAGCAATAAAAAATACGCATGTTATATTACTTTATAGCAGCAAGAATAACGCATGTTATAATAAATACTCGTAATAACGTTAGGAAACCCTATCATTTTGTTCAGAAGAATTTACCAATACAATTAGGTGAATGGCTCTTAGCTATAGGTACAAATGGTGCGCATTCTATAGATTGTATGCCTATTCATTAATTATAATGTGCAGGGTCACACGGGTGTCTAAATACTAGTTGGAGGTGTATCAATACATGGAGCTTTAATTATTTTTTACAATGCAAGATGTTACGATTCTGTTGGGTGCCGTTAAGAGTATTCACGATGATGTGGTTTGCACAAGGTTTTAAATTTCAAACTTTGCTTTTGGACGAGTGAACCATAGGAGTTGGTTCGGAATCCAATGGTGGGGCCATACAAATACAATATTTTATTTTTGGTTTTTTTGTGTAAAAGAGGGACTTAAGGTGGATGTTTGGAATGATTTATTATTGTAGAAAAAAAAAACAGGTTTTGAATGATATGATATGATAGGTTTGGAATTTTGGACGGGTGAACAAGGCTGCAAATGAACCGAACGAACACGAACAAGGCCTTGTTCGCGTTCGTTTGCTAAGGAAATTATGTGTTCACGAACAGTTCATGAACACTTACCGAACAAGATTTTTCGTTCGTGTTCGTTTGTTAAGAAAACACGTGTGTTCGTGTTCGTTTGTTAAGAAAACACGCGTGTTCATGTTTGTTTGTTAATTTTGTTCATGAACACACACGAACATAAACGAGCGTTAATGAGCACAAACAAGTGTTCATGAACACAAGAAATTGTTCATGAACGAAAACAAACACAAACGGACATATATTAATTTTCAAATAAGATCAAATTCACATATATTAAGAAATTAAGTAGAACACCCAACATATAACCTAACTATACAAACATACTTAGACTATATGGTGTGCCTCCTTTTTCCCCCAACTCCCCCCAAGTGCCACATCAGCGCCACATCATTTCCCCCATTTTCTCCATTAAAGTTTGGAAATGGTATTCCCTCAATCCCCCTTCATTTTTTATTACATAAAGTTTGATTTAAAAATAAATAAATAAATAATAAGCCAATGAGAAGACACGATGACATCGGTGGGATTTCCCCGTTTTCCCCGAAATTAAATAGGGGGGGGGGGGGGCGTTTTGTTTGGGGGGAAAAGCCACGTAGGCACACCGATTATAGTCCCCAAAGGCACACCATAAAGCCTTAGTACATAACATAATATTGGTAAAACATAATAAAGTAGTGTCTCAAAAAACTAAACTTTCATCTTAAACTTGAAGACTTCATTTATTTAAACTTGAAGTCTTATATATTTGACATAAACTCTTTATTTATTTTAGTAAAATAAATAAAAATTAAAGAAGATAAAATAAAATTATAAAAATTAAAAACTCCATTAAACTATCGAACACAAACGAACATAAACGAACACGTTACCGAACGTTCACGAACATAAACGAATGAACACGGCCTCTGTTCATGTTCGTTCATTTATTAAACGAACGAACACAAACAAACTTCCCGCCGAACGGTTCATGAACTGTTCGCTGAAAGTTCAGTTCGTTTGCAGCCCTACGGGTAAACCATTGTGGATGCTATAAAGACACCAACCTCATCAGTTTCATTTTTTTTTTTTTACAAACTAACTTACTTTTATTATCTATGTTATACCTTCTAAATTAAACAATCCACGTCTTAAATAAAAATAACACTTTACCATTACACTATATCTATTTGGGACTGTCAATGATCTCCAGCCCAGCTGGTTTGAGGTAGGGTGAGTTTTCCTTTAAGGGTTCCCATTCTGGGGGTAGGTCACAGGTTCGATCCATTCACACCACAAAAAAATTTCCCCGTGACGGTTTGAGCTTAGGCAAGGAGGACACCGGTGTGTGGGTAGGGATTCGAACTTGCGACCGCTAGGTTATGATTATACAAGGATTTCCACTAAACTAAGTCTTTCAAAAAAAATCTATTTGGGACCACCAACCTTATTACTATACAATGATTCTACATGTTAAAATCATAAGGGATGTATGAGTCATATGTATTGTATGATATCATAAAAGAATGTCATACGAGTCGTATGAGTGGTGATCATAAGTCATCTTTTTGTCAATGAAATGTCATACGAGTCGTATGATCTAGCCCTCATACGGTCCATATGACTATTATTGTTTTCACATACAACCCGTTCTGACGTACCACTTTTCACCCTATCATACAAACGACTTGTATGATATGCCAATGGTGTATAGAGAGTGGGTAGATGATGTTTGTATAGTGGCAATCTTTACATAAAAGAGTACTAGTAATGTGGTAACATTTTTTTGTCACATAAGAATAACTATTATGAAAAGACGAAAAGTATATTTTATGATCTTATTCAAATATATTTACTGTGGGCAGATTAAGCAGATTAAGCAGATTAAAAGTATTTTTTTTTTATTAAATCACACCAAAATATAATATAGATACAAAAATCTAATTCACATGTAATTTATGGGCAAACCCAAATAACAATATATAACTATAAATATAGATTTTTGAAGTTTTGTAAAAAGTAAAGATAAAACCGTTGCTTTAGATCATCAAAAAAGGCTTCGATCTATATTTCCAAGACGGATGAAGAGGCTTAAGTGATTACTTTCATTTGGATAAGGCACTTAACACACATCTTTAAATTCAAAGACGGTTGACGAGATTAAAGAATACATTTTCTTTTTGTTTTGGATGAAAGTTAGTAACTTTGTATTTGATATGTGATTGAGATGCATATGTGCCTTTTCTTTTTGTTTTGGTTTTCTAATTTCTGGCTAAAAAACACACAATTGCGCACTTGGCATATTTTGGCTTAATTTCCAAGTTAGTTCTCTAATCTAAAGGTTCCCATTAATGCATATGTTAGCTTTGATACCCTTGCCAAGGTTAGTAATGATTAAATTATTATAAAAAAACACAAACAAATATTTTTTTTTATAGAGAAAGTATTTGGTACAAAGTTTTTTATGCTACAAAGTGTAAGAAGTCACTACAACTTGACACGTGGAAATTGTCGGTTACAACCTCAGAGTTCATTGTTAATCATTAGAAGGGTATTATAGACTTTTACTACGTCCATAATCGGAGAAGAAGATCCTGTGGTCGTTATTCATAATCCAAACTTTCAAGGTTAATTTTTGTGTTTTCATATATATTCGAAGATAATAAAGTTCAGAGATGAACAGAGGCTGATAGATAACTGTTTTATATTGTAGAAATTATAAAGGATGAAGAAGGTGGTGAGATGTTTGATTTCATGGCTGAACATAAAAGGATCCAATGCAATTGTTGTTTGTTAAATGTTACAGATGAATGCGTTTTAATGATTTTATAATGTGCGTTTTAAGGTTTATACAAAGTTGAATGTTAGCATAAGCTGCGTTTTATAGTATCTGTTGATCCAAACATGTAGAAAACACAACATGCGCTTTACTATAATAACGTGCGTTTTAACATTGCAATGCATGCGTTTTACCACATTTTCAAATGCATTTTAATAATACCAGTTGCACATTGTTCCAATTAATGATAAAACATCAATACATGCTCTTTTACATTTGACAATACATGGATTTTTACATCAAAATGCGTTTCACTATAATAACATGCATTTTAACAATGCAAGAACATTTCATCATACTTATGCTATCAAAGACAAACCTACAAGTGAAATGATAAAGTTTACAAGAAGGAAAAAGATAGGTAAGGTTGCTAAACAGAAGACAACTACTGAAGGACTATCAGTAGTTACCACAAGTCCTTCAGTAGTTACTGAAAAACAACATAAGGCAACTACTGATGAACCATCAGCAGCTACTCAAAAACAACAATCATCGGAATTTGTCAAACCCACTTCTCAATCCAGTCAAACACTTCTATCATACTTATGCATGCGTTTTAATAATACCAATTGCACATTGTTCCAATTAATGGTAAAACATCAATACATGCTTTTTTACTTATGACAATACATGCTTTTTTTACATCAAAATGCATTTTACTATAATAACGTGCGTTTTAGCATTGCAGGAACATGAAGGTATCTGTTGATCCAAACCTGTAGAAAACACAACATGCGTTTTACTATTATAACGTGCGTTTTAACATTGCAATGCATGCGTTTTACTACATTTTCAAATGCGTTTTAATAATTCCAGTTGCATAGTGTTCCAATTAATGATAAAACATCTGAAGGAGAAAGAGAGGTCAGGTTGCTGAACAGAAGACAACTACTGAAGGACTATCAGTAGTTACCATAAGTCCTTCAGTAGTTACTGAAAAACAACATAAGACAAGTACTGATGAACCATTAACATCTACTCAAAAACAACAATCATCAGAACTTGTCAAAACCACTTCTCAACCCAGTCAAACACTTTCATCATACTTATGCATGCGTTTTACCACATTTTCAAATGCGTTTTAATAATACCAGTTGCACATTGTTCCAATCAATGGTAAAGCATCAATACATGCTTTTTTACATCTTAATTTCAACTTGTTATCTCTGTATTCAACGAACAGTCTTTCTGATGATTTTTTTTTCCTTCGTTTTGTTTTACTTTCTTGGTGGGCTTCTCAAAATCATCATCTGATTCCCTTTCTTCATCTTTCTGACTTTGTTTCTTTTTTTTTAGTTTCTGTACATCTTCCTTTTCAACACCTTTCTTAGATTTTTCATCCTGTTTCCTTACTTTACTTAAAATCTTTTATAGGTGTCTGAAAATCAACATTAGAACAGTTTGGGATTATAACATTCCTTATTCCTTATGCTTCACAAGACAAACACACAACAATGTACAAATACAGTAAGCTAAAACCATCTTGAAAACATTTTGATGCGTTTTAGGAAACCATTAAAGGCGTTTTGTGTTTTTACATTGTAACTTGAATAACATCAACATGTAAGTGCGTTTTATGATATCACTGAGTGCGTTTGAAGTCATAATATGTGATTCTAATATTCATACATGTTTGAGTGCGTTTTGTTATATAAACGTGCGTTTTAACAACATGATCATGTGAAACCATTAAAATCAAAGAAAAACTAAAAACGCCTTTATAACTTTCATCAAACGCATGAAAAAATACATTCGGTTAACAATATTCAACCACAAAGATAATCAATCATCTTATTCAACTTCCAACATAAACACGCATCTAAACATACCTGTATTCTGTATATTCGAAGGCCTGTCATTATTCATTTTGCTTCTTCGTTCTCTCCCTTCACCTGTTTCATACAAACGTAATTTTATAGTTTTCATTTATTCATCATACTTGACGAAAACAGGCAGATGATCAAAATTAAAGTAACACTATGAACTTCTGCTTACTTGATTTGCGTTTTGGAGCCATAATTCGTCTTTGATCGAGTGATTGTGGTCGCCTGATGTTGTTTGATATGGTTGCTCTGTTTTTTTTGTTTACATAGTATGATGTTTATGGAGTTTTGAGTTTGTGATTTCCACGATTATAGAAAAGCATAATAACTGTCCATTAATGAGATGATTTGGGTGCGATGATTATAAAAAATTCAAATTGTTATAGCAATAATTTGTCTAATTTGCCCTTGATTTGTTAACGGAAACAAAAAAAACACGTTGGTAATTAAAATGGGTGGATGTTGTTTTAAAACGCGGATCAACGGCTGAGATGGCTTCCTACACTTTGTATGTTAAGGACGCTTTGTACAATAGCCTCTCTTTTTTTTTTTATAAATACCATAGGTAATGTTGACTTGTTTAGAATTTGGTTGGGGCTAAACGACAAGATATTTAATGCAATAAATACCTCATCTCATATCAAAGGATGGTGGACGAGATTGTTGTTAGAAGATAGTAATCAAGAAATTCATGTTATATCAAAGGTCAACCAAAAAAGTCAACTGTAGAATAAAAAGGCGCCAAAACAGAAAGTCGTGTCTGTTTGTTTATGATGTCATTTAGATTAAGTTAGTTATAAAACGGTTTCTTAACCGTCAATGTACTTGGGTATAAATACCCTCATATGTAATCATTTGTTGTGTGTGGATAATAATATTTGTGTGCATATTATTCAAATCCTCTACACCCTCTGTTCCTTTCTATTCGAGTCCCAACACATACATGGTTGTGCATACTCAATCGATCATCGTTCATCCTTAATCCAAGTCCTATGTAGGCGAAACAGGGAAATCAACAATTGGTATCAGAGCGAGATGTTCCTGGAAGATAAAGAACAAACCTGTGCAAAAAAAAACCGATTCATCCCCTGTTTTCGCAAAATCAATCGGTACTTCAAAGAAAAACAAGAATCGAACATCAGTGATTGTTTGTACAATTCAGACTTGGAGTTATCATCATTATATCAGAAAACGCAGTCAAAAGAAGGCCATAACAGATTTAAAGACAAAACAGAGAAGAAACCGTTTTCCGGCCAAGTTTCCGGTAAAGAGAAGAAGACCGGAATTTTGATCAAGAACCCGTAGTTTATGCGATATTAAAGAGAAATGGGGGAGCTATTGTGAATGCTCTTAGGGGCATTAACCATGCGGATTAGGCGAATGATGCAAAAGTCGTTAAAATCAACACAAATTGAGTTTAAGGGATAGGTTCCAAAGTATTTATGAATTTTTAAACTAAAGGTATAACTTATCGGAATAACTATATATTAAAATAATAAAATACATTAGGCTATATGGTGTGGACGTGTGGTACGTTACGATTCAATGTGTCTTTGTTCCTCGCATTATGTTGTATTCTGGCATTATATAATATTTTATGATCCATTGTGTTATATTTTATTATCTACTTTCTTTTTTTTTATATATACTTTTCATCTTTTTTATTTATTTTACCCTAAGCTTATTATAGATTTTCATGTTCACTTTTAAGCAAGATGTCTTTGCTTAGAAGCAAAGTTACGAATACCAACGATGGTGATGAATATTTCCATTTTCCTAAACTTTTCATGCATGGTATTCGATTATTCTCTTTTGAATTTTTTGGTTTTAAATGAGAAAAAGAATTCGATTCTTATATTCATATTCATGTATATAGAAAGTAGCATGGAATTATGCTTGTTGTTGGGAATCTATCAGTATTTACAACAATTTAATTGAGGTTTTATAGTTAGAGTATTGGGTATAGGGACAATCCAAATAGGTTATTCTTCATGCCAATTGCTACATCAGCCACCATCTTATCATGGTGGGTTGTCATTCTTTTAAAGACTAACTAAGGGTATTGGGACAACCCTCTTCCTTTTATTATTAATTGTTTTTTTAACTTTATTAATTTTTTAATTCTATTTCAAATTAATAAATAATTAATATAAATTAAATTAAATTCTAAAATTAATAAAAAAAAAGTTACAATAAAAATAAAGTTAAAAAAAATTAACCGACTACATAACATTAAAAAAAATTCAAAATCTACTCGTCGTGTCTGTTATTCTAAATGTAGTCAATCAAATCCGCTTGAATATAATAATGTATGTGCTCGTTACGTAAATAGAATTCGTTTAACTCTTGCTGTGTCACACTCCGTCTAGGCGGAAACACGGGATGCGACACGAAAGGTTTTAAGCACAAGTTTTGAGCAATCATTCAAATAACTTATCATTTAAAATACAAAATTTGTTCAACGAAGACAACCATCACAAAATATTGTTTAAGACCGAACATATGATCATATGTTTTGAAAACACAAAAGATGATAGTTGTGAATGAATGCCCAATCATATCCCAAGTTCCATCCATAGCTTAGTTACCTGAAAAACATGCATAAAAACTTTGTCAGAATAAAGTTGGTGAGTTCACATGTTTGAAATAGTTGAAAATGTAAAGTTCAATGAAATCCATGAATGACCCATCATTTTCTAACTAAACAATGATGATAATAAACGATCATGAGTCCATAACCAAACCTTGACGTTGGGTGCCTCGCACATCACACAATAAAGGTAATGTATAATCATAAAAGAAATACAAGCACTCTTTTCTCGTATGTATCCGGGTTAGAGCGACTAACCAAGAGTGGGGGTGTCAACCCAATAGATCTATTCAAGTGTTTCATGGCTAAATCTATAGTTAATGGTTACGGTAAACTAATTACACGAGGGCTTAGTGAGTACTGTAAACATATTGTCTCGTGTATACCGGTCTACTAGGAATTCATTCTAAATCTAGTAAACAATGCATGTCTTTTCCCCAAAATATAAAGCACTAAAAAGGGGTCGTGAAACTCACCTCAAGTCCGTGCGATGTCTAGCAAATACAAGTGTCCGATAAACTAAAGAGTCCGACCTACGCGTCCTATAAATCAATGGACATCTTAGGTCTATCAAAAGGCCCATGGTACTCGTGGTTCACTCAATCTCTTATACTAAGTTGGTTTAGCTTCATTGGTGACCGTTATATTTTCTAATATTGTTCGAAAATAGTTCGTATTATCATGTAGAAAACCTCTTTCAAAATTTTGTCTCCTAACACATGTTTTTAGTTATCGAACATATGTTATTATTTTGTACAAAACATGTTAACAATATGTGACCTTATATATATAAAAACACACACACACACACACCCATGTATATGTACACGCACACATATATATGTATATGTACATATATGTTTATTCATGTTTGTTGTCATACATGTGTTTTATTTTCAATTTATGTTATAATATGCATGACTAAACACTTGACGAGTTTGAGTGTATTTTACATCTTACTTTGCGTCTATTTAATGATCATTAAATAGAATCTGTGACCCATTATATATCTGTATTGCGTCCATTCAATAATCATTTAAGCCTGGTAATTGACAATTCATTCAAAAGTGTGACTTAATAGTGAAATGCACATATGCATACGGTGTATTTCTGTATATATAACAGCGAAATGCACATGTGCATTAGGGATAATGTCATATGACGTCATAACAACCATTTATTTTATTTTATTTTATTTGAATTATTAATGCAAAATAATCATTTGGTATTTTTACTTTTTTTTAATTTCTTTATTAATTTAGGTTATATAATTTTTTTTATTATTTTTTTTATTTTTTGATGGAGGGGTTTTTGTAGACACCCTTCATATTTACAAAATGCCACTTGTTCACACTGGTTCATTGATTCTCTTCTTAAATGGTGGTTCTCAAATGATCCAAATCCTATATATATATATATATATATATAGGGAAAGTATAAATTGAAAACCCACTCGAGTTAAGAAAACTCTGAAAACCCGTCAAAAAACCATCTAAAAAAGTTTTTTTTTTTTTTTTTTGAAAAAAATACACAAGGTAACATACATGTTTTTAAGCGTTTTGGGCCAAAAAAATAAAAAAAGCGCCGAACGAATATTTTTTAAAAAAATAAACAAAAGTTTGCGTTGTTACACATGTAACAGAGCTGTTACATATGTAACAGCGCAAACTTTATTTATTTATTTTTTTAAATATCTCTTCGGTGCTTTTTTTATTTTTTTGGCCCAAAACGCTTACAAACATGTATGTTACCTTGTGTATTTTTTTCAAAAAAAAAAAACGCTTTTTTAGATGGTTTTTTGACGGGTTTTTAAAGTTTTCTTAACTCGAGTGGGTTTTCAAAATACCCACCCCATATATATAGTGGAAGGTTCAATGGGGAACCTCAAAAAAGTGGAGAACTAGAGAACCAGGCATTTAACATGTTAAATATATTTAAAAAATTCAATAACATGCAAAAAAAATATTTTTTTTTCAAAAATTTCTTCAGAGCTTTTGCATATAAACATGTGTAGAAGCTATTCCAATAAAAAAATTAATTTTTGTAAAATTTTTTTTACCTTTTTTAACTAATTTTAAGCATTTTTTAATTATTTTAGTTTTTGATTTTTTCTGTCAAAAAAGCTTCTACATACATTTATATACAAAATCTCCAATTAAACTTTTTGTTAAAAATGATTTTTTTACATGTTAAATTGATTTTTTATGCTATAATTAACATGTTAAATGTATTGTTCCTTAGTTCCCCACTTTTTTTAGGTTCCCCATTGAACCCACCCCTATATATATATATATATAATATATATCATATATTGCATATGTGTAATATATATTGCACATGTGTAATATATCATATGTTACACATGTGTAATATATGATATATTACACATGTACAACATATGCAATAGTAATATATTACACAAGTGTAATATACAACATATGATATATTACATATGTGTAATATAGAGTTCTCGAGTTCTCTCCCTAACTATGAGTTCTCAATTGAACCTTCCCCTATATATATATATATATATATATATATATATATATATATATATATATATATATATATATATAGGATCTGGATCAAATGAGAACCCTTCTGAGTTGTGAGAACTAGAGAACTCCTCTGGACCAATCACCAAGTGACACACCTTCATCTTTATAATTTTTTGTATTATTTTAATTAAGAGTAAGAAAGTTTTTGTACACAATTATTTAAGGGTAAGAAAATCTTTATAACACCGCACCCTACCCCACCCACCCCCACTCCAAGTACCTTTTTAAATTAATGTTTTTTTAAATCATCTCACCTCTCTCTCTCTCTCTCTCTCTCTCTCTCTCTTTATACAAATTACTGATTTTTTATAAAATCATTATTTCACACACACACACATATTCTCTCTCTCTCTAAAAAAACAAAAGGAAGACTGATTAGATGTGCACATCGATGGTGGTTTTTCGATGATGGGCGATGGTGATGGTGGTGGGCCGATGAAGGTTTGGTGACGGGGGGAGGATTAGAGGGGAGGGTTTGTGGTGGGTCGATGGTGGAGGTTTTGGTGGTTTTCGATGGTGATGGTGGAGGTTCGATGAACAGAGGTGGTTCGAGGTGTTTTTCGATGAACAGATCGTTCCTTTCACGGTGGGGCTGTGGTGGAGTTTTCGATGGGCGGGAGGCGACGGTTCTAGATTGGATTTTTGGTCGATGGGTGGTGGTTCGATGGATTTGCATGTGGTTCGACATGGTGGTTTTCAGGGATGGTTCGTTGGGTGGTTTTCAGGGGTGGTTCGACATGGTGGTGGTTCGTTGGGTGGTTCGATGGTTTCGACCGGTGTTTTTTCAGGGGTAGTTCGATGGTTCGACCGGTTGTTTTTTCAGTGGTGGTTCGATGGGTTTTCAGGTATTATTGTTATTGTTACTGTTATTGTTACTATTACTATTACTATTGCTATTGCTATTGCTATTGCTATTGCTATTGCTATTGCTATTGCTATTACTATTACTATTATTATTATAAGATTTTTTTTCATGTTTTTCTTGTGTGAAAATGATGGTAATGTGAAGAAGATGATGATATTTTTTTGTTGAAGACAATGATGAAGAAGATGGGTTTTTTTTATTCAATTTTTTATAAGGTAAGTTAGGTTAGTTATGCGTTGGGTTAGTTATGTGTAGCATAAATTTTATAGATGTCTGTTTTTACATTAATGTAATAAAGATTTTGTTGATGTTGTGGGGCATTTACAGTGGTGTAATATAATTGTTTTAGATGGTACTAGTTATTTTACACTAGCGTAATACGAATGTATAGATGGTGTTAGTTATTTTACACTAGCGTAATACAAATCTATAGATGTTTGGTGGTTATTTTACACTAGCATAATTTTTGATATTTTACAAAAATTATAGATGTTTTGGTTTATATAGATGTGAGTAAACACCGGTGTAAACAATTACACCAGTGTAAATCATACAAAATTATAGATTTTTTGGTTATATAGATGTAAGTAAACACTGGTGTAAATAATAACACCAGTGTAAATCATACAAAAATTATAGATGTTTCGGTTATATAGATGCAAGTAAACATTGGTGTAAATAACACCAGTGTAAAAACGAGAGGGAGATGGCATAATGCACATATTTTTTTTTGTTTTAAAAAAGTAAATCAATTAAAAAAATAAAGTAAAGTTTAAAAAACACGAATCTTTTAACAATGAAATAAAAAATTAACATGATATTATATTAATTTTTTTCTCTCCCATAGTTTTTTTACCCAAATACAATTAAATGTACTTTATTATATTAAAAAATACTTATTAAATATGTCAAGACAAAAAGTCCGATCTTTTCCTCTCAACCATTGAATCATCAAGATCAATGGTCCAGATGAGTTCTCTAGTTCTTAAAACTCACATGAGTTCTCATTTAATCCCATCTATATATATATATATATATATATATATATATATATATATATATATATATATATATAAGGAAAGGGTAAAACAAGAACATGCTTGAGTTGTAAGAACTAAGGAACTCACTTTATAACCACATATTAAATTTAATAGAAAAAGAATGTGTTGTTGTAAATTAAAGGATAATAAAATATTGAATGGAATATTCTTTTTTTTTAAAAAGTCAACATTAGTGTGTTGTACTTTTTACACCAGTGTAAAACTATTGTAAAAAAAATCAATTTTTTTTGGTGGAGTTACCTGTTTTTACATCGGTGTGTAAATTGTTTTTTTAAATTCACATTTTACGTCGGTGTTCTCACGGATCTTCCAACTCGAGCTAGTTTTCATTTGAACCTAATCCTATATATATATATATATATATATATATATATATATATATATATATATATATATATATATGGTTAGGATCAAATACATAGTGAAAGGAAAATAGAAAGTCATTGAAAGGGTATCAAATACACTCCGATTGCAATCATTCAAGCGCATTGGAACCGTCTCATTGAACCCTACGCTGTTAGTTTTTAGGTCTTCATTTTTTAGGGTTTTAGCTTTAGTTTTTAAAATATATGTTATATCATTGTGTCTTTTATGTACCATTGTGTCCTTTTCTTATTTTCATCATTATGTCATTTTTTAAATTCGTTGTATCTTTTTTCTTCAGCATTGTGTTTTATTTTTCAGCACTGTGTTATATTTTATGGTTCATTGTGTCATATTTGATGATCTATTGTGTTTTTTGTATCCTTCTCACCATTCTTATCTTTGTTATACTGTTTAAAATAACTTGACCCTATATATATATGTGTGTGTGTATGTGTGTTAGTGTACATACGTGTTTATAAGAGTTTATTTAGTAAAAGAAAAAGAGTTTATTTAGTAAAAGAAATATATAAGTAGATAGAACTATATAACTAACGAAAAAAATTCAATTGTAAATATTAATTGTTAAATAATCCTTTAAAAATTGTGGGTTTAATCGTCATAATGGCAGCATTTCTTTTCTTAAAATAAACTAGTAGGATTTTCCGCACGCGTTGCGGTGCGAAGCTACAGATTCTGTTCCGCTACATGCCTCATTTGGATATCATGGTTAAAGGGTAGAGTTCGTCACTTGTTTCAAAAGCTACCGAGTGTCTATTTAAAGCAAGGCAAAACAGGGGCAATGATGGTGTGTAAACAATCTTAAAGTAAATATCGCATTATATGTTTAATTACAATAATTGTGCAAAGAAGATGGACACATATACATCTGAATACTCAACTCTAGTTACAATGTCTAGCTCATTCGCCACGGAAATGTTTAATCACAGTAATTGTTTATGCGTCCTCGAGCTTCGCATTCAAATACCAATTGGAGTAACAATCTGGAAATTGAATGAACATAAAAGTAAATCCAATTCAGGTCGTTGATTAAATTATGTAAAGGTTCCAATTTCAATTAGTTGCAAGGCTACAATACACTAAGCAATTAGCATGTTTTTGTCACGACTATGGATAATGTTTCAATTTTTTATCCAGTTGTAACTCATGACCAAACTAAGGATAACAAAATGATTACCTAAGATGTTTACAAATCGATGCTAGTAATTTATTCACATGAATATAGCCAGTTTTCCTAAACCCATTCAATCTCAAGTCAAAATAAAACAAATAAAAGCCAGAGTAAGGTATTTATCAGTAAGGGTCTTAATAATGTTCTTGTACCAGACCTGTCTGTGTGTCCTCTATTGACCCGTCTACTAGTATCTGAAGACATTTATTTTTCTCGGTCTTCATCATCTTGATTAGTTTTATCGGTTTAATTGTGCAGCAAAAGAAATACTCACTAAAATAGCGGTTTCACCCTAAAGGATTAATTAAAAATGAAAAATATCAATCAATCTAAAATCAAAATAAGAAAACCAAAAGCAAGAACACATACCCCTTTTTAAATGAATTGGAACAACATCAATATCTAAAACGACTAATAAATTCAGTTTCTTTGTATTTGTTCTCGCATAATAGATATAAAAAACAGTTGGTTTGAAATTAAAGAAAAATATATAATACAAAACTAGAATGTGCATTGTATTCAACTATTCATGTAAACACGACAATCTAAACATAATGTTGTAATCATATGACTATACATTTTTTTTTTGAACGGCAAATTTCTTTTATTCATTCCCAAAATATACGTTACATTGTAAAAGCAAGACACTAACACAATGTAACACACCCGAAAAATACCCCGTAGAGACACCAATACAAAAAAAAATCTTTCTACCCCATGTCATCAAATATGACTATACATAAATCTGATAAAATGTTCCACCTGCATCAACGATCTGTTGCACCCCAAAAACTTATCTTTCGACTTTATTAACCATTGGATTCTGTTAAAATATCAAGATTCATTAACAGTTTCAATTTCCAAACAAAACAGCTCAGATTCGATCACGTTCAATTAAAGGAAGAACATACTGAAGACGATGAACAAGATAAGAGGATAGAGAAGATGAAAAGGAAATGGAAGATGAACTCTTCCAGATATATTTATAGAAAACGAAGAAAACAGAATCAGTTGCACAGATAATCAACAACAGACGATCAGACCATAACAGATCAAAGCTAATTAAAAAATTATGAGATGAAATAAATAAAAAATAAATTTCATTGATTAATGGCAAGAACAGCCAGATTACATGTACATGATGAGATTACAATGAAGACCAAAAACCCTAGCTAATAACAACAGCAGACACGAAGCCATGGCTCGTGTTCTAGAGGAGTATGGTACTCGACGACGATCTTCGATCTTCCTCGAACAAAGCCTTCCTTTAGAAAAGATCAGACTTCAAGAAATTGTTAGACATGCATTCCCGATTGAAAGAGAAGATGGTATGTAAGTGTCTGTCTTCAAGAACAGCAACACCAGAGCCGGATCAAAGACTTCAATCCTGCAAGAAAAAGATTCAAGAAACAGAGCAAATGTAAAGATCAGAAGATACGTAGACCAGATACGACAAAAGATCAAGTGCTACGTACCGAGCACTGAGACTATTAAACATAGGACCATCAATGTAAAAATCTGGGTCAGGTGGCTAGCACCAGACCGAGCC
The DNA here is from genome assembly GCA_028751855.1 of Ambrosia trifida. Classification (NCBI taxonomy): domain Eukaryota; kingdom Viridiplantae; phylum Streptophyta; class Magnoliopsida; order Asterales; family Asteraceae; genus Ambrosia; species Ambrosia trifida. Next base: position 41,450,012 of record CM054127.1, read on the forward strand.
ATACGAGCCATCAGGCTTAGGAAATTGTAATTTATTCCTTTGTAATAAAAAATTAATTTTTATTGAAAAGAATGACTCTCATTGGATCAAAGAGAGGTGCAACAGAACCATGACACATGTCCTGCACCAGCAGGCCATGAATAAGCGTGCCATAAGGCTTAACTAATAATAAAACAATGCAGCACGGAAGACCGTGCAGTAAGGCCTAGCTAAACGTGACCAATTAGATGGACCACAGAAGACCGTGCCATAAGGCTTAGGAAATAATAAAAAATTAGACTAGTGTAACACCGAGTCGGAAAAGAACGAGGCTACCGATGACGGTAAAAAATATGAAGAACACGGAGTCCTAAAACTAAGACCAAACAAAACCGTATACGTTAACCGAGGCTTACAAGGGTACCGACAAAAAGATCCTTGTAAAAAATGAGACTAAAAAATATACACGGCTAACAGACGTGCACAATGAGCACGACATGCATGGCAATGATGACCAAGAGACCAAGTTACCGGACATAACACACGACCCTTAGTCATGACCTCCAAAGAGGCTGAGCAACACTCGGTACCAAGCTAAGGTGACCGAGATATAAGGAAACACACGACCCTTAGTCATGACCTCCAATGAGGCCGACTAACGGCCTAGTCCGATCGTAAACTCCCGAGCAAAAAATATCACAGACTTAGGCTTAAAAAATCTAATTGTTTTTTAAGAATTACAGTTAAAAAAAAACAAAAACTTACCGCTTTAAACCTTATTAGCAATTATAATGATGGTTTTCCTTCAAAGATCTTGTCTAGGCTACCAGTCCTCTTGAATAACTTATCAAATTGCGGGTTGTGCAATAAAGAACACCCTCAAAAGAGTAGAATCTTAAATACCCAAACAATGTACAAATATTATATCACAAAACCACAGGAAGCATAGATAATAACAATGACATTTTACGATCTTGGTTTAGAGTTTCTAGAACCATGGCTGCAAGACGGGTTGCAGGTTAGGACCTGCCATCCACCGTCCCTGCCATGCCATTGTCATCAGTTGTCGGAAATCAATTGTAACTCATCATAACCAAGTGAAAGACTGTTAAAAAGATGGAATAAAGCTGTGATATCGAACCAACAGCCACCGCCACTGACCAAAGTTCCATCAAAACCCTAAAAGGTTCTAAAACAAAAACATAAAGGGAACGGCAACCTCGGCAACAACCATCTACAAAACTCCGATAAAACCAGCGGCGACCCGACCGCCGCCATTTAGGTAAACCTAAAAAACGTTTCGCGATCATAAACCAAACTACTGATCGGACCTTTTTCAGCACCAAGCAAACATCGTCGTGAGTTTTTGAGCAGCATGCAACCATCACGCGAGAATATGGTGACAAAGACGGTGGTGTTGCAAAATTTACCCACGGAGAAAGAGAAAGCCAAGTGAATCGGTGCAGGCATATCACTGTGAAAACAAACTGTAGAGCAGGTTTAGGGTTTTCTATAGTAGGTGCCAGCTGTGAACGTAGTTAGGATGGGGTGACTCGTGTCATAACCGCCTAGATAATCCACTCAAAGGGAAACACCAGTAAAATGGGAAATGACATAAATAACCCTGCAATACCATGATATTACCAACATGTCACATGCATAAAAAAAGGGGACTCCAAAACCACCATAGCCGGACTTGAACCTGAGACGTTGTAAACAATAGGCAACTAACAAACCATCACACCAACAAACCATATTGAAAATTCCCAACAAAAATATATTTATAAACTAACTAAAACGTGAAATATTGTTCATCTATTTTCAAATAAATACATAGTATAATGGGAGCCCATGCAAACTAATTGTTTATAGTTATTTTCTCAGCATTCATCGTGATGCATATAATCGGTGTTAACAAATGCTTCTAATAAACATGGATTTGTTTCTAGTTGCTCAGTGGAGACTTCCCAAGAGGTCATCCATCCTGAAATTTCTCCCACCTGAGCACGCTTAACTATGGAGTTCTCCTCTCATCCACTAACATTAAGCCCCAAAACGCGTTGGTGATTTAAGAGGCAAGACATTACTTATGAACCAAGGATCTCGCCTGGCCACGGCCGATATGGGATTTTCCTAGGGTGTCACATATACACTAATACCCCATCATTTAAAAATGTCATATGGAGTTAATGGCGATAAACTTGTCATTCGTTAACATGTTAACTAGCATGAAAGAGGTTTGTGTGGCTCCGTTTACACACACAATCAATTTAATATTTATGCTTAAGGGACGTTAATGTATGGTGGACCATTTCCAAGGAGTGAAATAGATTATGGGTGATGTGGGTGTTAAAGATGCCTATGTGGAAGAAAATGGCCTGAGAGTACACCCAATAACCATGAAATAAAATTCAATTTTTAAATGATTAATACTATATAGGAACGTCACAATATAGTAACCAAGTTTTTGTGTTATTCCATTAAAGTCACTCATTTTTCTCTCTCTAAATTCACTCAAGTTTCATTTACTGTTACAATAGCGGATTTGCAGGTTCGTTAAGTACTTGTCTTGTGTCCACCACTGCTTGTACCCGGTGTTGACCCTAGGGATGGGCGAGCCGTACTTGCGGCCAATACTCATTTTTCCCAGGGGCATTGTCGGTTGTACTCGTCACTGGCATTAAAAATCGTTTGGTCATCTTCGATTGTCCTCATCGTTGGCGATGGCACGTAAATAGGCGTCATCCAGAAAATAGCTCACTTTCTCCTTAAAAGATATGGTGTACAAATCACTTGTTGTGCTTGGTATGTTAAAGACAGATGGCCTCATCAACTCAGGTGGGAAGCTTAAGAAGGGACCGGGGTGGTTTGACCCTCACTGTTTTTTGGCTCAGTAGTGTAAATTTCTTCGTTTTTATCCGAAAATTTTGTATACATTAAGTCCGGCCCCCACATATTTGATTTAATATTACGTAGATTTGGGTCTCGTGATTTTCGGCCCACCAACTCAACACATTCTCTTGGGTTTAAGATATCCATATTAGTGTTCTGGTCCACCCTCATGCTGTTCGTAGGATCAAACCAAGTGCATTTTATCAAAAAGGCCACATAACTCCTAAGGTGCTATGATATTCTACCTCGAGGATCTAATACAACAATTTACAGTAGTACCTTTACTTAGGTGGTAAGTGGCGGTGGTGAGCCGGATGTGGTGATGGCGATGATGTCACATAAGCTTCCACATAATCAAACAACCAGGTTTTGTGCCAAGTTAGTTGGCATGTCAGCAAACGACTAACTAGGTTAGATCCCAGTTAAAAAAGGCTTGGTGGAGGAATAATGGAATATAGTTTACAAGCTGAGAGTGTTAGAGGAAATTTCTTAAGTTATGATTAATACCAACCAATTTGTTAAAGTTTAAATTATTAAAATTTAATTATATCCTTAAATTTAAATGACCTGGGCAAAGAAACTTTTATGAGTTACTTAATTAAAACACTCCTAACACTTAATTACTATATAGTAACGTATTCTCATTTAAAAACAAACACCAAGCTATCATTTTGTCTTCTATAGTCAAATCGTTTTGTTAGTCAAATATCATTTTTGGTAATGTATAATCATAACAATCAAATTCAAGGGTTAAGTTATTCTACTATACAATGTAAAATAAATAAAAATTATGAGAAGGATATAAAAAACATAATAGATCACGAAATATAACACAATGAGTCCAAAAATATAACACAATGCTGAAGAAAAAAAGACACAATAAATAACAAAAATGACATAATGCCGAAAAAAAAGAGAAAATGTCACTTAAAATGCCACAATGATCTAACCAAATTCTAAAAACTACAAGCTAGAAATCCAAAAAAGCGAAAACCGAAAAAGTAAGATCGTTGAGTTCGATGAGAATGTTCAATGCCACTTGAATGAGTTCAATTAGAGTCTCTTTGATACCCTTCCTAGAACTTCTTTGTTGCTATTTATTTAATCCTAAACCTCAAATTCAAACGTATAACTTAGTTCGGTATTTCGGGCTTCACCCAAAACGAAAATATAACGAATATTCACATTTCAATATTTCATAATGATGTTTCTGTTATCTGAATTGGTCTGAGTTAAGCCCAATGTCTTATATGAAACAAAGCCCAAAAAAATGACCCACTAAGACTATATCGATAAAATGATTTAGAGGGTGTTTGGGATTGCGTTTTGAATCAGATTTTTAGATTATTGCGTTTTGAAAACGCAGATAATCAGTTTTTAGTGTTTGGGATTGCGTTTTGAAAACGCAGATAATCAGTTTTTTAGGCTAACAAAACGCAATAATCTATAAGCACCTCCACGCCTGCTTTTCCAAAACGCATAATCTGTTTTGAATAATCAATCCCAAACACCCCCAGATTATTTTAGAGATAATTATTTTATGAAATATATGTTAATTTTCAAAGTAGCTTTTATTTTACGAGCCCACGATGTATATTAACCTCATATTATCTGAAGGTATCAGTAGATTACTAGTAAAGTTGTCTTTGAGGATTGAAATATTAGTAAAAGTAAGCGCATACGTGAGACTCTTGCTCTTCGAACATAAGAGCGTCTACAATGGGGTATACTTGATGCTCAAAGGAGATGGGGTGTTCTTTTCTATTTTCATAGTATAGTCAATAGCGGATACAGAATTTTCTTGTACGGGAGGCACAATATCACTCAGCTAAAAATGAGCTAAAAAAAGAAATGAAAAAACAACAAAATTCATAGATAATATTTTGGATATAATATAAAAAATGCTATATATCCTAGGGTACAATACATGCACCTTGTTTTTTCAATATTTTTACACCCGGACGGAATGTAGAAATAGTCTTCTTACTTAGACTGAATTTAAGAACCGGACTATATATAATAGTTTAAATAATAAACAAATTATTTTTTTATCTAACAAAAAAGAACCGGATCACTTAATTTTTTATTATTATTTATCTAACAAAAAAAATAGGGATGACAATGACTGATTGATATGCTTCAGTCTTCACCATCGTTTACTTTTTTTTCTATTTTATGACTAAAATACCCAATCATCCTTCTCGTATTTACAAACTATGCCATTATCTTCCTCACCATAACTATTTTATAACATGTAATATTTACGCACAGAACCGATAGAATTTTTCTGATAAAGTTAATTCCACAGGTTCAACAAGGTTATTGTCGGTTGCCGGAGTGTACGGTGGGCACATGCCCACCCTCATGTACATGTAAATCCGCCACTAAGTATAGTATTCCTCCAGGATATAAGTTGTTGCTGAATATATCCATAGATTTTTTTTAATTTACTGGATACATATAGTTTCCACGATTTAAGTTACGCAACCGAGTAAACTTAAATGTACGTTGTCAATGGTATGTGTGGAGTATGTGATCTTAAACATCATCATAGAAACATTTATAGTCACTACTCACTAGTGGGGTACCCACACGTTGTGGCGGGGCCAAGTAAAAAACATATATAGTATTTAAAGAGCATGAGTTAAAAAAGGATCTAAATCTAACAATCCATAACGATAGTTGGTTTGAAAAATACATAGCAGGCTCAAAACTTGAAATGAACATTAACTTTTTCACAAAACAATGTTAATAACATACCACAAGAGTGCCTTCAATATTTATTATATAAGAATATAATTGTTTGGCAATGAATACCTGGGGATGATACAAACCACAAATTTAAAAGTATTAATCATGCAGGATTAACTATTAGCATATGAAACCCCACCTCAGTTTATAGTGCCCCATGATGATGATCAAGATATCAGATGGTTTCAAGAACAAGAACATTTGCAGGCAAGTATATTTAAACCATATATTGGCAATTTGGCATGTATAGGGTACGTTTCAAACTCCTAAAGACTCAGTTCTAATATGACAACTTATCTGGAGCTGCTACTTTTGAAATGCAAGTTTGTTATAAAGCTTCCAATCTCAACTCCTAGCCAAACATACTGATTATTAATAGTAATTTAACTTTCAAACAAAACCAAACTACAACTGTTCATGTTAACAGAAAATAACAAAAACCAGTACAAAAGGCTTGATTGTAGTATATGAATGTAGGGTTAAGACATGTCCGTCGCCAATATCTCTTATCGAGTTATCACGCACACACATTGGAACCAGATTCTAATTAGATTTATTGTGAAATGTGATGATTTTACAGGTCTTAACGGAAGAAAATGCATGTTGAGAAGCGTGATTCGTAACGGACCGTTCTTCCTAGATGCTCTCAACACTTTTATGGTTCGATTCCTAATCACTAATGTTGTTTAATCGGGTCAGGTTTTTAATCGGAAGGGCAACTGTCATATAATGAGTCCAGTAAGTTTTTTATATATGTGTAGGTCAACTTGATTTTATATTTCTCCATTTCTCTGTTAGTTTCTATATGGTAATTTGATATCATTTGTTATTTATTAAATATACATGTTTAGGTGATATTGAATGAACCACAAAATTCTGTTACACACTATATTATTTTATGTTGTAGGCACATATTCAAAGCCATATGTAAGTTGTACATGTCAAACCCAAACTGCAATGTATACGGCTTTGCCAGCATATTGGAATCCCATCTGCCAACCCCACAACAAGTATTAAAAAAAAGAAAATAAAAACTAATAAACCTTAGAAAAAAAACATTGCTATGGAACATACATTTCTTGTATCGGTAGCATCACTGGTCTCCGTGAAAAAGCTTTGTGTTTGTCGAATAGCACTGTATTAACAATTACAACAAAGGATTAGTTATAACTTATACAACAAGAAAGCTTGCAATTAGACAAGGTAAGAAATAGGAACGCAGTCGTTCACCTGGATAAACAGTAAGCAAGTGCAAGCACCGTCGATAACGATTTCACAAAAGTTAAAAGCCAATTCTTAACAATCTGGCTAGTTGCTGATGGCAGGACAATTGGATCCAAAGCTCTGCGCGCACACACACACACACACACACACACACACAAAAAAGAAGATGATGACATCAGTGCTACAATTGAAAGTATTAACTTCCATATGTTGCCTTGAATATATCTCAATAAAACCACCTGCACATAAGTATAGCTCATGTCCATAGCAGCAAAGGTTGAAGATAAGAAGTCATTATATAATGCGCATTACTCTTTCCCCAACTCCCATCACTCTTCTAAAACATGTGAAATAAACTTTTAAGCATAAGAATTAAAAACTATAAGTGAACTAAATAACCCAAAAGATTTAAATGGAGACCGGAAAAGACACAAACATGAAGAAAAATGCTTCTGGTTCGACGCAGTAGCGGCCCAAGGCCCCACACAGAAAACAAAACAATACCCACTGCTGGCAGTAAACACCAAAATTTACATACATAATAGAACATTAAACAATAATACTAAACAGTAAACACCAAATTTTACATACATTAAACCATCAAGACTTCATTTAAACAGTATATAGTCAAGTTCAAAAACACAAAAATCCGTAACCTTTACGAAGCCAAAAAGCTTCTGATTCTATTATAAACACATATAAACCAACCAACAAAGACAAAAGTGATACCTCAAACTCACATCCACAGCCGCAAAACTCAAACCGAAATCGTATCCCCATCAACCCATTTCCAATAATGCTTCTTACAAGAAACCGATGGTAAAAAAATCATGGCTATATTAAGGGCATCGTCGGTTAAGGATTAATGATAATTAAATGACCACAATAATCAGATGTTATGAATGGTGATGGTTACTATGCCTGCTTTCAAATGGAAGTGCAAAAGTTTGAGGTTTCACATAAAATTAAATATCAAGTGCCTACTTGTCTAATCGTGCATTTTGAGGTTTCACATAAAATTAAATATCAAGTGCCTACTTGTCTAATCGTGCATTTAATTGTATTTAACAATTTATACATTCATTTATTCACTTAATACTCATGTAAAAAGACTATTTTGCCCCTTACTAACTTCATTAGCTTGTTGTACTATATGCATAAATTGTAATAATTACTTAAATTTGGCGGTCATCCCTCCCTCATGCTTTATATATAGATATAGATATAGATATAGATATAGATATAGATATAGATATAGATAAAGTTTAATTCAAATATATTACTAGCTGATCAAACATTTGACAAGTTTGATGACATATATAAACTCTTTATAAATGATTTGATATAGTTCTTCATCGATATAAATTATTTTTATAGTAAGTAATATATGATGTCGGTAGTTATTAAAATGTTGGTTGTATTTTTTTTTAGTTTGAAATATGTTTGGTTATAAAGCAAATAATACCTTATTAGTTACCCATAAGAGTTTGATTTTTTGTTGAATAATATTAAACATCTACTCCCAATTTGATCATTGGGGATGAGAGTAATGTAGAGGTTGAATACTTTAAGGTTTTCAGAGGATACAATTAGGACCATAAATCCAACTAAAGAACATTATAAAGGTGACGGTCGAAAATCTAAATAGTTATTGCTGAGATTTTTTTAGCTCAATATCATATTTGTTTTGGCAATGTAAGTGATACAATACTAATGTCTTACTAGTTATTTGAAAAAAGTTTTAGTGACAATAACTCATTCCAAGATCTTGTTGTATATCTTTGTGGAACGACATATTAACAATATAAAGATAACGTTTGCTCAACTTATAGAAGAGCATAATCAAGCATATTCAGTCATTGTTCTTTTTCACATATGATTGCAATAAAAATAAAGATATTATTATCATTTAACAAGTTCTCTCATGCGAACCAAACAAATTTATGTACCAAGACACTTTCTACATATTTTTTTAAAGACACTTCCTAATCTTATTTGAATGAGCTTAGGTTATGTGACAATGGATTTGCCTCGATGGGATTTCGTTGTAAGGTTTTTAATGAGTTAAAATCTCCAAGTATATTGGAAGAATTATACACTTTTTTTTATTTGTTAAGTTCCGGCCCACTAACTTTTAATCAAAATAGAAAAAATTACAGAAATCGTCCTTTATGTTTACATCGTTTTTTAGTGGTTGTCTTTTAACTTTAAAACTGATAAGAATTGTCCTTTATGTTTATGTTGTAAAATCTTGCAGCTCTCATCCTTTAGGCCAGACCTAGTTAGGGGCTGTTTGGTAGCCTCTTAATGATCATTCAGAGGCTACCTCTTAATGGTCCATAACCTCTGAATGGTTAAGAGGTAACCTTAAGTCTGAATGGTTAAGAGGCAACCATTAAGATGTTACCTCTTAACTGTCCATACTTAAAATTACATCTTAACCATTAAGAGACTATGAACCATTCAGATGTAGTCTCTTAATGACCATTCAGAGGCTACCAAACAGCCCCTTAGTTTTTGTGGTTAAGTTATGTCATGTCCCCTGCACGTGAGGGCATAATTGACATTTTACCCCCCGATTTCATTCCCCCTTTATAAAACCATACCTGATACCTTCATCCATGTTCCTTCATCAATTCCACCAAATTAAGGTTCCAAAACTGAAGGATCTTTGAAACAAGAAGCCGCACCACCTCCACCACCAGGCCTCACCACCACCTCTACAACCAGGCCTCACCACCATCTCCACCATCTCCACCATCAGGCCTCACCACCACTTCTGCCACCACCACCACAACCTGCAATCAACAACCCTACACTACCACCACCTGCCACCACGAAACCCCACAAATCTAACTACCATGAAACCCCACCAAATCCGACACCCTCGCCATCCTCTAGATTTGAATACACCATTCTCTCTCCTCTTCCTCTACCAAATCTGCAAACACCTAGGGCTGTAAACAAACCAAACGTTCGGCGAACAATTTGTAAACTGTTCGGCAGGAAGTTCGTTTGTGTTCGTTCGTTTAATAAATGAACAAACACAAACAAAAAATTTCGTTAGTTTAACTAAACAAACGAACATGAACAGAGGCCGTGATCGTTCATTTATGTTCGTGAACGTTCGGTAACGTGTTCGTGTATGTTTGTTTTTGTTCGATAATTCATTAGAGTTTTTCATTTTTTTTTATATTTAATTTAAGTATTTCAAATTTCTTAGTGGTAGATTATTTAACATATATTAGTGTATCACATGTTAATATTACTTTAACTATTTTGATTAACTGTTATTTTTGGTGGATTAAACGAGGATTTCAAGTTTAATATGATACATTTGTGTTTTAATAACACATTATGTGATCAAGATTATGTCACATATATTTGGGTAATTGGATTAGTATATTCTGGGCGGACAATGTTAGCGATGAAAAATGCGAATTTTCAGAATTTAATGTGTTAGTTTGTGCTCGATTTCTTTCAGTAATGCCTATCTGTGTTCGTTTATATTCATTTGTGTTTGTTTGTGTTCATTTTTTTCCGACACCTAAATTTAGCAAATAAATATAAACGAACACAAACAAAAATCTCGTTCGGTAAGTGTTCATGAACAGTTCGTGAACACATTATTTTCTTAACAAACGAACACGAACAAAAAATCTTGTTCGGTAAGTGTTCGTGAACAGTTCACGAACACGTTAATTCCTTAACAAACGAACACAAACAAGGCCTTGTTCTTGTTCGTTTGGTTCGTTTACAACCCTACAAACACCACTACAACTATAACCGACACCAGGACCATCATTATTACCGTCATCCTTCACTTCACTTCTTCTTCGTCAATCTCCGACCATTATCGTCACCCATCTCAAATCGAAACCCTCTTCAACCTTTGTTTTCGTTCTCATTCTCAGATCTGATGAAAGCTAGTTGATATGATCATAAATGGGATAAACTGGTCGTGAGGGTAGGCTGTTGTGGTGGTGGCCACATAGTGGTGGTGTTTTAGACACTTCAACGGTGGGTGGTGATGTTCACTTCACGAGTGTTCTTAGAGAGGGTTTGCAGTGAGAGAGAAAGAGAGAGAGAGAGAGAGAGAGAGAGAGAGAGAGAGAGAGAGAGACTCTGAGAGTTTAAAGAGAGAGGGGGGGGGGGTTTGATATTTTCTGAATTTGTTATATTTCTTTTTATATATTAATTAAGGAATGAAAAGGAGAAAATGACAGTTATGCCCTCATGTGGGGTTCACGTGACCAGACTTAACGTTAAAAACAAACCTGGTTAGGCCTAAAGGACAAGAGTTGCAAGATTTTACAACATAAAGGACAATTATCATCAATTTTGAAGTTAAATGACAACCAATGAAAAATGCTGTAAACATAAATGACGATTTTTGTAATTTTTCCATCAAAATATAATAAAGAATGGCCAACCAAGAAGACGGTTACACATAATGTGTGTGTAGAATGCATGTTTATATCACCTAAATTTAGGGGTGAGCAAAATTAACTGTCATAACCAATAACCGAACCATAACCGACATAATCAAACCGCTTTTAACCGATAACCAACATAACCAATGGTTATGGTTATGAAATTTCTTTAACCGACCGAGCGGTTATGGTCATGGTTATAAACTTTGGTTAACCGATATAACTAAAACCGAACCGAACTTCTAGTTTTAACTCTACATAATAGGTTTATGTTTTACACTAACCATGTAGACGTTTTCTACAAAGATAAAAGTATGCTAGTAACAAAACGAACTTGATGTAGGTGGCCTTTATTTTAATAAAGAATTAAACTTAGGCTTAGATAAGTTTTTTTATTGTTTAGAAATATCTTATTAACAAGGATCCTCCATTGGTAGTTTAACAAAAAAAATGTAATCTCGTTAGTGTTATAAAAAAAAAAAGCTTAAGCTAAGTCCACCATCGTAGATTCCATTTTTTATTTTGTAGACCTACGCGATTTTAATTTTTAAACTTTAATCGAAAGTTAGTTTTAGTTGAAGTTTGTGGTTAATAACCGGAATAACCATAACCGAACCATAACTGAATTCATAACCAATTAACCATAACCGAAGTTTGGTTATGGTTATGGTTAAGGAAATCACATAACCGAAATAGCGGTTATGATTATGGTTAATGGTAAAAACCGAATCAAACCGATCCATGCACACCCCTACCTAAATATATGGGAATGACGGGTAGCAAATGATTCTGATCTTTACTTTCAAAGAGACGACGGTCCATGTAATTATCTTTATTTTATGTTGGTGCATTTGATAGAGAAGGAATGAGCTCATCTTTTATCACACCAGGACCCATAAGTACACAAATTTATTTAACAGATTTAAAAATTTATAATTTATAATTTTGAAAATGATAAATTACAAAAATTTAAGTGATAAAGCCGGTGGTTCCTCTGTTTGGGTGTTTAGACCCACTGAACTCAGGGTTATGGACACCAAGTTTGAGCAGCCCAGAAGTAAATTGGGCCAGAGGCAACTGGCACTCGTCCCTTTCTAAGATTTTATTATTATTACTAGTTTATACCCCGTGAGCGTCCTGGGTTGAGAAATCTAAGTAAAGTGAATAAAATTAGAAGTATCTAAACTATAAAAATAACATTTACCAATATATGATTAATGAATATTATTATTATTATTATTATTATTATTATTATTTTAAACAAATCTCTCCATAAATTATCATATTCTAATATAAAAAAAGGGTAATTGGGTTGGGTATCACCTAATCCCAGGCCCGACCCAAACCCATAATTTTTTTTAAACTAATTCCAAACCTGACACAATACCTGTCGGGTTACAAAAAATAGTCGTTTTTTTCTCCGTTTTTTATATAGCACTATGGTACTCGTTGGAAAGATAATAAAATGCTCGTTAATTTGGTGTAATTTTTTCCTTTAAAAAATCTCGTATATAAAAGATATTAACATTTAAAAGTTATTAGAGGAAACATGAGAGAGAAAATAATAAAGTTTTAATATTTACATTTAGTAAATTAGGTATTTAATAGATTATGTTAAATCATATTTAAACCATATTTATTTCTTTTTTTAATTGGTCTAGAGTTGCCACATCACATCCTATGTGGCATCTCTCAAAAAAAGATTACATAATATTATGACATGTCATTAAAAATGCTTTGGTTTATTATAGATATAGATATAGATATAGATTTTGTTTAAAGAAAAAAAAGAATAACAATCCCTTTTCACACTAAACACTTCATCTCCATATCTATAATTACATTAAAAATTAATATTTTTCTTTCTCCTTTTGTATTTAATAATACTTATTATATACTTTTATTATTACCTTTTCTCTCTTATCTACTCACAATCACTTTTAAAAATATTAAAAAATTATGGAGGGTGAACAGTGTTTCCTCCAAATTTACCGATGAACAGTGTCTCCTCTATATATTTTCTCTATCCTCTACTCACAACCACTTATACCTAGGGGTGTAAATGACACGTAGCGGCTCGGGATCGGCTCGGTAAAAACTCGAACGTGCCGAGCCTTAACGAGCCCGAGCCCGAGCCTGAAATATGGCTCGTTTAGTTATCGAGCCCGAGCTCGAGCCCTAGATACAAAGCTCGATTGGGCTCGCGAGCCTTAACGAGCTAGATCCCGAACCCGAGCCCGAGCCTAAGTTACAGCCGAGCTTAAGTTATAGCCTTAACGATTGGGCTCGCGAGCCTAAGTTATAGCCGAGCTTTTGCGAGCTCGAGCGAAGCTTTTGAGCTCGTTTGAGATTCTCAAATCACCTCGAGCCGAGCCGAGCCGAGCTCGAGCTTTGGATTTTACTAGCGAGCCGAGCTCAAGCTCAAGATTGTAGGCTCGAACCGAGCCGAGCTCGAGCTCGAGCTTCACAAAACCTTAACGAGCCCGAGCCAAGCCCAGTCAGGCTCGGGCTCGGCTCGTTTACACCCCTACTTATACCCACTCTATATAATATAGAGGCCCCCCTCACACTAATATGAAGCATCTACTGTGAATGCTCGACCATGTGTAATGGTGGGAGAAATTTGGTGGGTGAATAGGGCATTTTTTTTGACACTTGGCATGTGAGGCCACTTGGTGGGTGAAATGAGCTTGAAATTTATAAAAGGGTGTAGTGGTGTGGTGTGAGGGTAAGGGTGAATATATAATGGTATTAAATTTGAATTAAAAAAAGAAAAAAAAATGAAGTGTCAGTCAATAATTGGCTCATCCAACTTTTAACTCAAGCGAAATATTTCGCGCAAATATGGTTCACGCCCATTTCACTTGGCTGGGGGCGGTGTTCCCATGTGAATGGGGCGCCAATTTCATCTATTAACGCCCCTTTCGTAAACGATTACACACTGTCTTACAAACAAAATCATTTAAAAATCACCCACTCTAACAACTTCTTGATTAAGATGGCATGTTTTCTATAAATTTCAAGTTAAATGGACTCTTAATTGCCTTATTTCATTAATAACCATTTTGTAGACTTGGTCAATCAACATTTTTTTTATTTATTTAAATATTATGTATAGTTAATCTATACTATATTATAATGCATCCTAGATGGGCATCAAGGTAATTTTACTATCATTTTGAGATGGCATATGAAGAGGCATAAGCATACATCTCTATATTTTAGCCTCTTTCTTCCCATTATGCCCCTTTATACAACATATCATGCCTATGGTACATGTGACTAATGCACGGTTAATATCTTCTCCACAACGTAACCCCCTTTATACATTAAAACATATTTGATGTTATGAATTGGACTAAATTAAATAGAATTGAAGATTATGATTAATTTGCCAATGAAGAGTCATAGCATTAAACAAGAACTTGTTAGAAATGCATTTATATAACCATTGGCATGACCTCATATGTTATTATGTTGTCATTCACACACAAAACATCCTCTCAATCACCATTTTGATCACAAGAATGCGGCCATTGCCAAGCTCTGATTAACACCCACTTCGAACATAAGGATCTCAAGATCGTCAATATACTGGTTATTTTTCTCTATTTCAATCAAGGTACGGTTATACGTTATATATTCTAAAATTTTATAAATATTACTTAATATTCAGAACTATTTTAGATATATGAAGTTATTATTGGAGCACTTTATATGTATATATATATATATATATTCTATATCATACTTATATACACACACACTATACACATTATATACACTTTTTATATATATATATATATATATATATATATATATATATATATATTCTATATCATACTTATATATACACACACACTATACACATTATATAATTTGTACATATAACTTTAAATCAATATTTTATTAATATATAGGAACATTGTAGACGCTTTTAGACATATTATTATTTCTCTTAGAATTCAAGTATGTATTTTTAGGTCTAGATATTTAGTCTCGATTTTTATTGATTATTTGATAATTTTATGATGTTTTTCAATTAAATATATTTTGGACTACTCAAATTTATATATTTAAATCCATAGACTTTTTAATGATTTTTATGACTCGAACATATACCTATATGTTTAGAAAATTATTAATTTAATTGCCTTTAATTTTATTTTGTAACCTCTTTTTCTAATAATCCTATTCAAATAATCGATTATTATACTTGAAAGTTAATAGGTTCAAGAGTAGCATGTATATAGATCTCATAAACCATATACTATTTAAGTGTTCTAGACTAAAACCAAACTAATGAAATATAATTTAAGGTCTAAACAGGTAGAAGAGATATACCAATGAGTGAATATAATTTAGTTAGAATTCTTCATAATGAGGGTGTAAATATACTTTAATGAATTAAAACGTATATGATTTTATGAATTGGACTAAATTAATACACATACTATACACATTACTTAATTTATACATACAACTCTAAATATACATTTTATTAATATATAGAAATATTGTAAACGCTTTTAGACATATAATTATTTCTCATAGAATTCAATTATGTATTTTTTGGTCTAGATATTTAGTCTCGACCTTTAGTGATTATTTGATAATTTTATGATATTTTTCAGTTAAATATATATTTTGGACTACTTACTTTATATATTTAAATCCATAGACTTTTTAAGGATTTTTTATGACTCGAACATATACCTATATGTTTAGAAAATTATTAATTTAATTGCCTTTAATTTTATTTAGTAACCTCTTTTTCTAATAATCCTATTCTAATATATATATATATATATATATATATATATATATATTAGGGTAGACTTTTGATAGTTATTTAATTTACAAATTAACTATTTAGTTTTACACGCACTTTTATATTCATTTTGTCATATTCAATATTCTAATTATATAGAAATAGTTATTTTTTCGCATCATGTGATATTTATTTATTGAAATATATATATATATATATATATATATATATATATATATATATATATATATATATATATATATATATATAACTTGACATTTTCATACATACTACTGACTGGTGTTTATACTTAGACATAGTTTGACATTTTTGTAATTAGCGTAACCTGATAGATAATTCCTTTTAATATGTATGTAAAGTGATTTACGTTTTTTTATTTAGATTAAATGAATAGAATATTATATTAATTAGAATTCTTCATAATGAGGGTATGGGTGTCTCATTAGACGAAACAATCGCCAACATGAGAAATGACATATATACGTTCGGAGCATATTCGGGAATATACCACAAAATCTACCAGTTAGTACTACGGGATGGCAAACCCATCCCACACGCCATTCTTTATTTTTTTATGGCTTCATTTAGAGTATTTAGCTACTTTTTTTTTTCAGAAACTGAAATCTTGTCTTCTGATTCATGTTTTCAGTATTCTCCCGCATCAATTTTTATTTTTTATTTGTGCTTTCAATATCAAAGGACTTCCACCAAAATAATTGTCACACAATAATACATGGTGACTTTTAGTTTAAAATTATTATATATGTAATAAAAGTTTACGGATACAGCCCCGCCGTAACGCGCAGGTTCCTGCTAGTTAACAATAATGGACATTACTTTAGTTCAGAATTTTGGACATTGGAAAATGAATTAACATAACAAGGGTATCATTAGGGCCACCATAAAAAAACAGACTTGAATTTAAATGTTTCAACTTTTGTGACCAATCTTGGACCAAGAATGGGACACAAAGATGAAAAGAGATTCAAAGAAAGAATATGAACCAAGACCATCTCAAGCAAAGACAAATATGCCTTCAACCCTATCTATACATGATTACCTACTTTTTGCAAAGCTAAAGCTAGAAGTTTGAAGTAATGACCAAGTTTTAATGTATAATGTACAAGTTGTAGTACACATTAATTTAATTTTAGGAATTTTATCTTTTTAAAAAGTAACTAAAGTAGGATTAGATAAAGTTAGAAAAGAAAATCAAAGTTTAATTGGCACAAGCCAATCATGGTTGTTTGTTTGTTAAATTATTCATACACACTCTATTATTTGTCATTTTAGACCTTATAGGTTAGATACAATCTTCACCCCTTCAAGTAGGATGATAAATATAATTTTAAACAGTTTTTCATTTTCATCAACAAGGAAGAGAAAATGAGGATCTAAGTTAGCTTAACATCTTGTAAATATGTTCTAGCTGAGTATTTAATAATTATAGCGTATGAGACTATGAGTAATTCAGTATGCTAAAACTTTTTAATTTAATTCTTGTAATGATTTATTAAGAAATTGTATCTTGAAACAATAAATTTCTTTACAAAGTTTGTCCTTATTTCTTTTCCTTTGACTCATTCCCTCTCATCTCTTACTCGTTCACTCTTTTCTCTAAGATCTTGTGTGAAAACACTCCCATGCAATGTGATTCACTACCAACAATTCAAACTTCATTGCCATAAATCTAGGACACATTAACCTAATTTGTATCGCTCTCCACGTTAGCAGAGATCGAAGTGTGAATCTCATGGTTGGGTTGACCCATGTATATATTATCGTTAGGTAGAATATGTTCCTAGTTTAGAGTTGAAAACGAACATTCACTACTAGAAAATTGGCATTTTGCTACAAAATTTTCTTACGGAAAAAAATGCGTCACAAATCTTAACAAAGTTGCTACTCATTTGTGACGAAAAAAAATCTATAATTTTTTAGCAAATTTGTGACACAATATATCTACAAATTTCTTAGGAAATTACGTAGGAAATGCGTCACAAATTTCCTACACCATGTTTTTGTCACAAATGCGTTGAAATTTGTGTTACAAATGTGTAGTAATTGGTTTGCGACGAGGGTTTTTCTAACATCAAGGTTTTGTTGAAAATGCGTCACAAATCAAGAAAATGCAAGATTTGTGACGCATTTTCAACAAAACCTTGATGTTAGAAAACCCTTGTCGCAAACCTATTACTACACATTTGTAACACAAATTTCAATGCATTTGTGACAAAAACATGGTGTAGGAAATTTGTGACGCATTTCCTACGTAATTTCCTAAGAAATTTGTAGATATATTGTGTCACAAATTTGCTAAAAAATTATAGATTTTTTTTCGTCACAAATGAGTAGCAACTTTGTTAAGATTTGTGACGCATTTTTTCCGTAAGAAAATTTTGTAGCAAAATGCCATTTTTCTAGTAGTGATTATTGAAGTATGTATCGAAGATAAAATTAATTTGTTGTGTAAGTAAGGTGTTTATATGATTTATTTATGTTTAATTCACCTAATTCGTTGCAAAGGACGTGTTTTTTTTTTTTTTTTTTTTTTTTGTAATAGATAGTATTATACCTAAGTTACGTGTTTATACAAAAATAAAATAAAAATCAAACAACAATTACTAAGGATTCAGCTTATATATTTCTTCTCAAATAAAAGTTAATTTGTTTTCTATAGTAATGATATGTTGCAAGGTATCATAGAACTCGAAATTATGACCATTACTTGGAGCATTAAAGAGTAGGCAACTCCATGTTTTCTATTGCTACTTTTACCCGAAATGACACATGGCCGGACTTTTTAGTGTGCATGTCCACCACAACTACCACCCTAATTGACACATCACCATTATTTCTCTTACCCGTATGTTCTTGCAGGAACGGATGTAGCTTTAAAGGAGGGGTAACACCCGCTACCTTCCAACTTTCCCGACGTAGTGCGAGTTTTTATGTTTTTTATATTATGTTTCCCAGAAAGTAAACTAACGCTACTCCTCAATTTTGTAAAAACCTAAAACACTCTTTAGTTTATCATTAGCTCACCATAAAAAAAAAAAAAAAAATTGAACCCTATAAGTCCATAGCTCATTGAATATTCCATTTGTTAATTATAAGATAGAAACTCATAAGGCTTAATGTCACGACCCGCCAAAATTCAGCAATAAATTTTCAGCTTCTAGACCTTTCCGGGGCCATCTAGTTGCGTCTAGAGCTGCTTGGAAGACTCCAGAACAGCCCACAACGTTCCAACAATCTTGGGACATCTATAAGCATCATATACCAGCCAAGAAGGGTCTAGAAAACGCCGGAAAGGGCTACACAAAACAACCCTAAAGTGCAGCCAAAGAAAGTTCTAGAACCCTCAAGATAATACACAAAACATCAAAGATCTTACTAGAATGTATCTTGTAGATTATTGTATGGATGAACCTAGAACACTCTAGATTAGGACTAGTGTAGTATAAATATGACATTAGGGGTCTCATTTAGGACATCCCTTACAGCTTGTAAAACCATCAACACTTGTAACCTTTACTAGTGCAATACAAAGTCTTTTACTTGTAAAACTTGTGATCAAGTATTTACAAGCTTCTCACTTGCGACCCAACACTTTCATAACCCATTTCCACAACCAAGAAATAACGACTTTAAGTCGGCAAGGCTTACTTAGACGGTGATCTAAGGCCGCACGCGAGAAAGGAGAGTTTCTCCGTGACAAGTGGTATCAGAGCAATAACGATTCTCCTGGGATATGGCTGAACCAGGCAAGATTCCAAACACTCCAGGTGGAGACGATGTTCGTGGACGAGAAGAGACTCGAAAAGGAGGCAGAAAGAGTCGAGATGTATCTAAGGATTGGGTTGCAAGCACCAACAAACGAGTCGAGGATGTTGAAACAAGAATTGCTGAATTCAAAACACAAGTTGAAGAATTCAAAGCTGAATTCGACATATTCAAAACAAATACTAACGAGTCGCTACAACAAGTGGAACCACTAGGAAGCGAACTCGGCGAGCTAAGGGATGACGTCAAACTCGCTATAACCGTCATGCAAAGCGAGCTAAAAGAAATGTTTATGAAGGAGCTTGAACAAGTTCAAAACAACATTGAAAGAAAGTTTGCTGAAAAGTTTAGAGAATTACAAACAGAACTTAGTGTTTTAAACAAGCCTTAGCAAATAGAGGCGACACTACAATCTCCTCGAAGACCGAAGTGCCAAAACCTTCACCTTTCGTCGGGAAACGAGAGGCGCGGGCTGTTGATGATTTTATATAGGAGATAGAACAATATTTTGAAGCCGTCGACATCATGGAGTACAACAAGAAACTCAAGACGGTGACTTTATACTTAAAGGAGAATGCAGCTTTATGGTGGAGAAGAAAACACATGGAAATCGAAAAAGGTATGTGTGATATCAAAACTTGGGCTGATTTTGTAAAAGAAATTAAGAAACAATTTTATCCGGAGAATGCCGAACATAATGCCAAGATTCGGCTTCGCAATCTAAGGCAAAAGGGTAGCATAAAAGATTATATCAATGATTTCACTACCCTTGTGCTTGAGATTCCGGACTTATCGCCCAAGGACTCCCTTATATACTTCATCGACGGGTTGCAACAATGGGCAAAAACTGAACTTGAACGAAGAAATGTTCAAGACTTGTCATCGGCTATCACCGCTGCTGAAAACTTAAAAGATCGAAACGAGAACCGATGGCAAAAACCACCGGCCACCACTGAGACTAGTGATGGAAAAGGTGGGGGAGCAAAACCCGTCAATCAAAATCAATACCGGAAGAATGATAACCGGGCAATAACCTTATATGACAAAAACAAAGCTGTAAACAAAGGATGTTTCCTTTGCGACGGGCCACATAATGCCCGAGATTGCCCAAAGAAGGCCAAGTTAACGGCCCTAATAAGGACCGGCGATGATGACGAACCTGAGGAAACTGAAGAGGTTCGGCTAGGAGCAATGCAACTCCAAGTTCTTAATGCTTTTACAGCACAAGAAGGAAGACCCTTGGCAATGGCGAACCAAACCAACCCAACTTCTATCGTGGACCATAATAAATCACAAGGGCTTCGCTTCGTCAACGTGGAAATAAAAGGACGTGTCATTAAGGCGTTAACAGATACCGGGGCTAGCCACAACTTTATGTCACCAGACATGGCTAGAAGACTCGGCTTAAGAATCACCACACAAGAAGGTTGGATTAAAGCCGCTAATGGAGAACCCAAGCCGATAGAAGGAATCGCATGGGGCGTAAAGGCTAAGATCGGAACCTGGACTGGCAAGCTACACTTCTCGATTGTACCAATCGACGATTATGATATCGTGCTCGGAATGGATTTCTTTCGAAAAGAACGAGCAATTCCAGTAACTTTCATTAATACACTCTACATCATCAAGGAAGACAAAGTGCACGCGGCTACCTTGGTGCCAGACATGAAGAAACGAGGCAAGACATTATCAGCAATAAAATTCATCAAAACCCTAGGAAATCACGACGAGGACGTCGCGAATTTAGGTGGGGGAGGATGTCACGACCCGCCAAAATTCAGCAATAAATTTTCAGCTTCTAGACCTTTCCGGGGCCATCTAGTTGCGTCTAGAGCTGCTTGGAAGACTCCGGAACAGCCCACAACGTTCCAGCAATCTTGGGACATCTATAAGCATCATATACCAGCCAAAAAGGGTCTAGAAAACGCCGGAAAGGGCTACACAAAACAACCCTAAAGTGCAGCCAAAGAAAGTTCTAGAACCCTCAAGATAATACACAAAACATCAAAGATCTTACTAGAATGTATCTTGTAGATTATTGTATGGATGAACCTAGAACACTCTAGATTAGGACTAGTGTAGTATAAATATGACATTAGGGGTCTCATTTAGGACATCCCTTACAGCTTGTAAAACCATCAACACTTGTAACCTTTACTAGTGCAATACAAAGTCTTTTACTTGTAAAACTTGTGATCAAGTATTTACAAGCTTCTCACTTGCGACCCAACACTTTCATAACCCATTTCCACAACCAAGAAATAACGACTTTAAGTCGGCAAGGCTTACTTAGACGGTGATCTAAGGCCGCACGCGAGAAAAGAGAGTTTCTCCGTGACATTAAGCTCAATTAGTTGTTTAAAGGTAGAGGTGCACATACCGAGGTATGGTTTAGGTACGGGTAAGAGGAGAAAAATCATATCATATGTACCAAAGTTGGGTATGATCAGGTTTGGGTATGACTAGGTAAGGGTCGGAGTATTAATATGTGGTTTTGAAATGTAACTTTTTTTATTGTTTTGTTTAAAAATTATATTTGGTTTGTAATTTGGAAAAATAATTAATACAAATTACCATAACATAAATTCACCGAACTACAAACTATTTGCTTTATAATATGCATTTTTAACAAACTTAAATATAAAAGTTGTAAAGTAAATATAAAATATACTTTAAAAATTCCAGTAATAAAAAAAGTTGGTATCGGGTACACGGTATGGCCGGGTTCAAGCATATGGTATAACCAGTCTTGAGTATTTTCGGGTATAAATCGGGTATGATTTCGGATATGAATCTTGAGCCCAAATGTATAAATTAGGGCGCAAAAAACAATAATAAGTTGACAGTTCCATCAATACAGAAAGTGATTATCGATTGTTTCGTTTTCATTGTATGAAAGTGTGGTAAAAAAAAAATTTAACGTTACCCCTAGAATTTTGGTCTAGATCCGCCACTGTGTTCTTGTATTGTTTTCTTAGATGGTGGTGTCACTTGGTTAGCTTAGGCTTGTCATGTGTTTGGGGTATAAACACAAAACCGGGAGACATAAGGTTGGTCTGTACAGGGGTGGTATTTTTCAGTAGAAAGCCGAATTTGTTCCTTGCCCCGAGTTCGGGATCCCTCTTTGTTTTATGGCCTGTTTTTTTATCTCATTTCTATTTGCTGGTTAGCTGGGTTTATTGAAATGTGAGGTTAGGATAGGTGCAATGTGTTGGCTAAATGGGACTTATGTTGTTGCACTTTGATGTGACTGGATCTTTATGGCTATTGTATCATTAAGAGCTACATGCATCAAATTCAACAAGTTATTGGCAATTCAGGTGTTCGCTATTGGAAGAATGGATATCACAAAATCCAAGTTTGGACCGACAAGCTGAATTCGTGTATTCAAAACTGGGATTGCTATGCTGTTTTTAGAACGGAGCAGGCACAGGGTACGAGTAACATAACAGATCTGAAGCCCCAATGGTGGGTTTGCAAGAAGCTGGGCTGCTGTCAAGCCCAAAACTGGTACCAGCTGCGGCGTCTATTAACAAGGTTCGTGCTTCAGCCTTTTCAGACCGGGTGGGTACTTAACATATTGGATCTTTACAACCACACCATTAGCTATGATATATGGTCGTGGAGGGGTTATATAAGTACTATGGGTTGGTTGTATCTGGTAAATATAATGCAACAATGCACCCGGAATACCATCTTTTGTGGGCCGAGTCCATTATATGACCGGTCTTGTAACATTGATGTAGGGCGTCGAAATTGTAAACTCAAAAGAGTCATCGCGGTTAGGAGTAGGTTTAGTAAATCTCCTCGAGTTGGATGCATGGTGTCTTATTTTTGGTCCTCAAACTTTATAGCGGGGATGTTGTGGGGGAATGCCCCCAAGAAGTTGTAAATTTTGTGTGGTGATATAATACTTTTGCTGAGCAAAGACCTTTACTACCCAAAAAAAAAAATACTTGAACGCCCTTTTGTATGCTAGACGTGCCGTTATAGTTGATTTAAATGCATTATTCTAACCAGATTAGACATATAATGGTAATTTAAAAACTTAGATGTACCAATGAAACTAGTTTAGACATACAACTATAATCACTGGTTCCTCAACCTTTAAAAACATTGTCTTTAAATACAACAATACTAAACATAGGCTGAATATAATTAATTACTAAATTTTACGGCATAATTTAAAAATATATCTAATAATGAAGGCGGTTACATTCGATTCTTTGGGTGCTACTAAATGTACACATTTCTCACAAACAAGAGGGGTGAGACCCAAGTGGAACCCACCATGTCCCTATCACACAAGGGATACGGTTAACAAGTTAAATGAAACCGACAAGCTTTTGAAACCCTGAGGATTCAGATAAGAAAAACTAAACCTTTGGATGATACTCTCAAAACTGGCCAAACCTGAGAAACGAAAATAACATGTTACTCTCTATTTTTTTTTTAACTTTACATTATTACCACGACCTTAATTTTAATCAATGAAATAGTATGATAAACTACCATGACCATCCCATACACTTCTTGGAAAGTTCAAGATTTTTATTTGATCTAAACTATGCATCTCTCTCCCTTTCTACACATATACATATACATATTGGATTCAAAGATGAACAACCCAAGATATATGAGAACAACTTTCCAGCTTTAACATCTATGCGATAAAAAATCCATAATTGTGAAATAAGCCTTTTTTAACACTAGAGGGTAAAGTCAACTTTCAATTGTTTTATTCTCTCCCACACACGTTGAATAGATTACCTCAAATGAACAAGAAAAACTAGAACCAAATCGAACAAAATGAGAATAAAATTATCTAAAAAACAAATTACAACAAACTTGAAATTGATTAAAAAAATTGAATTTTGATGCAAATCAGAAGTTGTATCAGAAAGAATTTATACCAAGATAACGTAAAAAATCAAAAGAGATTAGACTGAGAGGCAACATAAATGTGACATAGGATGTATATAAATCATCAAAGCATATAAAAAAACAAACGGAATGAAAGGTTGAAATAAAAAAATAAGTGAAGGACAACAAATAAAAAGGGCAGTTAAAATGAAATATGAATCAATCTGAATCAAAATACATTATAAACAAACGTTGTTGGATTAATCGGGTTTGTTCGCGGGTCACAAGTTAGCAGGTTAGCGGGTTACGTTTTAATGGGTCGCGGGTCAAGGAGCTGGATTTGGCCAGCAGGAATACGGATTTATGGAAGATTTGTTTCTTTGTTTTGACTTAGTCTTAAGGAAACGAGTAATGTTAACATAGTGACCGAATAATAGGGATGTATCCGTTGAGTAGTGGGTCAGTGGTTTACCATTTCGTTAGGTAATTTAGTTGCTAGAGGTTTCTTTGTATGGCTATATATAAAGCCTTTTATGTTCACAATAATAACAGTAGCTTTTGTTTTATATTCACTTGCATTTTATTTTCAAGTGTGAGTTAATTTGCTACTGCATATATACATTCTTCACTACATATACAAAATTGTGACTGTGTGTTGAGTGTATATTTGGGGCCTGAACCAACAAACGTTGCATGTCAAAGATGCATAGAACGTGAAAATAACACATACAATATAATCACCGATGCAAATGCCAATATATCATTAGTAACTTATATAACATATCACCGATGCTTCAATAACACATGTTGTATATGCAACATAAGCAACTCATGTAGCATAATTATCAATGCATCAATGCATACAGTGCACTAGGAATGTATCATGTATACACAATGTAATCATCAATTCATATACTAGAGTATCATCAAAAACACATGTTATTGTATACAACAATGATTACACCAAGCAGGATAGGCATCAGTTTATTTATGGGCTACAACCAAACATAGAAGTATATAACTTATGTTCGGTTTTTATATATTCATGGCTATTTGATCCGTTGTAGCGTGTTTGTGACATCCGTCACCCTCATCTTTCTTCAAGTTTTCAATTCTAGTCCTTGTACTATTTATCATTTTCGAATCTAAAAAAATCAAGTTTCTTTCGATCATTATATTTTTATTTGGAAATGTCTACATTTTAACCGCAAATGTGTATGAAAACATTATTAATCGCAACATATTATGGCCTATATAAAAATTTCATTTTAAAATTTATTTAGTTTTGTTAAATTTAAATGTATAAAGTTTAACAAAAGGCTGGGAAAATATTGGAGCTTTAAGTTAAACTTTAAAATAATCGTAAGTTATTATGTGAAATGGATAAAAAGTTTAAGTTTTATAAAGATTTGAAAACTTCTATGTTAAGTTAGGTCAACTTAGTTAACTTTTTACAAGGAAAACTTAACCAAAATCATAATATATCTAAACAAGTTATAAAGAAGGGACTAAAAGTGTCAAGTTTTGAAAGTTACTTCCCTCCTCTCACCCTCCGGTCGCTTTTCCAGCCACTGTCGCCGACGACCACTTTTTTCCGGCCAACATAAAACCACAGCCATTTAAAGCTTTAAACCTCAGTTTTATTGCATTTTAATATCATGAATGATTAATGCTATCAAATCCGATTAGTTTCCGTAATGAATACATGTTAATATATAGGTTAATCGAATTTGAAAACCAAACAACCGTAACCGGCACATTCATGGTGATATCAATGAATTTCGGTTTCAAATCATTGTTATCTTTATAAATTGACATGATATTCGAACTCATAAACGATTTTTGATCAAAACCCCTCTTCCAAAAACACTGCAAAATCATCTCTAGGTCTCTGATTTTCGGCTCTAAGTTAAAGCTATTTTTCCTTCTTTTCGACCCTTAATCGCACTTGTAAGTTCGACCCCTTTATGTCGTTTTGATTATTGTACATCAATCTTTAAAAGCCCCTTATTTTTGGAATACCAGTGTATCTGAATCAGGATTATTATATTTTAAGAGTTAGGGTTCTTGGTAGATTTGAGGATAAAGATGATGGTTGTAGATATAAGATAAATATAATTTTGCTTCAAAGTTTAACAACAAAACTTAATGTGGTGCAGTGGTTGCCCGTGTGTGCGTATTCCCAACAGACTTGGGTTCGAGTCCCATAACTCCCAGTTCGTTTTTATTTTGTTTTAATAGTTTAACTCTTCTTACATTAATTATCCTACTGATGTGTGGTTGAAAAGCCTCAAGTTCTAGTGCTTAATTGACTTTTTGATGTGCATTTGAGTCCCAAATTATCTACTTTGACATGATTTATGTTTTACATGACTTGATAGTTTTAGAGTGCATTTTGGGATTTAAATGACGCATTTGATTGAAGCTAGGAGGAACCGAGTGCAAGAAACAAGCAACCGGGAGCAAAGAACGAAGATTTAACGTGTTTTTAAGAATTTATATGGAGTTTAAATTAATATATTTGTGTATGTCATTAAAGAGGATTGAAAAACGAAGACGTAGCCGCAAAAACGAAGTTGAAACGAAAAAGTTATGAAGAAAACAAAAAAACTGGAATTTCAGTGACGGTTTGGCGTAGGATACGCCAGAAATGGCGTAAGTTACGCCAATTGCGTAGAAAGAACTCCAAAATGGCATTTTGACGAATCAAATGGCGTAGAGGAACAAGGGTGGTGTAACCTACGCTAAAAATGGCTTAAGTTACGCCAAAACCTGAGGAAATTGGAATTTTCAGCTTTAATGGACTAGTTATGACGGGGGTTACGAATATTATTGATAAAAATCAATCTCTTTGACCAAAAATCATCATCTTTTCCACCAAATTTCATCTCCAATCATTCCATTGATTCCTAATCATACCATAACATCCATTCTTGAAGATTGAAGACCAACAACAACATATGATGATTTCTATGGTCATGCTTGGCTACGCTTGTATTCATATCCGGGTGTAAACATAGATTTTAGGGTTCTAAACATTGGGTATTTTCTATCTTGTATATGCTTTTGAATGTCAAACAATTGTGTTGAATTGCGATTAATCTTATGTTGGATTCATTTTAGCTAATTGATCTTGTGCCAATTTCTAGTGTCATGAACATGGTTCCTTGCTTTAACACAAACCTAGTGTTCTATGTTCTAGTGTTATAAAGTATATTATTGTCTATCATAGATGTTGATGATTATTGATACCTAAACCTAATGAAACAACCAACCCGCAAACATCATTTGCAATAGTTATAGTTGACCCATTTGATAGAACCTTAGTAATCAATTGCTGAAACCCGGATGTGAGTCCTTTATTTTCATTGTTACAACAATCATTTACTTAATCAATTACTTTGTTTTATACTTGCAATCACTTCGAATCCATTGTGGTTCACAACTTTCAATCAAACAATTCTTAAATGAACAAAAATATGCGAACTTCATAATTGATGCAACTTCATAAAGTGACATCTTTTTAATCAATAAAAACCTATTTCACCGACCACAGACTCTTCGTGGTTCGACACCTTTTGTTGCCACTACTACATTAGTTGAGGTAATATAGGACATATAAATACTATCTTTCACTGGACCGTGACATCCGATCACCTACACATATAAAAATTCACCATACATGTATCAAAATTATCATATGTTTATCCTACACATATCGAGATTATCATACGTTTATCCTACACTATAAAAATTCATCCAACATATATCCTACACATATCAAAATTACCCTTAATTTTAATTTGGAAGAATATATTTTAAAAATGAATTATGAGTTTCATTTATTTAACTAGTTTAAAGGGGGTTACAGAAAATTAATAATCAATTCGACATTCAATACAATTATTAAATGAGAGCTTCCTATTGGTTATAAGTTGTTTCTTTTTGTTCTTACAAAACATTTTCTTCTCATTTGAACTCTCCACATATATATATATATACTAGATTGTATCCTGGGAGCGTCCCGGGGTTGAGAAATCTAATATGACACATCAATTTTACATATGAAATAGATTGGTGCGCTTTAAAGTTACATGCAGGAAAGCTTCAGGTAGCACCTAACCTAAAACAATTAACAATGTATCTCCAATGTTAATGCCTAACCTTAAACAATGTATAATTCTAATGTTAACATCTAACCTAAAACAATGTTTAACTATAATATTAATACATATCCTAAAACAATGTACAGCTCCAATGCTAACACCTAACTTAAAACAATGTATAACTCCAATGTAACTCTAATATTAACACCTATCCTAAAGGCTAAAAAATATACAACTCTTACATACTAATATTGATACCTAACCTAAAACAATGTATAACTCTAGTAACCTATTCTGCTCTGGTTGAAAATAGAATTCATATTTACTGGTTTGAACATAATTAGTGACTTGCCTTTACATGATTAATAAATTACCTGAACACGTGTGTTTTTTCCTGTATGAACAAAACCCCCCAAAAAATTGTCATTTTTTTCCGTTTTTTTATATAGCACTATGGTGCTCGTTGAAAAGATAATAAAACGCTCGTTAATTTGGTGTAATTTTTTCTTTACAAAAATCTCGTAGATAAAAGATGTTAACGTTTAAAAATTACGAGAGGAAACATGAGAGAAAAAAAATCCAATTTTGTTTTTAAACTTTTTTATCCATAAAATTACTTAATGTCACATGTTATCCTACATGGCACTTTCAATTGGGGGAATGGCTATATGAGTGTCATGTAGGATTTAACCCTTTGGAATATATATATATATATATATATATATATATATATATATATATATATATATATATATATATATATATAGGTTTAGGATCCTGTACAAAGTACATTTTTCGTGAGAAGTGTGAGAAGGACTAAGAATTGACATGTAGACATCATGTTTTGGATTTAGGAATGATGTTTTAGGTTGTTTTAACTTGAAAAACACCAAACACAACAATCTAAAACACAATACAATGTATTATAGTCATTAAATTTAAAAAACAGCTAAAACACACTACTTAACGCCTAAAACACACTACTAATGTTCTTAGCATGGTGTTTTAAGTTTTAAGCCTAAAATACAATGTTTTCGGTTTTTAATTGTTATGTTTGGTGTTTTTATAGGCAAAACAATCCAAAACATCACGACTAAGTTCAAAATATGCTGCCTAAGTATCAATTTTTAATACTTCTCACACTTCTCACAAAAAAAAAACACTTTGTACACGATCTTGACCCTATACACACACACACACACACACACACACACATACATATAACTTGAAATATTCATAGTAAATTCATTTGTTGCCCAAAAATTATGAAAATTTATGTTTAGAATCTTGACACCATAAACTTAATTTTCATACTTTTACTTTTTGGAAAATATTTTATTTTCGTATTTTTATTGATTTAAATTGTATTAATCATATTTAATTGATAAAAAAATTCATTTTAAATGGTTTTTATACCAAAATGTTTGTAGAATTTTTTATGATACATCAGAAACTTAGTTTCAAATTATTGGTCCAGAAATATTTAGTTTTTATAGATTTTCCTATTTTTAATCATTTAAATACATTTTAAATTAAATAGATAGTTTTTAAATACAAAATAAAATGATAAAAATTGTGGAAAATTTATTTTGATCATTTTTCATCAGAATGTATTTATTTTCATACAATATAATTTTTGAGCCATATCTTGTATTTTTAGTCTTATTTATGTTTAATTAGACAAAATAAATCATTTATTTATTTATTTATAATATTCAAAATCTTTTTTATAAACATTTTTCTTATAAAACAGAAGTATTCCCATGTTGAAAGAAAAAATTATTATTTTGTTGAATCACTTGAGTATCTTATAATTATTTGTGCAATAATTACTACTTATTGTAATTATTTGCAATTATAATTAAACTTATTCTTGGTCTTAATTATTCGAAACACATTTTTACCAGAATATTCAATTGGTAATATTTAGACTTTCATATCATATTCATAGATTTTAATCATATTATTTTTACATATAAATATAATATGAATTGAGTTTATCGCAAAAACCCTAATTCTCCAAATCGTCTTAGCAAAACCTAATGCCTTAGAGCATTCACAACCCACCCATCACCTCCCCATCTTTAAAATTCAAAAGAACCTACTAGAAACACACTACAACCCATCGACCATTTTATACCCCATCTTTATATTATGAAAAAATTGTTATCTAAGCTTTTCATATATGAGGGTCGATCTATTTATACGAGAAATATAATAAAATAAGTGATTGTGAGTAAGATGAAGATAAATATGGTGGATGGGATGTGGGATGTTTTTTAAAATGAGAGATAAATTTTAAAAAGTATGATTTTTAGTTAAATTATAGAGCAAAAATGGTGGATGGGATGTGAATGCTATTAGAACCCTAGATACCTTAGACTTTTTAAGACATTCCATTTATTAGTATTTTTCTACGTTATAGGTTGAATTCCTCAGAATTCCCATTCCTTAGCTCACGACAGCTTAAGTTGGATATTGATCGCTTTCGCAAATTGTGAGTATACTTATCCCCTTTTTCATGTTTACACTTTTGGGGTTATTCATGTACACATATTAAACATACACATGCACTTATTCATAAAACATTTTACATACAATTCATATACGTGTCTCGTTATCCTGGTGTTTTATGCTAGACTTAAACGTAGTCTACTTACATTGTTTGCTCGAAATCATTATATATATCTAACTTCAGGTTAGGGTGCTCAAATGCTCTAATGATCGAATGCTCAAATTCTCAAACTGGCGTAACTTAGGTTACGGTGCACAAATGCTCAAATATGCGTAACTTAGGTTATGTTGCTCAAATGCTCAAATAGACGTAACACATGTTACGCTGCTCAAATCATTTTGAAACGTGTTAGGATGCTTTGTGTGAATCATATTAGTTTGACTTTATCATGTTTGTTTACATAATGCCTTGATAAATCTTGACACATGAGTTGTAGAACATATTCTTTAAACTTATTTTATACATATACAACTCAAGTATGCTCACCAACATTATTTATGTTGACGAAATTATTTTCGTACGTGTTTAAGGTTGATTGTTGAGATATTTCATGTAGGACATGCGGACTTAGTAAAGACTTAATCAAGACAACGTGTGGAATAGTATTTGTATTTGATGATATTTGTAATTGTAACTTGAAGCATTGAATAAAATATTTACACTTTAGTACCATGAGCTTTAAACCAATCATCACTATGTGACACCTTGATGTTTCCGCCATCAGTTGGAGTGTTACAGTGTTAGTTCGCAAAAATTAGGCGAAATGTAAAACAGAACATAAGCAACAAATGAAAAAAAAAATAGAGGTAATAATGGTGAACCACATGCGCACATGGCGGCATGTTAATTTGAAAAAATTAGACCGGTCATAAAACAAAGAATTTGTAAAAGATGAAAGTATAAAAAACCAAAGTTGAAAGTGAACAAAGTGTTGTGGTTAAATGAAAAAGGGGAGAATTGTTAGTATTAAAAGTAAAAAAAAATGTAAAGTACAATCTACCAAGCTTAACATATTTCCACATAATACTTAATAAATCAAATAAATGCACATTATATCTAGAAAATGATATTTAGATTTATTTTAGATACTAGGGAACAACGTGGTAACCAAACAAATTATCCGAGTACTTAAAACACTCAATTGACAAAGACTTACGGAGTGTGGACATGTGTAAGGTTGGTACAGCCGTAAGTAGAATTTATTTCACTATCAATAATATTCGTGTTCCCATACTTTTCTAGTTATTAATCTACCTGGGTGCTTTAATAGTAAATCTCCTTCTATTATTAACATAGGTTAACATGATGTAAGATAATTAACATATATAAATTAGCTTTAAATAATTAAATATTATTATTTTTTTGTTACAAACTACTATTAAGCCCACCCCCTGTGATGGGACATAAAATCGTGCCAAATGGCAACAATGCCACAACGTTGCCAATGACAACCAAAACCAAAAAAAATCATAAAACAAAAGAAATAAAAAACGAACAGAATAAAATTGAACGAAAAAATAGACGTAAAAATGTTGAACAATGCATACCTGTTGCGGTGTGTTAATTTGAAAAAAAATTAGGTGAAACGTAAAACACAACACAGGTGTCAAATGAGAAAAATAGAGGTAAAAATGGTGAACCACATGCGCACATGGTGGCGTATTAACTTGAAAAAAAATTAGACCGAACATAAAACAAAGAATTTACAAAAGACGAAACTACAAAAGACCAAAGTTGAAAGTGAACAAAGTGTTGCAGTTAAGAGGACAAAAAGGAGAATTGCTACTCTTAAAAGTAAAAAAAAAAATGTAAAGTAGAATCTACCAAGCATAACATATTTCCTAATAATGCTTAACAAATCAAATAAATTCATATTATATCTAGAAAATGATATTTAGATTTATTTTAGATACTAGGGAACAACGTGGTAACCAAACAAATTATCCGACTACTTAAGACACTCAATTGGCCAAGACTTATGGAGTGTGGACATGTGGAAGGTTGTTCCAGCCGTAATTAGAACTTATTTCCCTGTCAATAATTTTCGTGTTCCCATACTTTTCTAGTTTTTAGTCTAACTGGGTGCTTTAATAGTAAATCTTCTTCTATTATTAACATATGTTAACATGATATAATATTATTACCTTATCTAAATTATGTTTAAATAATTAAATAATATTAATTTTAGGTTACAAATTAGTACTAAGCCCTTGCGATGTGACATAAAATCATGCCAAGTGGAAACAATGCTACACCGTTGCCAATGAGCACTAATACCTAAAAAATCCATAAAAAAAAAAAGAGAAATAAAAAACAAAAAAAATAAAACTGAAAAAATAATAGACGTAAAAACATTGAAGAATGCCCACATGTTGCGGTGTGTTAATTTGCAAAAAGTAGGCGAAACGTAAAACACAGCATAAGCGTCAAATGAAAAAAAAATAGATGTAAAAATGGTGACCCACATGCACACATGCGGGTGTGTTAACTTGAAAAAATTAGACCGATCATAAAACAAAGAATTTGTAAAAGATGAAAGTATAAAAGACCAAAGTTGAAAGTGAATAAAGTGTTGCGGTTAAGCAGAAAAAAGGAGAATTGTTAGTTTTAAAAGTAAAAAAAAAAAATGTAAAGTATAATCTACCAAACTTAACATATTTCCACATAAAAAATAATAAATTTCGTAAAAAAAATTACTTTTTTCTGAACTCATTTTACGCATTCTTTCTTTCTTCTTTCTTCTTTTTTTTATTTTTTTTTACTCAAATGGCTTCTACATTTATTTATATGTAAAATCTCCAAAAAAAAAATTGAAAAAATTAATTTTTACATGTTAAATTGCATTTGTTATTATATATTTAACATTTTAAATGCATGGTTTTCGGGTTCCTTACTTTTTGAGGTTCCCCATTAATCACACCACGTGTATTGCGGTTGTATCATCATAGTAATGACACGCAGTGTAGTTGTTAACAAACAGGAAAAAGTAACTGTATTTTAAGTTTAGGGACTATACAATAACTTTAGTATTTTACCTTGCGCGTTGCGGTGATATAAGTATCGTGCTGCGAGGAGAACTAACTTTATTGATGTTTATGGCATGTATGATAACTTTATTAAAGTAAAATATGTAAACAAAATAATACCTAAAATACAAAAAAGGAAAAAAAAACAATAGGGGCTGCAACATGGCAGCATGTCACTGCGTAAGGCATGATGAATAGTGCGGGGGAGGGATTGGTTCTTAGCCTAAGAAGTGTGGACCCCCCACGTCATACTTCGAGGGCGCTAACCACTGCCCTTCGCCGGTTAAAGAGGGCACTATTAGTGGCAGACGCTAAATGGGTGAAATGGTGGGGCCGGCTATGGGAGTCATCACAACCGTGCACTGGACAACCGATGATAAAATGGGGTAGACAAGAAGCTCATGAGCATTTTGTGAATAATTATATTTTGGAAAACCCTTTGTATAATGTTGGTTAATTTCGACGCTGATTTCAGATGAGTCGCTAACTTTTTTGTGAATTACTAGCGATTTAGAACGCGAGTATACATATTTTAAACAAAAGGATGATGCCAAACATAAACTTGGATTGTCTCTTTTGCAAAAGTGTACGACTGCAATTTGTCAACTACCCTTCGCGGTGGCGTCTAAAGCTTGAGACGAGTATTTGAGAATGTCGAGGATAGTTTGTCGGGATAGTCTGGAACTTGGTGTTATTATTATTATTATTAACTTGTACAAATATTTTAGGTGTCATTGAGCTTTATGCAAAGAGATATTTGAGGAGTCGGACAGATAGCGACATCTGAAAATATATACTCAGCCCATAAAGAGTTACAAGGTTTCCCCGCAGGAATAGGTAACCTGTCCAACTATTTGGAGAGGCCAACGTCATTGAGGTGATCACCCGGGTCCAAGCCTAATACTTCAAACATTCGTGTTATAAGATCTATGGATTTGGCATGTATTCTTTGGTATGGCCAGCCATCTCGTTGTTTTACAATCATCCAATGTGTTTGACGACGTCTACAACGGTGTTGCCCAAAATTCATCGTCTTACGCATATGATTTGGAGTACAAGTATGGATATTATATTGTCGATGACATTTATCCAGAGTGGTCGACGTTGGTGAAAACTCTTCCATGCCTAGATGGTGATGAGCGTATGTATAACAAGAAAAACCATGAGTCGGAAAAGATATCAAACGAGCATTTGGAGTATTAAAGAAACCATGGAATACCATTGGCCAACCGGTAACAATACAAATTAAGAGGAAAACAAGAAACATAACGTATACATACATTATCTTACATAATATGATCTTGGAGGACTAGCGCATAGCTTTTAGTGCTGACCATGACGACTATGTCCAAGTGTCAACACCGCCCAACCTAAGCTTCGATGAGAAACTTGCTATCGTTTTAAAGTTGCAACACTGAGAGACACATTTGAATCTTTAAGCATATTTGGTAGAGCATCTATGGTTGAATCGCTCAATCAACGACGTGATTATGATGGCGTCAATGATGACTAGAATAATTTTACTTTTTTATGGTTTATTTTTATAGTATTTTCCAATTACGTTTGTATTTTTTTTTAAATTTTCGTTATTATACTTTTAAGATTTTTTTTGTTTTTTAATAAATATTTAAAAATAAAAAAAGAAATAAAATAAAGTGAAAGGAAATTAAAATAAATCATTGAGAAATGATTGTAGGGCTTCAAACCATAGGGGGGTTTTGATGAGAAAAAAGTGCTACCATGTGGCGTCACCTAGTAAGAGTTATGGTTTGAAACCCCACAATCATTTCTCAATAATTTTCTCATCAAAACCCCCATAACACATAGTCTTATGGGAGGGGGTTCCCAAGGCCACCAACACTCAAAAAACTTGCCCCACGCCCATAGTTTCAGCCACGGGCTTGTTGCCCCGCTCGTCAGCGCCCACCACTAGCGCCCCATAACGGGTAGCCTAACAACCAAGTTAAAGGAGGAGCTTTAAAGCCTTGTGCTGCCTAGTGGCGTAGACGTAGACGTGGCGCTTTAAAGCACATGCAGCTC
Organism: Ambrosia trifida; assembly: GCA_028751855.1. Taxonomy (NCBI): domain Eukaryota; kingdom Viridiplantae; phylum Streptophyta; class Magnoliopsida; order Asterales; family Asteraceae; genus Ambrosia; species Ambrosia trifida. Next base: position 41,486,419 of record CM054127.1, read on the forward strand.
TAAACCACACCCACCTAATGTTTCAAAAACCGGTAAATATCGGCACGTTATACCCGTATTACCATTTTCGAATGAAAATCCGGTACGAAACACTCTCGTAAATATGGGAAACGGTATCGATTTTATATCGCCGGTAAAATCTAGTATACCGGTTTGAACCGCTATACCGGTATCAGCATAGATTAGTTTTTGGGTTATTTTTAGATTATTTTTTTATTAAATAATCTATATCTATACTACATTATAAAGAGTAAGCCATGGGTAAAAAGGTCCAAAATGTCAAAGTTAAGATGACAACCTAAAAGTCACAAGTGTAATTCTCTAAACTTTACCACTTTTCTTCCTTTTATGCCCCTTGTGTACAACATTTTATGGCAATAGTACAAAATACTAATCAATGCATCCCAACTTGTGTTTTTGAAACAGTCTCCTTCCTTTAAGTTACTATTGAATGTTCTAACCGTCATACATGAGAAATGTTTCATTATATTATTATTTATTTTATTCTATTTTTATATTTATATGACAAATAAAATTAGTCGTCAAGAGTTGCATATTATTATTTTAGATTAGGTACTTTCACAAATTAGAAGTTCTCATATTATAATACTAAATATAATATTGAGATACAAAGAATTTTACAGATTTTAAAATTTATAAATGAATAATCAAATATTCACAACAGAATGTAAAAGTTTAACTAATCGTATAAAAACCATCATTTTGCATTCAAAGACAATTTCATATACATCGTTTTGCATTTAAAGACAATGGAAGGAAGACAATATATTTTTACACTTTTCCCACAACTTGGTGGGCTAACACGGTTACGTTTGTGCATTATTCAAAAAAATATTTATCTTAATCGTCCCGCAGCAACGCGCGGGCTTCCCACTAGTAACTTTTAAAAAATTAAAAACTTTAGATTATTTGTTAATTATTAATTAACTTTTTTATAGTATTTTAGTATGTAATTATGTACTTTTAGATTTTTTTTTTGTGTTAGTGTTGTAATTTATGAAATTATATAGCTAACTAATCAACCTGGTTGAACTGCCCGGTATGGCGTGGTTCAACCAGTTGAACCATATTTTAGCCAAATCTATCATAATTTAAAAACTGGTTTTTAAAACATTGCACCCACCCGCCTTAATATACTATATAATAAGTTATTTTATGTCTAAGCCACTTTAATATTTATAAAATATAGATATAAATGGTCAAGTTATTCTACACAGTGTAACAAAAATGAGAAGGGTGAGGACACAAAAAACACAATATATCATGAAATATGACACAATAAGCCACAAAATATAACACAGTGCTGAAAAATATAACACAGTGCTAAAAAAAACAGACACAATGAATTGAAAAAATGACAGAATGATGAAAATAAGAAAAAGACACAATGCTACATAAAAGACATAATGATATAACGTATATTCTAAAAACTACAAGCTAAAACCCCAAAAAACGAAGACCAAAAAACTAACATCGTAGGGTTCGATGGGACGGTTCCAATGCCGCCTGAATAAGTTCAATCGGAGTCCGTTTGATACCCTTCCCACGGCTTCCTATTTTTCTTTCACTGTGTATTTGATCCTAAAACATAAATTATATATTTTTACGACAAGTACAGTGTTATCATAAGTCGACAAAAACAGTCTTATCATAATAAAAATAATAAATTGTCTAAAAAATATTTTGATACAACAATGTTACTAGATGGTTGATGTAAACCTATGGATGTTAACGAGGCAAGTCACTTTTGAGTTACCTCAATCAAGCATAGTTAAATGAGTTTGGACTCGAGCTTTAGATGGATCGTGTTGTGCTCAAACTTCACATGCTTGTTCTATAAGTTAACTGCTATTTTTTTATTGACAATGCTTTCACTCATACTCTATATTACACCAATGTTTTAAATTGCTCATTTTCTTAGGATAGAATGTAGGATCTCTACTCTAAGAGACACATGTCTCTCCAAGTAGCCTTTTAATTCACGACTCCTTTGGATACTTCCATGATTCCCAACCCTTGCTACTCATATTTTGACAAGATGTAATATCATGCTCTCTCCTAGACTAAAGCTTAGTGGGTCCAAATTCAGCTCGTTTATATGATTATGTCACTAACTAGAGTCATACATCATCTTATACAATGTTAGCTGTCACAAACATGGAATCACAACAATATGACATTTATTCACAAGATCCCAACCCAAATTGTGTAAAATACCCTTAAAAGATTGTCATAACAACTCTATCTCACAGATCTCTCAATACAAGACCCAATAGAACCAAACATCAACAAATTCAAGTTGAATCTGATGATAGTCCTAGATCAAAACCCTAATTGTGAACGAGAGAAATTACAAAGTGAAAGAGAAAAACAAAGACTAATAGACTTCAACTGAGGAGAGATGGAGAGAATCCAAGCCTTTTATATCTGATGGCCAAGACTCTCTAATCGAGAATAATCAATGGTTGATATGATCTAAATATGACTTGATCAACGGTACCAACACACTTGTGTTTCTTTAACAATGATTGCCAAATCAGCAACATTAGACTTGGACTTAGAATGAGTTGGGCTTCACCTCACGAGCTGGGCCAGACCTCTACATTCCCTTGGGCTTCCTATCAGTTGAACACTTTGGGCTCATATCAACACAACAACACATTGTGTATATTGGGCCATACTTGAAACCTGCATATACTTATGCAAAATGATGAGGACAAATAATATTTAACAAAACATAAATTTGTTGTATATTTTTAGGAAATAAAATTAAGAAAAATATTTTTATAAAAAAGTTTATGTTATGAGTTGTGTTTCTATATTTTCAACACCCCCCCCCCCCCCACACACACACACTTTTATTTCCCAAAACAATCAAGCATGTTCACCTGTGTGCATAACATGTTATGTTGATTTGGTAATAACCCTTTTGTAAACAAATCAACAGGTTGACTATTAGAATCAACTTTCACTGTCTTGATCACATCTTGAGAGATCAACTCCCTTAAAAAGAATAAGTCAAAACCAAATTGTTTAGTCTTGTCATGGAAAACTAGATTTGGGGTAATAGACATTAATGCTGAACTGTCATAATGTAAACTCACTGGAAGTTTCACTGCAATGTTTAATTCAGACAACAAGTTTTTCAACCAGATTATTTCACAAGAAGCAGCACACATGGCCCTATGCTCTACTTCTACAGAGGACCTTAACACAGTAGCTTGCTTCTTGCTTTTCTAGACGACTAGACATTTTCCTAAGAATACATAGAACCTATTGACTGATCTCCTGGTTTCTATACATTTAGCCTGGTCTGAATCAGCAAAGGCTAATAGACTGAGACTATCACTTTTGTTAAACATAACCCCTTTACCAAGAGCACATCTCAGGTACCTAAGTAACCTAAAATCAACCTTCAAATGTCCATGTTTTGGTTTGTGCATATATTGACTTAAGTAGCGCACACTTTATGAGATATCAGGCCTAGTGTGAGATAAGTAAATCAGTTTACGTACTACCTATTGATAACCAGTTGCATTATCCGATAATTTGTTGCCATGTTTGACTAAATTAGTCAACACATGATTTTGTTCTATTGCACAAGACACTGGTTTACAACCCAACATACAGTATTCACTAAGTAAATCAGTGCAATACTTTCTTTGTGACAAACATATTCCAGTTTCTGTTTTTAATACTTCTATTCCTAGAAAGTATTTGAGTTCACCCGAATCCTTTATTAAAAACTTTGTTTTGAATAATGACTTAATGTTTTCAATTTCTTTTTCGGAATTTCTAGTTAGTATAATACCATCAACATATACCAACAACATAGGAAAAACATTATCATTACTCTTAACAATCATGGAATAATCACACTTACTTTGCACAAACCCAAATTCAGTTAAAGCTTTAACTAACTTCTCGTTCCACATTCTTGGGACTTGTTTAAGCCCATATAATGATTTGTTTAACTTACACACTTTGGACTTAGACACATTATCATATCCTTCAGGAAGGGACATATACACATCTTCATATAAATCACCATACAAAAAAGCATTGTTCACATCAAGTTGAAAATTTTTCCAATCATTATGAACAGCTAAGGTAATTAAACATCTCATAGTAACCATTTTTACCACAGGTTAGAATGTTTCATCATAGTATAGTCATTCTTTTTTACTATATCCCTTAGCTGCAAGTCTAGCTTTATACCTATTGATTTCTCCTGATGACTTATATATAATTTTAAATATCCACCTACATCCTATTTTGTGTCTACCCTTTGGAAGATCCATAACCTCCCATGTATTGTTTCTATAAAGTGCCTCAAGTTCTTCATTCATGGCCCTGACTCAATTTGGGTCCTTAATAGCATCAAAATAAGTTTTTGGTTCAACACTTTTATTAAGTTTAATCACAAAACACTTATTTTCAAAAGACAACTTCGACATGTTAACCACATTTTCAATACCATATTTAACTTTACCTTCAACCAGATAATCACTAAACTTCTTTGGAAAGCTAATGTTCCTAGTTGACCATCTAGATTGACTTTGTTCAAGTTCTAGAGTTGTATCACCCTTAGACATTTAGTTTAAATCATTTTTAGTACTCACATGCTCAGACCTACCGGCTTCTTCACTGCCATTACTAGACTGCTGTAAATTAACCAAGCCACTAGATTGGCTTGATGAAGTTGGTTGCTCTTTGTCATGTGTTCCTAAATCTTTTTTACCTCTACTCTCCTTATCATCATCGGGGTCACTCACATAAAGGATCTGTTGAACTTCTGTGTTTTCAAATATGTCAAAAAAGTTTAAAGAATTTATTTGTGTATCAAAAACAGTTTCATTTTTATCAAAAAAACAGGGTTTTCCTTAAAAGGAAAACAAGATTCAAAAAATTTAACATCCCTAGAATATAGTATAGACATATTGTCCAGACTATATGCTTTGTAACTCTTTTTTTCTTGAGAATAACCAATAAAAACACATTTTTCATCCTACTCCCTAACTTATTTGACTCATTTAAAACTGTACAGAAACACAGACACCCAAAGATCCTCAAATGTTCTAAGAAGGGTTTAAAAATCATGAATTATTTTATAAGGGGACTTTCCATTGATCACAGAAGAAGGGATCCTATTAATCAAATAAGAAGCAGTCAATATACATTCAGTCCAAAACCTAATAGGCAAATTACTTTGAAACAAAAGTGACCGAGCCACATTCAATAAGTGCCTATGTTTCCTCTAAACAACCCCATTTTGTTGAGGGGTATATGCACAGGTTGTTTGATGAATTATCTCTTTTTCCCTACAAAAGTTTTTCAATAGAGTATTAATAAACTCTAAACAATTATCACTCCTTATGGTTTTAACATTTTGTTTAAATTGTGTTAAAATGATTTGTACAAAATCTTTACCATGTTCAAAAACTTCTGTTTTTTGTTTCATCAAACAAATCCATACAGCCCTAGAGAAGTCATCTACTATTGTTAAAAAATATTTATGACCTTCTCTATCAGCAACCCTATAAGGCCCCCAAACATCTAAATGAACCAAGTGTCCTATATGAGAATATTTGTGATCACTAAGTGGAAATGGCTCTCTATGTTGTTTGGCCCTTTGACATACATCACAAGGGCCATGGTTAACTAAAGTTTTCATTTTAAACTCAAGTTTTAAAATGTGTAAAACCTGATCAGCAGGGTGTCTTAATCTAGCATACCAAACTTCAAATATACTAACACTGTTATAACACACCTTAGAGATCACATTAGCACTGCCACAAATGTACAAACCATCAACTTGTCTACCAGTCACCAGGACTTTCCTTGTTGACAAGTCCTGAACATAACTTTGGTTTTCATCAAATCCTATAAACAATTTGTTATGTCTAGCCAATTTATGAACATACAGTTAGTTTATATTGTATTCGAGAACCACAAGAACATCTTGTAATATTACATTTTCAGCTAATTTAAGTTTTCCAATCTTTGTAACCAAAGCAGATGTACTATTTGGATGTTTTACTTTAATGATTAAATGAGATACATCAACATAGTCAAACACTAATAAACCTCCCATCAGAACTAGTGAAACAATATACACCATATCCTAAAGCAAAAGCACAAAACAACCTACCAGATAGATTGCAACTTTGAGTGGATTCAGAACTCTTATCATTAATCAAACTTAACAGTTTTGATATCCCTAGGTTTAGCCTAATTGGGATAACCAACAATTTCAAAACACTTATCTATTGTGTGCCCAGTTTTAGTACAGTGGGTACACTTCAGAGACTGATTTGTTGTTTTTGAAAACCTTTTGCTATTAAAACTCTTACTTCCTTGACTTACTTTAGACACAAAACCAACTGTAGTAGTGTTTTTGGAAGGATTGTTGGACTGTCTATGAGATTCCTCTCTAGATACTACAACAAAAGCTTCCGTAATTGAAGGAAGTTCAATTTTAATCAACAATGTTGTTCTTACATTTTGATAACAACTATCTAAACCCATAAAAAAACTACATTAGTTTTATCATATGATTATAGTTGTTAAAATCTCTATAGGCTTCACAGGTACAAGAAGGCAGTTGAAGTATTTGATCAAGTTGTTTCCACATTACATTAAGTTTATGTTAATATTCTGAAACTGGCATACCATTCTAACTAAAAGAGTTTATTTTTTTTATAAAGATAAAAAACAACTGAGCCATCAATTTTGTTATAAGTTTCTTTTAAATCTTTCCAAACCTCAGAAGCAAGTTTGGAATACACTTGGCCCAAATACAACTCTTCGGAAATAGAATTCAATATCCAAGTTAGCGCCACAGAGTTACATCTATCCCACTTCCTAGCTAACACATTGTCATCAACAGGTTTAACACAGTCACCATTAATGAACCCAAATTTGTTTTTAACTTGAAGTCCCAATATCATAGCATTTGCCCAAACCGTATAGTTCTCAGTTCCCTTTAGTTTAATACTAACAATAGTAAGATTGGTAGAATCACTAGCATGTAGATATAAAGGGTCAATAGCATCAAGTTTGTTAACAAGTGTAACATTATTCACTAATGCACCAGCATCAGGTCCCTGATTAACATCAGGTCCTTGATTATTAACATCATCATCAACCATGATTAATCAACTACCAAACAATTAACAAACAGTAACAGGAACCACACAAGAACAACAATAAGCAATTAAGACAAAACAGACAATCACACAGATCAATTATTATCAATCACACAACAGAGACATAGGCGAAGCCTTGTGGGTGATCCAGATCGATGGTTCGTCACAAGGGAGCCACTAAGACCTAGACAAACCCTAGAGCTAAAACAGGGACTCAAGCCCCAGCAATCGACACCTTAAGACTAACTCTAAACAAAACCAGTAAAACCAGAAAGATCTCACCAAGGAGGGGCCCAAGTTAGGGTTCGCCAATAAAACTCATAGTGTTATAACCTTCACTTAGGGATATAACACTAGAGAGCAAGATAATATGCCTCCAATGTCTAACCACTAGATTCAGCCTTCTTGAATATCAAGAAACCCTATATTTGATCAAATATTCCCAAGATCCAACATCTGGTCAAGATCGAGATAGATCTATTCCAATCAAAGATGAACAAGATCAATCAAAGATCAGCATATCCAATAAACAGGATAGACGACACAAAATCAAGAACAGAAACATGGAATCACAACAATATGACTTTTATTCACAAGATCCCAACCCAAATTGTGTAAAAAACCCTTACAAGATTGTCATAACAACTCTATCTCACAGATCTCCCAATACAACACAACACTTAGAGATTAAACTGAATAATTTCAATACAAGACCTAACATAGCCAAACATCAACAAATTCAAGATGAATCAGATGATAGTCCTAGATCAAAACCCTAATTGCGAACGAGAGAGATTACATAGTGAAAGAGAAAACAAAGACTGCTAGACTTCAACTGAGGATAGAGGGAGAGAATCCAACCCTTTTATATCTGATGGCCAAGACTCTCTAATCGAGAATAATAAACAGTTAAGATGATCTAAATATGACTTAATCAATGGTACCAACACACTTGTGTTTCTTTAACAAGGATTGGCAAATCTGCAACATCAGACTTGGACTTAGAACGAGCTGGGCTTCACCTCACGAGCTGGCCCGGACCTCTACATTCCCTTGGGCTTCATATCAGCTGAGCACTTTGGGCTCATATCAACACAGCAACACATTGTGTATGTTGGGCCAAACCCGAAACCTGCATATACTTATGCAAAATGATGAGGACAAAATTATTTAACAAAACATAAATTTGTTGCATATATTTAGGAAATCAAATTGAGAAAAATCTATCTATTATAATAGTTGAAAGCAATAAATCCCACATAGCATTCAAAAAGGGCATCCTCCCCTTTGAGTGTGCCATGTGACAATGACATGGCATTTTTTTTTGTATGGCCAATAAACATTTCTGCCCGACTACCTGGAGAGTCCCCACACTATGGACAGACCCTCACGACCAACTCAATGGAGGGCCCATACGTACCTCGGGCGGCTGGCGTAGTCAGGCCCGCCCATGTAGTTCCCGAAACCGGGGAAAACCCAACCCCTCACCTGCCCATAGGCACGACGGTGAAGGATTGGTAAAACCCGGGCGAGATCAGGACTCGATCTCGTGACCATAGGCCAGGAGTCATCCATCATTTCTCATTATGTCCCTCGTGGGAATCGAACCTGGGACCCCCAAAAGGGATCCTCTGTCCATTCACCAACTGAGCTACCCGTGAAGGACGGTAATGACATGTCATTAATAACATTAAATTAAAGCTAAAAATTGCATGCCATGTGACATTAAGTGATTTTAGGAACAATAAAAAATAAAAACAAAATTGAATTTTTCTCTATTATGCATGTTTCCTCCCATAATTTTTAAACGTTAATATCTTTTATATACGAGATTTTTTAAAGAAAAAAAAACTACACCAAATTAACGAGCGTTTTATTATCTTTCCAATGAGTATCATAGTGTTATATAAAAACGAAAAAAAACCGACTATTTTTGTGGGGTTTTGTTCATACATGAAA